>OY821758.1:48244566-48303095 GCA_963682095.1 Potentilla sterilis | reverse complement strand
ATCTATCAAAGTTACAGCTGGTTCTGGACAAGGAGGAGTCATTATGCCAAGAACTGGCTGCTCTTATAGCTCAGGATGCCAAGCTTGATGGAAGAAGTCACATACTCCTCTCTGAAGGTAACTTGGCTGAAGAAAACATCCAGAAGGTTCAGGAGCACAAGGTGGAGCTGCTGGCTGTTGAAGAGCAAATTAAGAAGCTTGAGGCGCGAGCAACTTCACTAAGGGATGTGATCGCCCTTCTCGAGAAGAGTTATTCTGGTTTTGAAGCTTCATTGGATCAGCTGGTAGAGGAACATCAACTCAACCAACTCTCTGTGGATTCAACAAGCCAAGAGTTGCTTAGGACTCGTGCTGAGAGTGACAGCTTATGTACTGCTATCTTTACTTATCTCCGCCAGCTATTGTAGGCCTCAATGTCGCACTTTGGCAAGTGTATTATACCTGATGCATTGTGGCGGAGCAAAGCATGAGAGGCTTCTGTCCTCTTCTTTGATCAATATGCTAGGTACCTTTGACACTGATTTCTTTATTGAAAGTTTTCTACATTTCTTGGTATTGATTTTGATTTGACCGGATTATAATCACATTGTCCATAACCAGACCAATGTACGTATTTTGTTTTTTTTGGATAAAAGACCAATGTATGTATTAATTGTTGTCGTAATATCTTGGATTAAATCCATTAATCCGTCTAGGTTTCATTTTCGATAAAGTTTTAACCATTATGTCAATAATGTGCACAACTGTTTCACGACAAAAATAATGATCATGCACCAGAAATCAAACATGAATCGGTTTCTCACCATTATTAGCAGCGTCTGGAAAAATAATAATAATAAGAACTAAAAATCGCATCAACAAGAAGATAACTACACTAGCCAATCACCAAGCCAACGAGTAATTTTTCTTCACCTAATCCCAAGTAAGGTGCGTAGATAGACATCGATCATATTGTCAAGACATTTCAAGCCACACCTGACTTTCTGTTTGGGCCACAATTAGAGTTTCATTCAATTGAGCTTTTTCCCCGAAGCCCAGAGGGGTTTCGGTTAAACCAAATCCAATATACACACTTCCTGATTTTTTCTTGGGAAAGAATGCTTGGAGAGAGAATTGATTTGTTGCTTGATCAGATGGGGGTTATTTCGTGATAATCCAATTGCACAATACATGAATTACCTTAATGGATAATTAACTAGGGGTTGTTACGGATGGCAATCTATTTCTAAAGATATCTTAGCCGAATCAGGAAATGATCTTCTTTGGATTCGTTTTGGCTTATCTCGGGGTTAATTGAATGTTAATCTGGGCAATATACGGTGTTGAATGAGTTCCCTAAGTTAGGGGAAATTCTGATCTCAATTTATTCTTAACCGATCTGATTAGAGGTGGTTTAAGGAAGGACAGTCCTAGTCAATCCTGGAATCCGCCAGGCTGGATCTTCAAGCTTTAGGGTTTCGTGAATCATATAAATATAACTCTTTTGTAACTGAGAAAGGGTTCACAACCATCTACAAACAAACACAAGTTCTAGCGCACCGCTAATTTGCAAAGCCTCTCTGGAGCAACTCACGCAATTTGCCTCCACCTGCGATCGATCACATCTCGCACTCGTGTCGAGCGGTTGCTGAGCCTATCGACTCAGTCCGCTACTCCGGTAGCAATCGAGTCGTTACCCCGGTAACAAACACCCGTGATCTTGGTTTAGCTCTGCTTTGCTTCTCCGGATCAAAGTAAGATCCTCAATCATTGGGGGTTGAGAAGAAAATCCTGTTAGCTAGTTCTATTCAGGTCTAGTTCGAGCCCTGTACGCCGGCTTAGTCAGCACCCGCGTAATAGTTGCTTGGTCAAGAAGTCAGAGTCTATTGGGAGCAGACGAGAGGACTCGCCAGGGGTCGTCCGCAGTCGAGTTGCACCACTCCAAAAGGTGCTGGCACGCCTAAGCACACAGAAGACACACGAGGAACTTACTTCTGCTACGCCCAAGTGCTGACTGTTCGCTGGGTGCTAAATCCGCCACGAACATTTTGGCACGCCCGGTGAGACCAGTGTCAAGATTGCGGGATCTACGAAGGGTGATCCTTACAAAAGGATAACCATGAATTGTTTGAAGAATTCCCATAAGGAGCTGCTCAAGCATGGAACAGCTGATTGTAGGGGATTAACTGACGCCGAAGCTAGGGAAGTGTTTGGCGGGGCCCTTGGGGATGAAGCAACTATTGCTGTAGCCCTTAAGGCCGTGCGAGACAGAAGAAATCAAACCCCAGCGGCCGTTGCACCAGCTGTCGCGGCTGAGGGGGAGATATTGGAGGTGACGGCTGCTTTCCAGGTTGACAATAATTCTCTTGGCCTTACCAACCGGGCAGCCTCATTTGGTTTTTTAGAAGAGGGGTTCGCGGACGAGTCCGCAGATCCGCCTGCGTCACCTGTTGCACCATTTACTGGAGAGACTGCATCTCCCACTGAGGTGACGGACACGCTGAGGATGTTGATCGATAAATCTTGTCGTACAGATGAAATTCTGAAGAAGGCCAACAATGTGGTCATTGATCTATGTGAATCCGTTAAGCGAATGGAGACAGAGCAAACGGGGTTCACCGCCAATTTCAACTATCTCGCCGGACAACAGAGGCTGCTGGCGGATAGCATGGCTGCCCATGTCAGGAACTCCGACAATTGTTGGCGACAACAACAGGAGAAATTGGTGGCTACCAATGCCACGCTCGAGAACATAACCACCATGATGGGGCAGCTTTATGATCGGTTCGACCAGTTTGAGGGGGTTGACCGTACAAATCCGCCGAGAGACAGGCGGGGATGGACAGCTGGTTGCGGCGGGACCGGTGGAGTAGGTGCTAACAGCGGACTCGGAGCTAATGCCGGGGTGGCTAACAACAATGCAGGTGGCAATGTCCCTCCCAATGGACCGGGTGGTAACAATCCACCAGAACCGCCAGCGAATGTCGTGGCCCAGCTGACTGCGGAGGATATTGGCAGGGTTTTTGTTGAGAAGTTTAGGGAACTACAAGGGTTACCCGACGTCGACAAGACGTATGAGAATCCATTAACTCGAGAGCTCAATGCAGTACCTTTCCCTGCTGGATTTAAGCCAATCCGCTTCACTCCATTTACTGGCCAGACGTCGGAAGATGCTGAAACACACATTATGCGTTTCACTAATGAATCTGGTCAATATGCTGAGGATCCAATCATGAAGTTGAAGCTCTTTCCCACATCTCTAGCGGGGGAGGCAGCTATTTGGTACAAGCGGTTAAAGCCTGGATCAATACCAGACTGGAAGACTATGGAGGTTCTTTTCAGAACTATGTTTGGTGTTGTTGAGGTAAAGATTGGGGTTAAGGACCTAGCTGAAACAGAGCAGAGGCCTGGCGAATCCGCCACTGATTATTTAAGAAGGTTTAAGCTGGAATTAACTCGTTGTGAGATGGATATTCCAGAAGAACATGCAGTGAAGATGGCGATTGATGGTTTGGTGGATGAGATCCGCCAAGGATTCAGGCAGGTTCATGTGACCACTATGGCGGATCTGACCAATAGGCTAGGTCAGGAGCAGCATTATGTTGATCGGTCTAAGGAAAGGAATGAAAGGAGGAAGGGGACTCCTTTGTCCTATTATCCGGGGACTCTGAAGCCCAAGACTCCACTTCCTGCTGCTTCTAAGACAGTGGCGACTATCCATGCGGATGCAGTTCCTAGACCAATCCTGACATGGGTTGATGATGAGGACTTGGAACACGAAATAGCGGCTATAGAGAGGACTGATCAGAGACCATTACAGTCCAAAACCGCGAGGTTGGTCAGGGAGACTGTCAAGATAGTGACCCCGCTTCCAACCAAGTCAGCTTTTGATTCTTATTCCTATAATGCTCACAAGGCTCCAGAGATTCTGCAGGAGCTGTTCAACCAGGGGCGTCTGCAGCATGAGGGCGGATTCATTCCCAAATCTGATTACATGCACTACCAGAAAAGGGCTTATAGCCGACGAGGCCATCTCGTCGGCCGTTACCATTAATTCGTCGGCTATAGTCATAGTCGACGAAGTATCGTCGGCTATTCTCTCGTCGGGAATGCTCCGTCGGCTATACTATAGCCGACGACACGAAGCGTAAGTCGTCGGCTTATAAAACGCGGGGTATAGCCGACGAATAAAGCGTCGTCGGCTATACTTCGAACATTATCGACGACACAATCGTCGGCTTCAACAATTACGTAATTGCCCCTAACCCGGAAGTATAGCCGACGACAGTGTCGTCGGCTATACCTCAGGCATAGCCGACGATTTAGTCGTCGGCCATAAGGTATGCCGGTTCCGGGAATGGCTTTTTTTTGCCGGAAGCCGGGAGAGTATAGCCGACGAAATAGTGCCCATTTCGTCGGCTATAACCCCTAAATATTTAAAAAAATTAAAAAATTTTACTCGGGCCCAATTTCACTTCGTCTTTGGTTTTGCTGCAGAAAATCCACAAACAAACATCCAAATATCCAACAAATATCCAACAAATATCAACATCAATTCATCCCTAGCTAATATCCTACCTACTGTACAAATTAACCCCCTAACTACTCGTCTACGTCCTCATCATCACCCCCTAAACGCGTAGCGTCGTCGACGGGATCGTTCGAGTTCCGGTGGCTGTGGCTAGCCTGATCGCCTGGCGTACTCCGATGCGGGGGGGGGGGAGTGGGGACGACGAACTGGGGCATCTGTGGCGGAGGCGGGGGCTGGAGTCCAGCCTGCTGGGCCTCCCAAGACTGCTGCATCCATCGGTACATCTCCGCCATAGATGCGTCTCTGGCCTGCTGCGCTGAAGCCTCCGCGGCCCTCGCCAACTCCGCCTGCTGGAGCGCCTCCATCGCCCTCGCCAACTCCGCCTGCGTCCTCTGCAGCTGTGTCTGCAAGTCTCCTCTCGTCGAAGCCGCACGCTGCGTGCTGGGATTGGCCGGCGTGTACTTGAGAACCCCATCTCCCGCCGCGCCTAGGCCTCTCTGGTAGAAGTAGTTGTTGCCCGTCCCTACCGCCGCGTGCATGATCTGAGAGGCCAAGCGCGGCTCAAGGGTGTCGATCGTGGAGGCATACTCCGCGATCGCCTCGTCGGACGCCCCTTCCCCCAGAGCTCGTTCTTCCACTCGGAGTACCTATATTAACAAAACACAATTGTTAGATATATTCGTTCTTTGGCCAATAAATATATTTATACAAAAAAAAGCGAAACACACACTACCAGAAAAGGCATTATAGCCGACGAAATTGCAAATAACGGCCGACGAACTATTTATTCGTCGGCTATAACCATTATAGCCGACGATATCGTCGGCTATAATTATTATAGCCGGCGATTTCGTCGGCTATAATGGTTATAGCCGACGATATCGTCGTCGGGTATAGTTTTGCCGACGGCGTATTTCCGACGATGTTATAACCGACGATATGTCGTCGGGTAATGGTTATAGCCGACGATATCGTCGGCTATAATTATTATAGCCGACGATTTCGTCGGCTATAACCATTATAGCCGACGACTTAAATTCGTCGGTTATGATGCCTTTTCTGGTAGTGACATAACCTGTTCTTCAGCTGCTCGTCTCTCCACCAGTCCAAATTAGGATGGACTCTAAACCATTGCTGCAATATTATACATTAATTAGAAAATATTTTTATATAGTTATAAGAACTCAATTCATAAATGTTTATTTTCTATAAAAATTTTCGATTTAACTCACCGACAGTGCATTGTACACTCGCGCCTTGATGTCATCGTGCACAGAGCCCCAGTCGGGCCACAACATTGGGACCCTGTCCCGCACGATCATGCCCGTCGCGTTGATGTACTTCGTCGTGGTGTCTCTCCTCTCGACCGGGCGTCCATCCGCACCGGGACCGGGCAGGATCTCCCTGATCCCACCGGCGAGCTCCCTCTCCAGGGTCGACATGTTCGCGGGCCCTCTGGTCCTCCTCGTCCCCGCGGGTTTATTGACGAGGACGCCTGTTTCATAATTAAAATGAATACACAGTTAAATAATTATTTAAACTAACTAATTAAAAAATTAATTAAACAATCTAAATAATTAATTAAACTAACCAATTACCTGCGTCATTGTACTGCTTGTCCTTCTCACGAACAGCCCACAGTCCGCGGCAGTCCTCTGAGTCGAAAGGCATGTAGACGTAGGCCTCTTCCCAGGGAATCTCGTGCGGCCGGTCGTGCCGCCAAATCTGCCTCCCTCTATCGTCGTACTCGGGGATGGCAGGGAGGAACTGGACCATGTACATCCCCGATGGCGGTGACATACGGGGCGTGGACCCTGAGGGGCCTGATGCCCCTGACGGTGGGCCCTGTCGCTGTGGGGGGACAGGGAGCATCTCTGGAGGGGCCAGATCGGCGCGCGGTGGGGTCGGCTGCCGATCCTGGAACAGTGCTGAAGTGCACTGGGGTCTGGAGGATGCGGCTCTGCGTCCTCCTCCGACACTCGAGGTCGGGCCCGCTCCCGTCGACTCATACGAGGAGCCCCCACGTGGATCGCTCGGGGTCAATCCCATCAAGGTCTCCTCTCGTCGACTCATAGGCCGGCCTAGGCCCCGACGACCGCTGGATCCGCTCCCCTCACGGCTGGATCCTGCCTGAGCGTCGGGGTTGCTCTCGGTCGGTCTGGTAAGCCATCGGTCAATAAAGCGGCGGTTTCCTGCAC
Source organism: Potentilla sterilis (assembly GCA_963682095.1). Taxonomy (NCBI): domain Eukaryota; kingdom Viridiplantae; phylum Streptophyta; class Magnoliopsida; order Rosales; family Rosaceae; genus Potentilla; species Potentilla sterilis. The sequence goes on along the minus strand of OY821758.1, from coordinate 48,296,387 downwards.
AATTAATTAGTATATAAATTCCATAAATTTCACAAAAATTCCACAAAATCATTAAAAACTTCATTAAATATATATATACCTAATTATATATATATACATATATTCCGATATATATATATATATATATATATATATATATATCCTCCTAAAATTTCTTATTAATTCCACAAAATTAAACAAAATTCCACACAATTCCATAAAATTCACACAAAAATAAAAAACTTCATTAAATATATATATACATAATTATATATATACCTAAATATATTTATACCTAATTATATATATATATATATATTCCAAAATATATATATATATATATATCCTCCTAAAAATTCCACAAAATTCCACAAAATTAACAAAAATTCCACAACATTAAAAAAATTTCCACAAAATTCAATAAATTTAACAAAAAAAATTAAAAACTTCATTAAATTTATATATACCTAATTATATATATACATAAATATATTTATACCTAATTATATATATATATATATATATATATATATATATATATTCCGAAAAATATATATATATCCTCCACAAAATTCCACAAAATTAACAAAAATTCCACAACATTCCATAAATTGCACAACAACCCTAAATTTCACAAATTTCACAAAATTTCACAAATTCCACATAATTTCACAAAATTTCCAAAAACCATAAATGAGGGACTACCTGACATGGCTAGGGGAGGTGGTGTGGTGCGGTGCGGCGGCGACGGCGGCTAGGGGCGGCGGCGAGAGGCAGCGCCGTTCGGAGGGTAATCCAACTCGGGGAGGGCTCGGGAAGGAGGGGGCCGGGGCGGGGGATCGGCATCGGGGAGGCTCGGACGGCGTCGGGGAGGCTCGGGGAGGGGTGGGCGGCGAAATGGGGGTTTAGGTTTTCTGCAGAAATGGGGGAGAGGCGCCCCTGACTCGGTTTAAATCGAGGGACTATAGCCGACGATTTCATTTTAATTCGTCGGCTATGACTATAGCCGACGAAATCGTCGGCTATACTCTGTGGGCCGGGCCGAAATTGGGCTTTGCGGGCCGGTTATAGCCGACGAAGTATGAACATCGTCGCCTATAGTATGCATCTCGTCGGCTATAGTCAAGGACCTCAGCAGCCGTCAGATCTCCCCCATCCAACGGCGGACAATGAAACGGCGCGGATCACAACACTTTAGCCGACGAAGTAATGTATGTCGTCGGCTATTCTTTGGTCAAACTGCAAAGTCAAACCTCTAAACGCTTTAAAACGGAAATTGGCCCCTCTAAATGACGTTTTTTGGCCTGACCTTCAACAGAGAATAGTTCCAGATCGATGAGACGCAACTAACCGTATAAAAATTTCCCTAAAAATATTTACCGACCGTCAGGCTACCCATAGGAAAACGGAAGTAAAAAACAGCTAACCGCAACATTCGGCACCCAGATTTTGCCGGAATCTTCCCATTTTTCAACCGTAGACGTATTTCAATATTTCGGTCGTATCTTATTTCACGAGACATTTGCATTTGAAGGGTCTACGTATAGTAAGTATTTGAAACTATACATTCACTTATACACTTAGTAAACAAGTTAAGGAACATTAGTGCATATGTTCCGATTTCGAATCTAAAAGTTTGGAAAATCTATTCCAACCGTCAGATATCACCGTTAAGATGAAATACATGTATGAAAAAAAATCCAACTACATCTGACAACGTTAAAGGCTCGATCGGGACGGTCAAACTGCAAAGTCAAACCTATAAACGCTTTAAAACGGAAATTGGCCCCTCTAAATGACGTTTTTTGGCCTGACCTTCAACAGAGAATAGTTCCAGATCGATGAGACGCAACTAACCGTATAAAAATTTCCCTAAAAATATTTACCGACCGTCAGGCTACCCATAGGAAAACGGAAGTAAAAAACAGCTAACCGCAACATTCGGCACCCAGATTTTGCCGGAATCTTCCCATTTTTCAACCGTAGACGTATTTCAATATTTCGGTCGTATCTTATTTCACGAGACATTTGCATTTGAAGGGTCTACGTATAGTAAGTATTTGAAACTATACATTCACTTATACACTTAGTAAACAAGTTAAGGAACATTAGTGCATATGTTCCGATTTCGAATCTAAAAGTTTGGAAAATCTATTCCAACCGTCAGATATCACCGTTAAGATGAAATACATGTATGAAAAAAAATCCAACTACATCTGACAACGTTAAAGGCTCGATCGGGACGGTCAAACTGCAAAGTCAAACCTCTAAACGCTTTAAAACGGAAATTGGCCCCTCTAAATGACGTTTTTTGGCCTGACCTTCAACAGAGAATAGTTCCAGATCGATGAGACGCAACTAACCGTATAAAAATTTCCCTAAAAATATTTACCGACCGTCAGGCTACCCATAGGAAAACGGAAGTAAAAAACAGCTAACCGCAACATTCGGCACCCAGATTTTGCCGGAATCTTCCCATTTTTCAACCGTAGACGTATTTCAATATTTCGGTCGTATCTTATTTCACGAGACATTTGCATTTGAAGGGTTTACGTATAGTAAGTATTTGAAACTATACATTCACTTAAACACTTAGTAAACAAGTTAAGGAACATTAGTGCATATGTTCCGATTTCGAATCTAAAAGTTTGGAAAATCTATTCCAACCGTCAGATATCACCGTTAAGATGAAATACATGTATGAAAAAAAATCCAACTACATCTGACAACGTTAAAGGCTCGATCGGGACGGTCAAACTGCAAAGTCAACATCCGGGCCAGGGGTTATAGCCGACGAATTACAGGTCGTCGGCTATACTTTAGCCGACGACCTTCTTGCATATTAATTAATTACCCAGAATGGGCATTATAGCCGACGAAGTATGGTCCATTTCGTCGGCTATAATGCTTATCTCTCCGAAAATTTGCCATTTAGGGCCTGAAAATTGCTTTTTTCACCTGATAAATTCCTGAACATCGCACAAACAATTCAATACAATTTCCCATAAACTCGGAAAAAGGTAAGTAAGGACGAAAAATGTATTCATACATGCATGCACCATCGTACACAAATACATACATAAACAGTATACTAAGGATGATAATCAGAATCATCATCATTACTTGAGTCAGACGTAGTATAGTAGTTAATATCTGGCAACCGGTGCTCGTACTCGTCTTCTGAGTCATCGTCTGCCTGATATAGACGATTCAGATTAACATCATACATGGGCACCTGACCCCTAGGAAGTCGAACCACTCTGCCCGGCATCACATTATTATCGCGGATGGTGGAGGATTCCGGAATGTCGCCGGCGTCCGGCTCTTGGTATGCGGTCGCTTCTTGACACTCTGTGCTCACACCAAGGGTGGTAGCACTGTATATGTCTCGCTGAGACACATGGTTAACTACCTTCCACGTGCCTTTGTTCAATGGATCGTCAAGATAAAAGACCTTTTTGGCCGCTGTGGCGAAAACAAAGGGGTCATCTTCATACACACTAGTGGCGGTATTCACCGAAAGTATGCCGTACTGATCGATCCGTATGCGGTGCGGCCTAGTATCAAACCATCGACACTTGAACAAGTGGACTTTCATGCGGTTCCCATAAATGAGTTCAACAACTGACTGTAGGACACCGTAAAAATCCACGCCCCCCTCTGCACCATCGACCATCACCCCACAATTCTGTGTTTTGCGTTCCCCGTCTCTAGCTTCACATATATACTTAACGCCGTTGACATCACACATTGGGCGGACTGTGGAAGATATCGGCTTCATCGACAACAGCCTCAATTCCTCTGAGTAATTTGTATGACCACCCCTCGCAGCCACTTGCATCAGCTGAAAAATATAACTCAAATCACTCGGTGTGTTTATGATTAAAGAATAGGGAACTGTAAAAGAAAGCCATCTAATATATATATTTATACACTTACCCATTGTGGAAAATAGTCTGCAAACGTCGTGTTGTGGTACTCGACATCACCGCGAACTTCCTTGCAGTGAAGATGGTGACGTTTCCAATATTGTACCTCCGGACAGTTTATTAGAACCCACCAGTGGGCAATCCCTACCTCATGGTCAGGCAACTTGTCCACACCCTTCTTCTTGAAGCTTCCGTATGGTACAACAGAGTTGGCGACGATAGATAGGTTGAACTCGGGGTCATCTCGACTTGGATGTTGTGGGGGGTCCTCCATCGCTCCCAAGTACAACTTGGCGTACGTTACACACTCATGCGCAATGTAAGCCTCAGCAATACACCCCTCAGGCGCAGATTTATTGTGCACATATTTCTTGTAGTCTCCAAGTTGTCTGCAAGGTTAACAAGTGCATGTTAAGAGCATGCAACTTTTATTTAAAAACAGGTATAAATCAAATTTATGAATAACATGTACCTTTCGATGGGATACATCCAAGTGTAGTGTACGGGACCGGTAAGCAACAATTGTTGGGGAAGATGGATCATCAGGTGAGGCATGATGTCAAAGAAGTTTGGGGGAAATATCCTCTCGAACTTGCACAAGATAAAAACGATTTCCTCATGCATTCTCATGAGGTCTGATTTTCTAACTTCTCTAGCGCATAACTTCTGGAAGAATCTTGACAACGCCACCAACGGCTCAACCACTTCATCCTCCAAGTACGCTCGAATGAAAATAGGGAAGAGGCGTTGAAGCAGTACATGGCAGTCGTGACTCTTCAATCCGTACATCTTGTTGTCTCGGTAGTTAACACACTTGCTTATGTTACCCGCATAGCCATAAGGATACCTGCATAGCCATTAACAACAATTAGATTTCATGCATATATAGTCGTCCAACAACAGATGGATTCTTTAGGGAATATGAAGTTAATAAAAAGTTACCTGACATTACTCAGCCATCCAAAGATTTCATGTTTCTGGTCCCTGGTGACGGTGTAAGGAGCTTGGGGCATTTTGCTCCTGCCCTCTCTCAACCACAAATGGTCCCGCAGTCCCATATTTCTCAGATCAACGCGTGCCTTGGGGGTGTCTTTTGTTTTCTTCTCCCAATTCAAAACTGTGCCAACCACGACTTCACCCACGTTCTTCTCTATATGCATGACATCCAGGTAGTATCTGGTAGCCAACCTGGCCCAATAAGGAAGTTCCCATAAGATGCTCTTGTGTGACCAGAACCTATACCGATCGGGCCTCTCTGGAATCGTGCGCAACACATCAGGATGATTGCTAAGCGGACCAAAGTCATACTCATTCAACACTGCCAATATTTCCTCCCCTGTCCATTGCTCCGGTGCCCAGCCCCTTTCTTCAGTCCCATGATGGGAGCCAAAGCTCGCATGCAATAATAAACCCTACAAAAGATCGTTAGTAGTATAAGCAAGTAGGGATCGTTCTAGGCCGGGGATTAAGGGTACCTGAGATATGAAATTGTTAGACATAAAACATATATACATATACACAAAAACGTCACAATAGGGGGATATGTTTGGATCGGCAGCCATGCTGCCCTAACACTAGACTCGGCAATGATAAAAGAAAAACAGAAAATAAAATCCTAGACTACTATATACAAGTGATCATCATCTCTCACACAAAACAGTTCACATAAAAGACTCTTTAACAAGGCAAATTGCATGCAAGAAAGTAAGAGACAAGTATTTAACATGTTCAAGACCAAAATTAGTTTCGACACAACTAGGGCCTCCAACGGTTTTTCCAATTGTTAGACTTCTTAAATTCTTAGAAACTACTCCAACGTATGACTTCTAAGGTGATGTTAATCCGGTTTTACACGTTTTAACATTTAAGCATATGAGTCTTAATCGAAGACAAGCAAACAAGTAAGGTTGTCATTCTTCTTATTTAACTTGCAAGTTCTAAGGTTTATTAGACCTAGGTGAGCAACACAAAACAAACTACTCCAACGTATGACTTATCCGTGTTACTCTATCACATAAAACCTAGCACTTAGAATTACATGCTAATCATAACTAGTGTGTCGGTTTATTTGCCCTAACCTTAGTTCTAACCAATTTCAAGTTTAAACATGCGAAATACCACTGCCCTAATTATCGATGCATACAAAACACAAGTTAAAATTGCACAAACAAATTACATAAACTTCAACAAATCGGTTCATACAAAAGTTTAGCAAAAACCAAGAATCGAAACAAGTTCATACAAAACAACCAAACATAAATAAATACAAAAGCCATAGGGGAATGGATCACACTTTAAAGAACCTTGAAGACTCCTCAAAGGTGACAAGGTGGCTCGGCTGCTGCTCCTTGGTGTTCGGCAAGAACAGAAATCGGCAGGAAACCAAGGTGGAAGGGATTCGGCAATATGGTGGTGGTGGTGATGGTTCGGCTAGGTATTTATGTGTTGGTGTTTGAAAGGACTTGGTAGAGCTTTAGGCTAGTGTATTATGCTTGAGATGAGATGATTTTCAGAATGAGAAGATGAGGTTATATATAGAGGAGGCTGCCGGCTGCCCTATAGCAAAAGGAATAGAGAAAACCAAGTGGGATAAGGATTTGCAACCTTCCTTTTCAAAGTCTAATTAGGTTTTCTTTTTCTGATTTTTCTTCAAGGCTTGGGCTTCACATCTTCATGGACTTCTTATATGGTCTTGGACTTCAATTGATAAGCTTTGATCCACCAAAAATGCATCATTGCCGGCAGCAACACAAAGGCACACAATCTGCCTCTATTCGGCAGCTTCTCCTAGTGTGACTAGGAGAACTTCTTTCTTCAATTTTTCTTCAATGCCATGGCCTAGTGTCTTCCTCTTCCCTTCATAAAGCTTGAACCATCTTCACATATGCGTTTGTGCACCATTTGGTCCATCAAAAACAGAAAACACGAAAAAGGGGCAGTAGGTTCCTGGAATCGGCAGATTTGACCTTGTCGTAGTAATTCCGGCATATCTCCACCTTCGGAGCTCCGATTGATGCGATTCCAAGTCTCACGTAAACTAGACACATAGGGCCATCTCCCCATAAAATATCTCGGCCAAATTCCTTGTAAGTCGTCGGGAATGATTTTTCGAAGTTGGAACACAGTCCCAGGAAAATCCTGGAAGTCCCTGGATTGGAATGTTCGGACTGCGGTTTTGCAGCCATCTTTTGGGTGACTTCCCGAACTCCGATTGATCTGAAATTTTAACACAACATTCCTCAACATATGAATATTAAGCACGCCAAAATTCGCCAAATTCGGACAAGGATAGATAACAGTTTCGCTCATCTCAAAATCACGAAAAAGACATATTTTACACTATTTTCCAGATTTCTCAAACTTAGTCATTTTTCGGATTCTTAACCATTTTTCACAAAACTCTACCGAAATTGACACTAACTACATTACGACTCTATCTTAGACAAATAAGGGTTAAACAAAGCATAAACGAGGGTATAAACATGTAATATCGTCGCACATTGTGCTCCTATCAACTACCCCACACTTATCCTTTGCTAGTCCCTTAGCAAACTAAATTAAACTACGACTCTAAACAAACTATTGCCCCTAACAATTTGTCTCAGGCTCGTATGTACACATAGCTTTCAAGTTAATGCATGAGAATGCTAAGCACGAAAATTCCAAGCTTCATGAACATGTGACATCAATAAAAACATATAAGAGCAAAAGTAAGCATGTAGACATGTTAAAAGCTAATTCAAATCACCTCACTAGGCATACTCTCTTCTTTTCTCTCGAAGCATGGTTGTTCACTCATAAGTATATGCAAGCGAAAGATAATGAATTACAAAGAGTGACTTGCATATATCAAAGAAACGAAAGCACTTTGTGAATTTTTATGGAAAAACCTCATATGATAACTATATGCACCAATGAACCAAAACCATATGCTTACTCTTGAGATAATCTCCACAAATCAAGTTTAACCATCTTAAGAATCATGAAAAAGATCAATCAAAAAGGGTTGTAATGGGGCTAGGCTAAGAGGTATTCGATATTTGGATAAGGAGGCTCAAAACGTCACCGTGCGCTTTAGCAAAGCTCGAATCTCCTTATGTCTTCTCATCAAGGGCCGAATTTCATCTTTGTTGGACCCTTCCTTCATTCTTTACTTCCCCAAAACATAGTGAATATGAACAAAGGTCAAAATTCAACAATGCTAGACCTTCACATACATGCATACTCCAAATTCACAACACTTTTCAAGACTAGACTTAGCAATTTTCTTTTGAAACCGTGCCTATACTTTTTCTTTTATTTCGGACTTGAGTTTTCTTTTTCTTCTTTTCTATCCGATTTCAATTTTTCTTCTTTTGTTTTCTCATAGGCACGGCTCACTTACAATTTTTCACAATTTTTAGCTAAGTCTACCCCACACTTGTTCTTCTTCATCACTTCACACGAAAACTCCTTCAAAAATCAAGCTTTGCCGACACACAATGGTCAAGACATCACTATACTAAGTTCATGGAAAGTGTTTAAGGGTGATGAAAGAAAAGGCTAATCGTAGGCTCAAAGGGGTTTACTAAGGTGTCCCACGACGGGCTCCAATAGGGCTCATGCTTTATTTGGCAATGGTGGTAAACCTAAATGATCTTTATTCAATCACATTCAAAATCAAGGTATTTTATGACATAAACGTTTCGAAAATCAACAAGAGTAAGTTCTAGCATACTAGAGTTCATTAAAAAGCTATGGCACATAGTCATCGAATATGCAAAGAATTATGAGGTTTCATGCTTCCTACGAATCTATCGAATTTTATTTTTTTATCGCTCAAGAAGAAAGCAATTTGGCTCAAAAGCTCACATAGGTTATAATTGAAATAAATTAGCTCAAACATGCATGCTTCATAATCAACAAGTCCTACATGCTCCTACCAATGCACAAAATCCATGAAACTTACAATTTTAATTGTATGCATAACCATCATCTACGTATGCAAAGAGGAGAAAAACATCATTGACATATTAGGGGCATCCTAAGACTCGAAACAACAATTTAAACACTCTATTTTTGTGGAATATTTTTCTGAATTTTCTTTTCTAAACTAAGCACACGAAAACATAAACGGAATACGTTATCCCACCCCATACTTAGAAAATTACATTGTCCTCAATGTAAGCACAAATCTATATCAACGAATTTCCTAAGCATGCAATTGTCTAACACATTCCAACATATCATCACAAACCAAAGAAAAAGAAAAGGGTTAAGAAATTGCAAACTCTCGGTGATGGCTCCTTCACTTTTCTTTGATCGAATTGGGTTGCCTCCCAAGTAGCGCTTTGTGTTTATAGTCCATTGCTTAGACTTTTCACCGTGTGTGTTGTTGATTCATCATGGTCCAAAAGTGTTGCTATTGGCAAAGAAGGGCAGCAACTCTCTCTCTCAGCAGAAAACTGCTTCTCGGCAGTGTGTTGTGGCTCGGCAGGAAGCTCTCGGCAGTGGCTTCCGGAAGGAAAGGCAGCAGCAGGGGCTGCATCACGGTAGGATGTGCAATGTGTGCACATGCGTTGCTGCACGGCTGCTCGGCAGTATGCAGGGGCAGGGGCAGCAGGCTCTCTCGGCAGGAGCATGTGCAGCAGCATTGCCTGCATGCAGGGGCAGCAGCAGGTTGCAGGGCCAGCAGGAGCAGCAGCTTGTGTACTGGGTCTTGGAAAGTGCAGCATAGGTGGAAAGATAGGCAGAGCAGGGCAGCAGCTTTGCGGCGTGTCAGCAGGATTCGTAGGCTGCAGCATTGCAGCAGCAGCAGGGCAACAGCAGCAGGGTATCGGATGGCGTATCCGTGTCCGTATCGGATTCGGTCGACAGTAGCACAGGCGTATCGACATGCGTATCGATATGGCTACTTGGTTGGATATGTCTCGGAATTGGTCATGGATACGGCAGGATACGGCTTGACAGGATACGTGGATACGTCGGCAGCTTGTGGGCAGCGTGTGCGCATAGGCTGCGCGGCAGCAGCTTGCTCGTCAGGATGATTGGTAGCGTGAGGCTGCAACTTAGCTGCGGCATGAGCAGGGGCAGTGTATCGGCAGGATGGTTTGTGTGCTGGCCTCGGCAGGCAGGACTGGCTGCAGGACAGAGGCAGGGGCAGCAGCCTGGCAGCTCGGCAGAATGTTTGGCAGCGTACACTTCCTCTTACGGCTCGAATTTGGGTGTGTTCCAGTATCCTAATGCAAAAGTGTTATAAAGCAATTTTGTAGCAGACACATAGAGCTTTCCAACGGTATAAAATTCGCCTCAATCGGACCAGCAGAAGTACTCTTTGTTTGGCCATGAATAGGACCTATTGATCTGCCCAGTTCTCTGGTCCGCCAGATTGACCTTCGTGCACTCAAATTGAAACTGGGAGCAGCTCGAAACTCCAAATCCACTTCTGTAAAATCCTACGGAAACTAGACGCAGAGATCTTTCCAACGGTGTATGGCTCACTTTCCCAAGTTTTGTGAGCTGCAAACCGCAGCCTTCCAAAGTTGATACACTGCACTGCCCGAATTCTGTTTTGGGCAGAAGTTTCGTATTTCCTGCACTTTTCTTCCAAGTTCGACCTGCACACACACAAAACACATCAAAACGAACAAATACAATAAACTAAAATGCAAGAATATACAAATTCTATACTTAAACAAATTTTTCAAGGTATTACAAGAATTTTTCAAGCTATACACAACATCAAAGATTCAAGGTACGTGGAGCAGAGGAGCAAACTGTGCAATGGACTTGTGCAGCCCACGGTAAGGTCATGCTTTATCCGATATATCTCAAAACTTTAAAGACTCAAAAAGATTTTCAAAAATTTTACAAAGCTAACATTCAAACAAATCAAGATTTTATAATCCCCGGCAACGGCGCCAAAAATTGATGGGAGCCAAAGCTCGCATGCAATAATAAACCCTACAAAAGATCGTTAGTAGTATAAGCAAGTAGGGATCGTTCTAGGCCGGGGATTAAGGGTACCTGAGATATGAAATTGTTAGACATAAAACATATATACATATACACAAAAACGTCACAATAGGGGGATATGTTTGGATCGGCAGCCATGCTGCCCTAACACTAGACTCGGCAATGATAAAAGAAAAACAGAAAATAAAATCCTAGACTACTATATACAAGTGATCATCATCTCTCACACAAAACAGTTCACATAAAAGACTCTTTAACAAGGCAAATTGCATGCAAGAAAGTAAGAGACAAGTATTTAACATGTTCAAGACCAAAATTAGTTTCGACACAACTAGGGCCTCCAACGGTTTTTCCAATTGTTAGACTTCTTAAATTCTTAGAAACTACTCCAACGTATGACTTCTAAGGTGATGTTAATCCGGTTTTACACGTTTTAACATTTAAGCATATGAGTCTTAATCGAAGACAAGCAAACAAGTAAGGTTGTCATTCTTCTTATTTAACTTGCAAGTTCTAAGGTTTATTAGACCTAGGTGAGCAACACAAAACAAACTACTCCAACGTATGACTTATCCGTGTTACTCTATCACATAAAACCTAGCACTTAGAATTACATGCTAATCATAACTAGTGTGTCGGTTTATTTGCCCTAACCTTAGTTCTAACCAATTTCAAGTTTAAACATGCGAAATACCACTGCCCTAATTATCGATGCATACAAAACACAAGTTAAAATTGCACAAACAAATTACATAAACTTCAACAAATCGGTTCATACAAAAGTTTAGCAAAAACCAAGAATCGAAACAAGTTCATACAAAACAACCAAACATAAATAAATACAAAAGCCATAGGGGAATGGATCACACTTTAAAGAACCTTGAAGACTCCTCAAAGGTGACAAGGTGGCTCGGCTGCTGCTCCTTGGTGTTCGGCAAGAACAGAAATCGGCAGGAAACCAAGGTGGAAGGGATTCGGCAATATGGTGGTGGTGGTGATGGTTCGGCTAGGTATTTATGTGTTGGTGTTTGAAAGGACTTGGTAGAGCTTTAGGCTAGTGTATTATGCTTGAGATGAGATGATTTTCAGAATGAGAAGATGAGGTTATATATAGAGGAGGCTGCCGGCTGCCCTATAGCAAAAGGAATAGAGAAAACCAAGTGGGATAAGGATTTGCAACCTTCCTTTTCAAAGTCTAATTAGGTTTTCTTTTTCTGATTTTTCTTCAAGGCTTGGGCTTCACATCTTCATGGACTTCTTATATGGTCTTGGACTTCAATTGATAAGCTTTGATCCACCAAAAATGCATCATTGCCGGCAGCAACACAAAGGCACACAATCTGCCTCTATTCGGCAGCTTCTCCTAGTGTGACTAGGAGAACTTCTTTCTTCAATTTTTCTTCAATGCCATGGCCTAGTGTCTTCCTCTTCCCTTCATAAAGCTTGAACCATCTTCACATATGCGTTTGTGCACCATTTGGTCCATCAAAAACAGAAAACACGAAAAAGGGGCAGTAGGTTCCTGGAATCGGCAGATTTGACCTTGTCGTAGTAATTCCGGCATATCTCCACCTTCGGAGCTCCGATTGATGCGATTCCAAGTCTCACGTAAACTAGACACATAGGGCCATCTCCCCATAAAATATCTCGGCCAAATTCCTTGCAAGTCGTCGGGAATGATTTTTCGAAGTTGGAACACAGTCCCAGGAAAATCCTGGAAGTCCCTGGATTGGAATGTTCGGACTGCGGTTTTGCAGCCATCTTTTGGGTGACTTCCCGAACTCCGATTGATCTGAAATTTTAACACAACATTCCTCAACATATGAATATTAAGCACGCCAAAATTCGCCAAATTCGGACAAGGATAGATAACAGTTTCGCTCATCTCAAAATCACGAAAAAGACATATTTTACACTATTTTCCAGATTTCTCAAACTTAGTCATTTTTCGGATTCTTAACCATTTTTCACAAAACTCTACCGAAATTGACACTAACTACATTACGACTCTATCTTAGACAAATAAGGGTTAAACAAAGCATAAACGAGGGTATAAACATGTAATATCGTCGCACATTGTGCTCCTATCATCCCATCAAAAGCCTGTGCATCGTCCCTAAATGGATGGTCATGCGGAAGCCAACGACGGTGACGCATCTGGACAATCTTGCTGCAATGAGGACTGGAGCAATCAACAGTCATGCACTCTGAACAAGCCCTGTAACCCCTGGTGACGCTGCCCGACAACATACCCCTCCCAGGAAAGTCACTGATCCTGCCAACAAGCATGGCACGCATCCGGAACATCTCATTTTTAAACCGGTCGTAGACCAGGTGACCTTCCATCCACAAGTACCGAAGCTCCTCAATTACGGGTCTCAAATACACATCGAGACACTTTCCCGGATAACCTGGGCCTGGAATCAACAATGTGAGCATGTTATATTCCTTCTTCATGCACATCCACGGTGGAAGGTTGTACGGAATCAAAATAACTGGCCACACACTGTACTGAAGCTCTTTCTTGCCAAAAGGGTTGAAACCGTCGGATGATAGCCCTAGCCAAACATTTCGAACCTCTGATGCAAATTCAGGAAACTCCAACGCATTCTTCTTCCAAGCCTCTCCGTCGGCGGGATGTCTAAGGGTGTCATCGTCAGGCACATTCCTCTCAGCCCACCATCTCATAGCTTCGGCCGTGAAAGCACACATGAACAACCGCTCAAGCCTATCAATCAGCGGGAAGTACCGAAGTATCTTCACAGCTTTCTTGTTCCCTTTAGGAGTGAACTTATACCGCTCTGTATTGCATACTGGGCAGTATTCAAGATCTGCAAGTCCTTCCCCGTAAAACAGAACGCAATCGTATCTGCATGCATGAATCTTGATGTAGGAAAGGCCGAGATCTTTAAGGATATGTTGCACCTTACTGTGACTGGTAGGAAGTCGATGTCCGGGGGGCATCGCCCCACCCCATATCTTCAGCCAATCATCAACCGATTTGACAGTGCCTTTGTTCTCCGTTTTGATCTTCATCACTCCCATGACAGATTCAAGGACAGTCTTACTGCATCCGGGGTACAACGGAGTCTGTTGCAATGCGATCAGGTTGTTGTACTTTTCCATACCACTTGTGTTGACCGGTGATCGGGGTAATAGCTCGAGTGGCTCAATATCAGGGAAACACTCCATCTCCGGAGGAGGGACTTGCAGATCTCGTGCTTCATCAAAGACACCGCTCTCACGAGGAAACATATCGTTGATCCAGTTCGTTGTTGGATCATTGGACGAACTCCCTCTCTCGGCAAATTGTCCATGATCATGAGGACCCGCAAACTCTGGTTCACCGTGATAAATCCAATTAGTGTATAGGACCCAAAATCCATATCTAGCCAGGTGTTGCTCCACTGTCTCTATGGAAAACCGGTGTCGTGGGGTGGCACACTTGCACTTTTTACACGGACAATAATGAAGTGTAGTGTCTCCACAGTTAGCCATCACAAAATCCAGGAAACTCCTAACTCCATCATGATACGCCTGATCCCATCTTCCAAGGGTAATCCAACTCTTGTCCATCCTGTAAATTCAAGAAATAAATATAGCTATATATAGATATGTATATATGCACGTACTACGTACGTACGTACGTACTAATTAATTAAAAAATTCATCATTACACACACACACACACATATATATATATATATATATATATATATATATATATATATATATATATATATATATATATATATATGTATGTATATATACACATGCATCCCTAAATTAATTAAAACATCGTCAATCTCCCTAATTAATTAAACACATTTAATGTATTTTTTATATATACCAACAATATATTTTTAATTACAATTAAATTAATTAATATATATACATTTTTTCATCAAATTCATCTAAAATCACCTATAAATCAACAATCAATCACTAATCTTCAACAAAACTTCAATTCTATCTAACCAACATATCAACCCATTAATAATCTCATCTCAACACACACACACATATATATATATATATATACATATATATATACATATATATATATATATATATATATTTCAATTAATCACACATTTATTCTAATTAAACTCTAAATTAACACACCTCTGCATATAACCAACTAAATCAACACACAATTAAATTAATTAATATATTGTTAATTACAATTAACCTAATTAATACATTTTTTCATGAAATTCATCTAAAATCACTTCTAAATCAACAATCAATCACTGATCTTCAACAAAACTTCAATTCTATCTAACCAACATATCAACCCATTAATAATCTCATCTCAACATATATATATATATATATATATATATATATATATATATATATATCAAATTAATCACATTTATTCTAATTAAACTCTAAATTAACACACCTCTAGCATATAACCAACTAAATCAACACATACAGCAATATACGTACCTTTCAAGCTTATGGCGGAGGTTTTAGACGATTTCAGAGCGTTTTCGAAATGTTTTCGACGAATGAGCTCGCTGCTGCGGAATGGATCTGATATAAGAGTTATAGCCGACGAATACCCTCCTCGTCGGCTATAACCAAAAACTTTTCGTCGGCTATAGTTATAGCCGACGACGGACGACGACTCGTCGGCTATAATATTATAGCCGACGATGTGGCCGACGAAATAGTAATTCGTCGGCTATGACCCATTATAGCCGACGAATCACTATTTCATCGGCCGTTTTTTCCCATATCGTCGGCTATAACCCCTTTTCTGGTAGTGATGGCTGGAAAGACGTACTGTAGCTTTCACAATATGAATAACCACAATACCAAGGATTGTGTGAAGTTGAAGGATCAGCTGCAGACCTGGATAAATGATAGAACTTTGCAGTTGGAGATTCCCAAGGAACCTCAATGGGCAGCTGCTAAGACTGGCCCGCGGGTGAATGCGATTGAAATCATTGCTGGTCTGAGTCCAACAAAGCAGCTCAAGAAGCAAGTTTCCCGGTTTCAGGAATATACGTATGATGCAAGCAAAGCTGAGGAAATCTGGGAAGCTATGGTGCACCAAGGGGCACCGGAGATTAAGGAATTTTACCAATGCCATCCTAATAGCGGGGATGGCGGATACACATGCATTTTCCATCGATCATCTGATCATTGTACTTCTCAATGTGTAGGGATGAAGGATCAGCTGCAGGAATGGTTGAACGATGGAAAGCTGAAGTTTGCAGAGAACAAGTCTAGTCCTGGCCCAGAGTTGTGGGTTGGGGTTATTGAAGAGGAGGACATGGTGTTAGTTCATCGGTGTAAACTTTGCCTAACCTGTAGGTTGAATACAGGGCAGCCTATTACCTTTGATGAATTTCAGGCGGCTGTAAAGGAGGCAGAGGAAAGGGCTGAGAAGAGGGCCTTAGAAAAGGCTAAGTTGGAACATCCGCCTCCTGAAAGATCAGGAAGGGAGAATCACAAACGGGTGAAGTATCATCATGGGTCCGAGGATAGTTATGCTAGCAGGGCGAGGCCCAGGCAGGACCCAGGACCTTCTGGAGTGAAGTCAGCCACGGCTGGGGGTTCGCACAAAGGTGCGAATCCAGAACCATCTGTGAAAGTTTACATTCCGCCAGCTTCTAGGAATGACCCAAAGGCGGACAGATGGTATACACAGCGAGATGGTAAGGCGGTCGAGCTTACTGCAGTGACCACCAGGAATGAAAGGAAGCGTTTTGGCAAGGCAAATCAGACCTTGGCAGATCTGGCTGCAGAGAAGGTGACTGAGGAGGAGCTGTCGGTACCAATAGAGCATGTGGAGCAGGTTCATAGGCGATACAGAGTCAGGACTAAGTCCTATGTGGATTCTAGGCGACAGCGCTCCGTGGAAGCTCCACCAGCTCCCCAGAGGAACGTTCATGACAGGCTGGCGGATCTGCCAAGGGCTACTGGAGCACCTCAGTCAAGGCCAAGGAGGAGACTGGCATTCTCTCCTGAGCGATCAAAGGCAGGACAATCTTCCCCAAAGAGGGCACAGCCAGAGGCTGCTGGGAAGCAGGTAGTGCCAGAACCTCAGGATGAAGTGATGGTGATCGACAACAGGAATGATTCCACTGTTATGAGGTGGGTGCCTAAGGAAAGCAGTACATCATTGGCCGCAAGCACGAGTATCGTGGGGGTTCCGGCGGGAGATGTTGCTTCTAAGGAATCCAGTTTAGCATTGGCAGAGCCAAGCAGGCCACTTACTATCCTGTCTCAAGCCAAGCCAAAGGAGCCAAAGGCGCCTACCAACTTTGTGGAGTATGCAGCTAAGAAGCTGCAGATGCACGCACCAACAAGACCATCATCGGTCGCCTCTAATTTGAAGGCCGATTCTGAAGTAGGAGATGCAGACCTCGACAAGGAGGACGAAATGGTTGACTATGAGGATGAACCAGAGTTGGCGGATGAAGAAGAAGTGTCATTGGAAGAAGAGCATGTTGAGGATGGAGCTATGGCCTATCACTGCAACACGATGTCTTTGGATGTTGGGGACCTAGACTGTAACATGACTTTTATACTCTCATCAGCTTATGCTCTGCCAGAGCCTATGCCCACTGCACATTTTATCGATGGTGAAGAGTCAGTCAAACCAGTATATTTAGTGCAGGAGCCTGAGGATGAGAATGAGACAGAGGCAAAGCCTGAGGTTTTCCAATCCAACCACGAGTATCCTGAGGGGGTTGGAGATTTGTTGAAGCAATGCGTGATGTTCGCCAAGCCAACGTTTAACATGTCCCAGCATATGAAGCCTTTGTATGTCACAGCAGAGGTGGAAGAAATCAAGGTCCACAAGGTTTTGATAGACACCGGAGCTGCCGTGAGTATAATCACCACCACCACCAAGGAACAGCTCAAAATTCCAAAGGAGAAACTCATTAATACTGTCTCCAAGGTTAAGGGGTTTTCGGGGAATGTTACTCCTACCGCTGGGGTACGTGGTCATGCTCAAGGTGAAGATAGGACATTCAGACGCTTACCAAGGGTTTTTTGTTGCTGAGGCGGACGCTCCCTATCACATGATTTTGGGGAGGGACTGGATCCACAAAGCACTAGCAGTTCCATCATCTCTTCATCAGGAGTTGATTATGTGGGATTCGGTCGCAGATTTACCTGTGCTCATCAAGACAGATGAGCGTCCTTATTCGATAGCGGCCTGCCAGTTAGAGGCCAGCTATTATACAAGAAATATGAGACCTCTCACAATTGAGGGTATTGATCATAAGGGGTATCCAATCGGGGTGACCCAGAACGAATTGTCTCAATGAGGAATTGCCCAGGCTATGGCGGATTACAGCCGGCCAATTTCCATTGAGCTTCTTCCCAACGTATCCAATGAGTGACGTCCTCTCACGTGAGGAGTCGAAGGCCCTGGCTCTATTACTACAACAATTGTCTATCTATAGGTTAGAGCAAATGGCCTGGGAAGGGGTTGCACTGGTTGAGTGCATTGAGGAAGAAGACATTGACGCTTTTGCGGGGGTGGAAGTAATTCAGCCTGCTCCAGCAGCTTTGGATGACACTCCACCCAAGGTACGTGATCCCGTAGAGAAAGTCAACTTGGGGACAGAAACAGAACCCATGGAAGTGGGGATTAGTCAGTACCTTGAACCAGATTTGAGACAGCAACTGATAGGGTTGCTGCAGGAATTTAAGGATTGCTTTGCAGAAAAATATCAAGATATGCCGGGTTTGTCAAAGGAGTTGGCTTGCCATCGCCTTCCCATCAAGGAAGGATGCAGGCTAGTTAAACAAGAGCAACGACGGATGAATGCTGAAACTGCAATGGCGGTCAAACAAAAGGTTCAGAGCATGGTTGAGGCTGGGATAATCAGACCGACTCTTTATCCGGAATGGTTATCCAACATTGTTCCTGTTAGGAAGAAGAATGGCAAGATTAGAGTCTGTGTGGATTACAGAGATTTGAATGATGCATCACCTAAGGACATTTATCATATGCCTATAGCGGATATGTTGGTGGATGCAGTAGCGGGGCATGAGATGTTGTCTTTTATGGATGGTACAGTGGGCTATCACCAGATTCCTATATACGAGCCAGACATACCTAAAACGGCTTTCCGCTGCCCAGGGTTCATAGGAGCATTTGAATATCTTAGTATGCCATTTGGCTTAACCAATGCAGGAGCTACATACCAACGTGCAATGAACATTATTTTCAGTAAGATATTGGGGGACATCCTGGAAGTCTACATTGACGATGTGGTGGTAAAGTCAAAGAAAAGGAAGATCACATTGATCATCTCCGAGGGGTGTTCACTATCATGAGAAAGCACCAGCTTAAAATGAATTCAGCCAAGTGCGTTTTTGGGGTTTGTGCTGGTGACTTTCTGGGGTTTGTGGTGCATGAGAGAGGCATTGAGGTGGCTGGTGACAAGGTACAGGCTGTGCTTGATGCACCAGCGCCAAGGAACAAGAAAGAGTTACAAAGCCTGTTGGGTAAAATTAATTTCCTCCGAAGGTTTATATCCAACTCAGCAGGCAAGGTTACACCTTTCTCTCCTCTGCTCAAACTCAAACCAGGAGAAGAATTTAAATGGGGTCCTGAGCACCAAGCTGCTTTTGACAGGATCAAAGAATACTTGGCTAGTTCGCCAGTCCTTCGGCCGCCCATGCCTGGTATTCCCCTCAAATTATATATTTCTGCTTCTGACATTTCCATTGCAATACTGCTGGCTCAAGATGAGACTCTGGCGGAGGAAAAGAAGATTGAATATGCAGTTTCTTACATTAGCAGGACACTGTTGGATGCAGAGACTAGGTATTCACCAATCGAGCGGCTGTGTTTAGCCCTATATTTTGTTGGTATTAAGCTCCGCCACTATATACTTTCCTTCACAACAATAGTGGTGACACAGACGGATTCGGTGAAGTATATGCTAACGAGACCTATCCTAAGGGGTAGGATTGGCAAGTGGGTGTTAGCCCTTTCAGAGTTTTCCCTGCAATATACGCCACTGAAGGCTATGACTGGTCAGGCGATAGCAGACTTTCTTTTACACCATCCTATTGAGGAGGAATTTTCAGAACCGCCAAGGTTTGCTAACATGATCCGGTACCAGCCTTGGATTTTACACTTTGACGGTAGCAGTACCAGTAAACTGGCGGGTGCAGGGATTTATATCCAAAATCCAGTAGGTACCAAGTATCTTTACTCTTTTCAGCTGGAATGGATGTGCACCAATAACCAGGCAGAATATGAGGCACTGCTCATTGGGCTGGAATTACTGATAGACCTGGGAGCACAAGAAATTAAAGTGCTTGGAGACTCTATGCTAGTCATTAACCAGCTTATGGGGGTCTACAAGTGTGTTTCTTTTCATTTGCTGCACTATTACGAACGGGCTATTGAGTTGCTGGACCGGTTCATTGATGTTTCCTTAGACTATATTCCCAGGGAGATGAATTTTGCAGCTAATGAATTGGCGCAGTTGGCCACAGGAATCAGCTTAGCCCATGGAGTAAAGGAAAGAATTCTTAAGGTAGAGCGCAGGACTTTACCATCTTTTGCCATCCGCCGGGAGGACCGCGGAGAGTGGTTGGTTGCTACAGTCGAGCCTATTGACACTGACTGGCGGATACCAATCATTGCATATTCGAAGGACCCATCTGCACCATCTGAAAGAAGAATCAGATACCTTGCTACCAATTACCTTCTCAGGGGAGAGGAACTGTTCCGAAGAGGGGAAGATGGAGTCTTATTAAGGTGTATCTTTGGCACTGATGCCAAGCGGATCATGAGGGAGGTACACTTAGGGGTCTGTGGTTCTCATCAATTCGGACCTAAAATGAGGTGGCTTATTAGAAGATATGGATACTACTGGCCATCTGTTTTGAAATACTGTCATAGTTTTGCTCAGGGTTGTCAGGAATGTCAAAAGCACGGACCAGTTCAGCGGATTCCAAACATTCCTTTACAGCCTATTATCAAACCTTGGCCTGGCAGGGGTTGGGCATTAGATTTTGTAGGAGAGATTAACCCCCATTCATCCTTACAGTACACGTTTATTTTGTTGGGTACTGATTTCTTTACCAAGTGGGTAGAGGCTATCCCAACAAGGAACTGTGATGCTGACACCGTCATCTGCTTTGTGTTCCAAAACATTATTTGCAGATATGGTATCCCAGAATGCATAGTAGCGGACAGGTGGACAGCCTTCATGGCCGAGAAAACCCAAACTTGGCTAGCGGATTATGGTATTCAGTTCCTGCATTCTTCTCCTTATTATGCTCAATCCAATGGTCAAGCAGAAGCTACTAACAAGGTTGTTATATCTATCATGAAGAAGATGCTCACGGATAACCCAAGGTCATGGCACACTCAACTTGATAACACACTATGGGCCTATAGGACTTCCAAAAGGACTCCTACTTGTACTACTCCTTATTCGTTGATGTATGGCCATGATGTCGTTCTACCACTGGAAATCAACGTGGCTTCTTTAAGAGTCCGTGAGCAACACCAGCTGCTTGGTGAGGATTATGTGCATGTCATGTTCTAGGAGCATGAGGACCTTGACGAGAAGCGACTAGAAGCCTTGGATAATATCATCCTGGAGAAGCAGAAGATCGCCAAGGCGTATGATAAAAGGACCAAGGGTAAGTCCTATGGCGAAGGTGACTTGGTCTGGAAGGTGGTTTTACCTCTTGATGAGCCAGGTCAGGGCAAATGGAGTGCTCGTTGGGAGGGTCCATTTGTCATTGATCGTATTGTGGGCAAGGGAGCCTACCAGCTCAGGGACTTGGAAGGAGAAGTTTACAGAAACCCAATTAATTGGCGCTACCTCAAGAAATACTTTCCAAGTGTTTGGGAGTATGAGACCCCCCCTCCCCCGGCGGATGATAACACTGGTCAGAGTTCTCCTTAGTCCAACGTGCTCGGGGGGCATCAAGTCAGAGTGGTGCATCCGCTAGGGGTGCTTCCGCCACATTTTGGAGGCTGCTAGCTTTCATTGCAAAACTGTTAGAGGGTTTTGTGTTTTCCCTGTTTTATTTAGACATCCGCTTGGGGTGTCTATATTCTTGTACTTTTTGATTATCAATATATTTCTCATCTTTGCTGACGATTGGATATAAGTATTGACATTGCAACTTGCTACATTCTTATAAGGCTTTGCGGCCAAAGGCATTACGGGGAATGGATAACACAAAGAGCTACTAGCTAGCCATGAAACCATATCTACATTTTCTGAGTCCTCACTGCTGGCGGATATCTCTAGTCCATTCTAGATCTGCTAGAGGAGGCTAAAAGGACGGAGTGCCAACGCAATGTTGTAACCATCACCGGCCAATGGACCCGTACCGCGGGAATTGTGGCACCCCCGCTTTGGAAAACAACGTGCGGCAGAGGTGGGGACAAATGGAAATGGGGCAACACCCGACCGCGTGTTGGAAGCAGTTGTGACTGGTGCACTACCATCATCGTTGCCATTTTCCCTTCCGTAGCTGCCAAATTAGGACTTTGGATCCTCATCTGCCGCTGAAGATGGTACCTAACCAGGTCACCGGTGTCATTTGCCTCGGGGAACAGCCAAGACTTGCCAACTATTAACTGACCACCTCGAAACTCTTACCCAGGGGGCGTAACGCTAGGTGACCGGGGTTAGGATTTGCTTAACGCTAGGTGACCGAGGTTATAGGGTGTTTAGCGGACCATCAACTTATCTGGTGAAACGGCTTGTGGCAGCCATGGGGGTTGGACACAGTATGCAGATGACACTATTGCTGCCATGTTGCTTCAAGATAGCCAGCCGAATGCATTCTCTCTTCAACAAGGGGTTCCTTTTATACTGCATTCCGGGGGAATCCAGCGGTTGGGATCTGCCATGACTTTATTGCTATGGTTCGACTATATTTATGAGGTCGCTCGCTTTGTGGTCGAGCCGCCGAAGCGACTCAAGCAATCAAAAGCCCTACAATCGTTAGTAGTATAGAATAAGTAGGGATCGTTCTAGCCGAGGATTAAGGGTACCTGAAATATGAGAATGTTAACACAAATATTCACAAACACATATGCACATAATTGTCACACTTATATACATATATACAAATTTATCATGGGGGATTGAGGTGAGGTTCGGCAGCAACAAGGCTGCCTCAAAACTAAAAGACACGAAATAAAATGCAGAAAATAAATCCTAAATTACTATTTACAAGTGATCATCATCTCTCACACAAAACAGTTCACACAAAAGACTCTTTAACAAGTAGATTTGCACACAACAAGGTAAGAGACAAGTATTTAACATGTTCAAGACCTAAATTAGTTTCGACACAACTAGAGCCTCCAACGGTTTTCCAATTGTTAGACTTCTTAATTTCTTAGAAACTACTCCAACGTATGACTTCTAAGGTGATGCTAATCCGGTTTTACACGTTTTAACATTTAAGCATGTGAGTCTAAATCGAAGACAAGCAAACAAGTAAGATTGTCAATCATCTTATTTAACTTGCAAGTTCTAAGGTTGTTTAGACCTAGGTGAGCAACACAAAACAAACTACTCCAACGTATGACTTATCCGTGTTACTCTATCACATGAAACCTAGCACTTAGAATTACATGCTAATCATAACTAGTGTGTCGGTTTAAATGCCCTAACCTTAGTTCTAACCAATTTAAGTTTAAACATGCGAAATACCACTGCCCTAATTATCGATGCATACAAAACACACAAGTTAAAATTGCAAAAACAAATTACATAAACTTCAACAAATCGGTTCATACAAAAGTTTAGCAAAAACCAAGAAACGAAACAAGTTATTACAAGACAACCAAACAAAACTAAATACAAAAGCCATAGGGGAATGGATTACACTTTAAGAACCTTGAAGACTCCTCAAAGGTGACAAGATGTAGCTCGGCTGCTGCTCCTTGGTGCTCGGCAAGAACAGAAATCGGCAAAAACCAAGGTGAAGGGATTCGGTAATATTGGTGGTGGTGGTGATGGGTTTTGGCTAAATATTTAGGTGATGGTGCTTGAGAGACTTGGTAGAGTTTTAGGTTAGTATTCTATGCTTGAGATGAGATGATTTTTCTGTAGGAAAAGTGGGGGTATTTATAGAGAATAGGGGTGTTGCCGGCAGCCCTTCTTGTACAAGGAAAAAGAAAACCAAGTGGGATAAGGATTTGCAACCTTCCTTTCATAGTTCAATTAGGTTTTCTTTTTCTGAATTTTTCTTCAAGGCTTGGGCTTCACATCTTCAGGGACTTCTTGTATGATCTTGGACTTCAATTTACAGGTCTTGATCCATCGAAAATGCCCCAAAATGCCGGCAGCACAATATTGCACCAAATCTGCCAGAATCGGCAGCTTCTCCTAGCTTGACTAGGAGAACCTCTTTCTTCAAGTTTTTCTTCAATGCTATGGCTAAGTGTCATCCTCCTTCCTTCCCTAAGCTTGGGATGTCTTCACAAATGCTCTTGTACATCATATGGTTCATCGAAAAGAAGCAATTGCAAAAAGGAAGCAATCAGTCCCTGGAATCGGCTGAAATGAACTTGTTGCAGTAATTCCGGCATAACTCCACCTTCGGAGCTCCGATTGATGCGATTCCAAGTCTCAAGTAAACTAGACACATAGGGCCATCTTCCCATAAAATATCTCGGCCAAATTCCATGTAAGTCGTCGGGAATGATTTTTCGAAGTTGGATCAAAGTCCCAGGAAAATCCTGGAAGCCCCTGGATTGGAATGTTCGGACTGCCGTTTTGCAGCCAACTTTTGGGTGGCTTCCCGAACTCCGATTGATCTGAAATTTTAACACAACATTCCTCAACATATGAATATTAAGTACACAAAATTTCATAGAATTCGGACAATGATAGATCGTACTTTTACTCATCTCAAAATCGCGAAAAAGACATATTTTACACTATTTTCCAGATTTCTCAAACTTAGTCATTTTTCGGATTCTTAACCATTTTTCACCAAAACTCTACCAAAATGACACTAACTACATTATGACTCTATCTTAGACAAATAAGGGTTAAACAAAGCATAAACGAGGTCATAAGCATGTAATAACGTCGCACATTGTGCTCCTATCACTTTGGTCGACCGTTCAGTTGGGAACCAGTAGGGGCGATAAATGGGGTTTGACTATCAAATCCTCGGGCTTCCTCCCCTCTTTCGGTTCTGTAGTGGTAAAATTTTGTATTAATGGCAGTCTGACTATTCCAAGCCCTGGTTGGGCCGCCTGCCATTGGGCTTGTTATCTCTTTCTAGCAGGCCAAATTGTCCTCACGGCGAATGGGGTTCTACCCATCTGTTTGATCCTTGCCCACTTTGGGAGGCAGCCATTTATATTTGCTATTTAGTTTACTTGGCTTAGCTTTGTCTTCCACACATCCGCGCAGCCCAGTACACTAGGGGGGCAACATAAGGGCAATATCCGCTTATTTTTCGGAGGGCAAAATTTTTGAAAATTTTTGAACACTCCGTATGGTTAAGCCCTTTCATTCCCTGAATTATGGTTTTCAGGAGCATCCGCTTGGGGTGCGCCCTAATTCTCGCTTTTGGTAATAGGACATTCAGTGCAAGTCTCGATCATCAGGTGATATTTTATTTGCAAAATAAAGGGCTTTGCGACCGCGGCTATTACAAAGGCAGAGATTAAATAAACATGAGGAAACAGATCCGCCAACTATCTCTGATACCATCCCGATGTGTAGGAGACATCCGCCAGTCCTTCAATTTGGAATCCCTCCGAGCAGACAGAAGATGGTAATAGAGATTTGCTTCCTTGAATCTCTTGTTGATCCAAGAGCCTAATAGACGAGCGTCATCTTTTCTCGCCGAAGAGTAGCCAATCTCAGATCTGGAAGAGGATCACTGAGACAGAATTCCCTTCATAACGAAGAAGACAACGGGTCTATTGAGGTATAACCACCCCCACACCGGCGTGGCCTCAACTCAAGTGGAGAAAAATGGTCCCATGAGGCAAGAGAAAGGTACCCGAAACTGCATCCATATTAGGCCCCCGGCAGATGCGAGTAGAAGGGCGCCCAGTCAGCAGCTACCAATCTATGATCACATCCGCCCAGGACATAACATGGGATGTTATGTTTCAGGATTTATTTAACATGGGGTGTTATGGTTCAGGGGTGTTTTGAGGAACATCTGAATTTGATCTGGTGGAAAAGATTGAGGAAGCCATAGCGGCTGATAAGAGAACCAAATGAACGAAATAAGGAACAACATTTAAGGCGATTTGGGTTCTCAGTTTCAACCAAAGGGTGTTGCTTTTATAGCCTCGGTTGGAAGCAATCCAAGGGTTGAGTTTGAATTGCACAGTTATTAGGCAGTTGGGTGTGGGAATCGTTGCGTTTGGGAATCGTTGCTTT
This sequence comes from Potentilla sterilis, assembly GCA_963682095.1. Classification (NCBI taxonomy): domain Eukaryota; kingdom Viridiplantae; phylum Streptophyta; class Magnoliopsida; order Rosales; family Rosaceae; genus Potentilla; species Potentilla sterilis. The sequence continues at coordinate 48,270,139 of OY821758.1, read as the reverse complement.
TGAATTTCAAATTCTTGAGAAATGGTTCTGCAGCTTTGCCTGCAATGACAAGACAAGTGTGCAGAGGGTCTGATTTTTTAACCAGGCCGAGTTGGGCTTGGTTTTTGGTTGTCAATTAAATAAACAAAATACATATATATATATATATATATATATATATATATATATATATATATATCAAGCCAGTCTCATTATGGGTTGGGCCTAAATTCATACAGATGCAGGCTCAATCTCTTGATTGTGGCCTTAGTCTTGCTGATCCGGCGGTCTAGTTCTGTCTTAGCCTTCTTCGCCTAGTGCCTTTCCTCTTGCAATCTTGTCGCCAAGAGCTTCTGCTGGTTCACTTGATCCTCGCGACATGCTTGTTTCTGGCGGAGGAGGGAGATTTTCTGCTCTAAGGCTGCCTTCATATCCTCAAGCTTGGCTATTTCAGCCGCCTCCGTGTCTTTATTGGCCGCAGTGACCAAGTCTGAATATGCACTAACAGCGTTGGCAAAGGCCATATCGGCTCCTTCGAGCTTGGTATTCTGGGGGGACCGGGCAGCCAGATCTTCCTGCAGACTCTTTAGCTTTGCTGGGAGGCGAAGGAAGGAGGAATTGGCTTCAGACTGGAGGTCGGGAGGCAGCTGCTGGAACTGGTCCTTAAGAATTTGTAGAGCAGAGAAGAGTTCATCCGCTACTGGGCGTCAGCAGGATCTTTCTCTCCCAGGCACTCCAGGAAACTCCAAGCTTCCTGTACTTCCACATGTTCCTCTTCAAGGCTGAATGGAGGGGGGAAGAGGTCTTCGGCCAAAGTGGAGGAAAGTACAGGCCTGTTCTGGACTCTAGAGCCAGATCCACCAGGGGTCGTAGAGGACTGGGCAGATGGAGAAGCGACGACCAAGCCCGTGGGGGTTTGATCCTGTGGCGAGGGAATCGGCACAATGGCGGACTCCACTAGACTAGGGTCTGCTGCCAATGGGGTGGCACTGATAGTCGCCACAACATCATCATCCACCTGTTCATGAGAAAGGAGGGTTAGGAACAGTTCTGACCTAGGAATGTGGTAATTCAGGCGGACATACAACATACCTCAGCAATCTCTGGCTGGGGGAGTACTTCTGGCTTATCCAGAAGAGGCCTTTGCTACTCTTGCTGATCATGTCCAGGCTGGTCATCCGCTGGGGTTGGAGTTTGTTCAACCCGGGGGGCAGCATCCGCCAAGGACGCTCCACTAGTGACACCTGTCGTCTCTGCCAATGCTAGATCAATTTGAGAGGAGGAAGGCTCATGGGCAGCCGGTAGCTCAGTGCCAATAGTAGGCGGCTCTTCTTCTAGCGCCAATCCAGGAGATGAGCTAGAAGCCAGCGGATTGGGAGACGAAGAGCTGCAATGTACACCACTAGGCAGTAGTAGAGGGTCGTCTGCTGTGGTCTCAGCCACGTTGAATTCAGGGTCTTCCCTCATCTCCGGCCCAGTTTCTGCAGCGGCAGAAGATGTCAGTGTTGGCTTAATTGAACTCTGACCAACTGCTAGAGGAAGGCTGGAAGATGTACCTGCATTGGAATCAAGACAGCGCAGGGGAACAGGTTGAGGAAAGCAATCGCCAAAAATCTCTTGAAGATTTTGGAAGAGGTCCAGATAATCTTGCTCGAGACTAGCAGAACTCATGGAATCTTCAGAGAGGTCAGAGGACTCACCTGATGAAAGTTCAATTACTTCAGGGCCTCGGCTGGTGGCTGCAGCAGATGAGGAGCTCCTCCTTCGGAGTATGAGGCTCTGCAAGGACGGATAGAGTTTGGATATCTACATCACATATGCACTTATAAGCTGGTAATTAAAAACTACAAGGAGATGAAGGAAAGTTAAAATTACTTACGGGTGTGTCCTCCTCCACCTCGTCAGTATCTTCGTCCGCCTCGGCGAAGGTTTTACCCCTCTTTGGGCGCGGATGAAGCTCACAATCAGCCTTCCGTTTCCCTATATCCGCTGGGGTTTGGCCAGATGCCTGTTTCCATCAAACAATTAAGGGTCATACAAGGAATTTTGACAAACCAAAACAGCAGTCGAAAACAGAAGGTTGTTACCTTTCCTGGGGGCAGGTTGAGGTACAGCGGATCGCCCCCTACCAGCTTTTGGTCAGGTTGGGGAAGGCGCTTGCCTTGGCTTCTGAAGAGCCCCCGGAAGTAGTAGACAGAAGGCTGATCAAAGAGCGAGCCTCTCAGATGCGCCCACCAGCACTGGTAGGAGCCAGTGGCATCCTTGGAGGCTTGCAGGTTTGTGTATTTCTCCCAGCCTGGAATGTGGAGGGGTTGCAGGCGTGATGCATGGCTGACAGCGGATACTGGAGGAAATTCTTTGCTGTTCCGCCACGCCGAGAAAAGGTTCACACTCTTTAACGGCGGATATGACAGAAGTTGAGTGAGTCCAAACTGCCTGGCAAAGAAGTGAGGCGCATAGACCTCATAGCTGGGCTGCCTCTTGTCGCTGGGGAAGAGGGGCAGGTCTGCCATGGAAGTACAGTGGACGAAGATCCTTCGACCTTCTCCCGCTAGCTCCCTGGATGGGAGGAAGCCCCGAGATAACCCTCTCGGGTACCTTTGATGGATCAGCCGATGTGCCTCTACAAAGAACTCATTGGCGGTTGTGTTGAAGAAGATGTCAAGACAGATGGCATAGCTGAGGTCAGGATTGGGAGCGCATCCAACGGATTCTTGCCCTACAACCTGATCAGGCTTGGATTTCCCCTTCATGGGTGGAATGAGCTGGGGAAAGTGCATCCGGCACCAGATATCCAATATCCAGAGCGGGCCAGACTGGGAGCAGTGCATGGGTTGGGCGGATATCTGGTAAAGGCAGTGGTAGAGGTGTGCTAGAACAATTTGGCCAAGGCCAATCTCCTGGCCAGCATAGATCACCTCCGCCATGCGATGATAGATCTTGGTCATCTTGTTGGTGGTGGAGCAAAACACGAACTTGTTGAACCAGAAGGCCAGGAAGGCTACTCCACCGATCGCACTGTCCGCCTTGGAGAAGGTTCTCACCCAGCTCTCGAACCCAGAAGTGTCAGCAGTACCGAAAGGGTACCGGGGGAACGCCTTCTCAGAGTAATCGCTCTCGTCATAAGGCTTGGTGCCGAGAGGGAACCCAATTCTGGCATAGAGGTCTAGCAATGTGACGGTGGCGTGACTAAATCTAAACTCGAAGGCATTGACAGAGGGGTTCCAAAGGCTGATAAGCGGGACGAGAGCACATCTGTTTCCCCCTTTTGGGCTGAGGCTGAAGCAGAGTTTGATCACATCAGCAACTCCAGCTTTCTTCCAGATTTCCTCGTCGAGAGGGAGTCTTGCCAGGTACCATGTCTTCATCCATGGCTTAACCAGAGGCGAGACGGCGTGATTTGCGGCTTGGTGGTGGTGGTTCGATTGGAAGTTGGGGCATTCTACTGGGTCTTTAGAACGGAAAATTACCGGCAGTGGGCGAGCTGGACCGTCGAGGATTCGGTGTGCTCCGCCGTCGTCGTCAGCATTATAGCCCTTCACGTAGGGACCCAAGGTGGCCTGTTGCTCACGGGAAAGCCGAAGGCAAGTCCGGTCATCAGCTCCGGAGCAGGTAATGAGGGGGAAGAGTTGGTTTTTGGCGTCGTTCGCCGTAGAGCAGCGGACAGCGAAATTCATGGTTGAGGCCATTGGACTAGAGCTGGGGTTTTTCTAGGTTGATTTGAGGAAGGAAAGAGAATGGCCTGAATGAAAAACCGAAGGGTCTCAACTGGATTTATAAAGGATCCGAAAGGGGTTCTGGGGATTTTGAAACGGTGGGTTTTGCGGCAATTAAGGGTTTATGTTGAACAGTAATACCGTTTCGATTTGGGGAAGTTGTGATTGCTGAGGGAACGACGCAACAGTCCAAATATTTAAATGCTGCGGATGGGCCGATTTTGGGGGCTCAGTCTCTCTTCAATTTCGTTGGGCTCTCAATCTCGGAGACTGGGGGGCAATGTTTGGGCCACAATTGGAGTTTCCTTCAATTGGGCTTTTTCCCTGAGGCCCAGAGGGGTTTAGGTTAAACCAAATCCAATATACACACTTCCTGATTCTTTCTTGGGAAAGAATGCTTGGAGAGAGAGAATTGATTTGTTGCTTGATCAGATGGGGGTTATTTCGTGGTAATCCAATTGCACAATACATGAATTACCTTAATGGATAATTAACTAGGGGTTGTTACAGATGGCAATCTATTTCTAAAGATATCTTAGCCGAATCAGGAAATGATCTTCTTTGGATTTGTTTTGGCTTATCTCGGGGTTAATTGAATGTTAATCTGGGCAATATACGGTGTTGAATGAGTTCCCTAAGTTAGGGGAAATTCTGATCTCAATTTATTCTTAACCGATCTGATTAGAGGTGGTTTAAAGAAGGACAGTCCTAGTCAATCCCGGAATCCACCAGGCTGGATCTTCAAGCATTAGGGTTTCGTGAATCATATAAATTTAACTCTTTTGTAACTGAGAAAGGGTTCACAACCATCTACAAACAAACACAAGTTCTAGCGCACCGCTAACTTGCAAAGCCTCTCCGGAGCAACTCACGCAATTTGCCTCCACCTGCGATCGATCACATCTCGCACTCGTGTCGAGCGGTTGCTGAGCCTATCGACTCAGTCCGCTACTCCGGTAGTAATCGAGTCGTTACCCCGGTAACAAACACCCGTGATCTTGGTTTAGCTCTGCTTTGCTTCTCCGGATCAAAGTAAGATCCTCAATCATTGGGGGTTGAGAAGAAAATCCTGTTAGCTAGTTCTATTCAGGTCTTGTTCGAGCCCTGTACGCCGGCTTAGTCAGCGCCCGCGTAACAGTTGCTTGGTCAAGAAGTCAGAGTCTATTGGGAGCAGACGAGAGGACTCGTCAGGGGTCGTCCGCAGTCGAGTTGCACCACTCCAAAGGGTGCTGGCATGCCTAAGCACACAGAAGACACACGAGGAACTTACTTCCGCTACGCCCAAGTGCTGGCTGTTCGCCGGGTGCTAAATCCGCCACGAACACTTTCATCCACAAGAACCAAGAATGCCGACGCTAAGCAAATCTTGGTAAGTGCGTGGTTGCATTCTCTGGATTTTTTTTGTTTTTGTTTCTATATTCGTTACGTTCTTTTATATTATCAATTTTACTACTATCATCTTTGTTGCATATACAATAGCGTTTTTTTTTTTTAAAAGTAAGTTATCGTATTCTCTCTTTGTATGTATTCCATAATTCGTACAATTTTATATAAATTAATAATAAATAAATACTTTGCTCGCCTGGAAGTTTCTACCAATTAAGGTGGCGGACTTACCAAACAAAAAGGTTTGATTCTTGATAAAATATAAATCTCAGACAAAAAAACACCAAATAGGTTTGATTCTAAAATTTAATTTTAAGACAAAACAAAACAGTGAAACCATTTGATTGCAAAGCCCATTGTTTTTTAACCAAGGTGGCAGACGTACCGAAACCGCTCGATTTATAATCCTCTCTAGCTACTCTCTCATCGAAAATATGCTTCTTGGATCTACAGCCTAAAAATAGGTCGATTCATATTAGCACAAGATCCAAGTTTCTATCTACCGGAAACAATAACACTACAGCATACAGTTGTGAATGTTGAAACATTAATGGAGATGACTGAAGATAATAAGGTACGTGAAGACGATGCTACTTTAAACTTGGAATCGATCTAAGTAATCACTGAATCAATGATTTACCAGATGTATGCTTATACATATATAACGTATCCTTCATCATTTGACAATGATTTCTTCGGTTTTGGAGGACATTATTTCACAAATATAAAGTATTCATTGAAAGAGATTTTAAAGATATATTTCTATTACAATTCTTATTGTGTAGTTTTTATACAAAGTGATGCATAACTGGCCATGCTTGATTCAAATCATATTAATTGTGGACTGGGTATGTGATGACCTGACCTGAACTGGCTAGAGAATCTAGCAGGTAGCTAGGTCACGCATCCCACATCGCCTGGGAGAGAGTGGATGTTGTGCTTATATGTTCAAAGTCGGGTTGATACATTGAGACGCGTTTTAGGGTGAAATCCCAAAAACAAATCTGTGGGGGTCAGTGGGCCCAAAACGGACAATATCTCAAGTGTATGGACTTGGCTGTTACAGATAGTATCAGAGCCTGTCCCCGACCGGAAATGTGCCGATGCGGACGTCGGACCCTAAGGGGGGTGGATTCCGTAGGGTGGATTGTGATGACCTTGACCTGACTAGAGAATCTAGCAGGTAGGTAGGTCACGCATCCCACATCGCCCGGGGGAGAGTGGATGTTGTGCTTATATGTACAGAGTCGGGTTGAGACATTGAGACGCGTTTTGGGATGAAACCCCAAGAACAAATCCGTGAGGGTCAGTGGGCCAAAAGCGGACAATATTTCAAGTGTGTGGACTGGGCTGTTACAGGGTATCACCATATCGGACACAAATTCTCTTGCGATAAAGACGATAGTCAGTGTGAGGGGAATTTGCTTCGTTATCAGAGAAGGAAAAAAATGTTTAATTTTGAAGCTGTGTTTTAGTAAACTGATCATTTTCCCGCAGCCCACCTCTCATGATACTATTGAGGTTTGAACCTGTAACATTTAGTGACCACGACTCACTAGTGTGTATTCTAAGGTCTCATGACTTAAACATTAGAAAGGCTCCTCAGTCCTCGGGTTATGCTAACCGTATAACACATTGGTATATATGCTTGTTTCTTACGGTTATAAGAGAAGGGAAAATGTAGGATTTAGTACTGTACACTGTTAAAAAAAAAAACAACCAGTTGATATTGTTCAAGGAAGGTTAATTCCGTAACTTCCGTGGTGTGTCTTGTCCTCATAAGGCTAGTAGTCTAGATTCTTTATTAGATATGGAATCCCTGATTACCAGGGATACTTGATGTAATGCCTATATAAAGGCCTCCTTATCAATCAATAAAGAAACACTTTTCCTATCATTCTTTTATCCTAGAACACGTTATCAGCGCGTTGCTCTAGCCTCCGGTCTAATAGCCCTAAATTTTTTTTTTTTTCGAAACCCTAATCCCTACCGCCGGCCGCCATCCTTACCTCCGGCACCGTCGGTCCATTCTCGGCAGTACCTGCGCTGCCGACCTGCCTCCCTGAAGTGCCGCACCTTCACGCGCCGCTCCTCCTCTGTCTCTCAGCAGCAGCCCTCCTCGCTCGGCTGCAACCTATCGCTCACCTGCAGCCCTACCCGCACGCCAGCAGCCCTCCCTTGCGTGCTATCTCTTGCACGCATCCCTCGAAGGCCAAGATTGCTCGCAAGCCAAGCAAGCGGCCCTCGAAGCCTTCTTCGTTGCTGAGAAGACATCAAGAAAAATCAAAGAAAACAAGCTTCCCCAAAAGTCAAGTTTCTTTCGATCCAGCTTCAATTGAAGAGGTAAATATTTTATAAAAAGTTCCCGCTTATGAAATTTTAATAGTTGGGTTATGTCTTCTTCCGGGACCTTTTCGTGTCCCTGCTACCTCATCCCGATTCTATCGCTCCTCGGGACGGCATACGGGGATTTAGTCACCCCGGTGCCAACGTTTTCGGGGTAACTGTGATGTTACCGGCCACCGTTATGATTGTGACTGTGATGTCACTGTGAACTATAACATCTCTTTTTCAAAAGAAAATAAAGGGAAGATATCGATTTGTGACTTGATGTCACATTATGCATCGATTTATGTGACCATAATATATCTTGGCACTGTTCTAAAAGAAAAAAAAATCAAACTTGATTAGTATTCAAAATACTAACGTCTCCCTATTGTGTTTTGTAGATGGCTGACACTCAGCGTCCAGAATTCGACATCTTGGATGTCCAAGGCAAGGAACACAAGAGGTGGGTCTCAGATGTAGAGAACACCTTCATTGGCAAAAGATTTACAGCCACCATTGTCCCTCCTGAGGATGAAAACTTGCATGCTTCTCCTGAACAGAAAGCTCAAGCCCTGATGTTTCTCAGGCGCCATATCTACCCAACGCTCAAGAAGCAATACCTGAGGAAGACCGATCCCAAAGAGCCATGGGACATCCTCAAAGACCGCTTCGACAATGTGCATGACGCAAAACTCCCTGACCTTCTGTCAGATTGGGAGCAAATCCGCTTATTGGATTTTGATTCCGTCCAAGAATACCATCAGACTATGTTTAATTTACAGTCTGATCTGAGCTTTTGTGGGGTCGACAAGACCGATGATGATATGATGGAGAAGACATTCACGACGTTCCCAGAATTTGCCTCCATGTTGTCGCATCAGTACCGTGATCTCCGTGAGAAATGCACCATCAAAACCTTCAGTGACTTGATGAATGTGCTTCAAAGAAAGGAGAGGTACCATGAGCTGATTCTGACTACCAACAAAAGGCCTAGAGGTCTGAAATTCTTTGCCGAATCTCACCAAGCACGTGGTTGGGCTCCTAAGCCAAGGAGTCATCCTCGCGAACGTCAAGCACCACCACCACCAAGTGCGCCAAGAGCAACACGTGGGGGAAGAGGAGGAAGAGGAGGTGCCGGCCCTAGCCGGAACCTCACATGGAAACGGGACGGCGGCGGCGCCGCCGCTCCAAACGGGGGGAACCGGTTCGGTTCCGGCCCCAAGCGTGGTGGCCACGCCTCAAACAATGCTTCGGCTCCTTGCTTCAAATGCGGCTCTAAGAATCACTTCCAACGTGATTGCAAAGCAAGTAGAGATGTCCAAGCTGCTTACAAGAAACACAAGCAATACATGGAACAAGAAACGAACTATGTAGGAGACTTTGAGGAAGAAGAGTACGATGAAGAAGATACCAACTTCACCATTGATGACTTCCAACCTACTAAGAAGCGTAGGACTAAGGAGTATTATACTCCAGATTATGAATAAGTATTTGACGTAGGTCATGAGATACATGTTCAAGTTTGATTTGATTATTATTTTTGGCTTATTTTAGTCATAGTTCCCGACTTTGTTCGATAAGTCGTTTATTTTTAGAACATCCTTGATGTACTATTGAGTTGTCATCAATAAAATTTCTCTTATTCAATGAATGATTCGAGATTTTTACATCCTTATGAAAGCAAAATTGGTTTAATGCGTCCAATTCTCAATGGCATAATTATTTTGAGTTCACCACGATTTTGGTGATGTTAACTCAATATCCGAAATAAAATCACAAAGACAAAACGAAAGAATCGCGAGACATCACGTTGCACATTAGGCAAGCCTTGGCCGCGACTCGCCAGCCTTGGCCGCAACTCGCCAGCCTATTGCCAACCTATCGGCAGCCTTAGCTGCGACTCGCCAGCCTAGCGGCAGCCTTGGCAGCACTACTCGCCAGCCCCTCGGCTGCTTGGCTACTACTCGCCAGCCCCTGGGCAGCTTGGCTGCGACTCGCCAGCCTTTCGGCAGCCTCAAAGCATGCCAGCTTGACACCGAACTCGGTTTTCTATTTTTTTTCTCGCCTTGGACACGTCTCGACTTTTGTCCCGACACATCCTCGGCTATGCACCCGCCTTTGAAACCACCATCGATAGCCTATCGAAAAATGTAATTTTTACATAAATGGCTCGGCAACGACGTGTCTTCGGACTCGCCATGCTTCTGATTTAGCTCAATTGTCGCATCGTATTGCCTCAATGCCTGACCGGTCCTCACCACTCGCCTTGCTTCGGCTTGGCCTCAGGGTAGCTTCGGCCTTACCACGGCTTCGGCTTTGGCTTGGCCCCGGCCTTTGCCTTGGCCTCGGCCTTGGCTCGGCCACGCCACCTACGACGGCGTCCGGTCTCAATCTCTGACCTAGGCAATGTTATCTCTCAATGTTGGTATTCGGTGATAAAAAATGAGACTTGTCTCTTTCTATAAAGTTATACAGATGCCATGGCTTTGTTATTAGCCTTAATGCACTTCGTTTTGTGATGATATATTGCTTCAATACACTTACTTTAAGTGTCCGCCAAAGTCTAAAATAGACAATTGATTCAATTTACATTATTTTTGTAGATGTATCAAGGCGAGATCGAGTGTTTGTTGGATTGTGCAACGACTCACACGATTCTGAGGAATCGGCAATTGTTTTCGGATTTTTCGCCAAGAGAATCATCATTATCTATGATGACAGGAACCGGACCCGTCATTCAGGGTCGTGGCACTGCTCAATTCTTATTACCAAATGGCACTGAAATTCGGGTAGATGACGCCCTATATGCGCCTAAAGCGCCAAGAACCTTGCTAGCTTTCAAGGATGTGCGTGACAACGATTATCACCTCAGCACTTATGTTGAAGATGGAACTGAATATCTGTTGATCACCTCCACTGAGAATCTACGCACTCGCATTGTGGAAAAGTGTAAACGCGTTTGCAATGGCATGTATTTCACAACCATTCGAGTCAATGAATCTCATGTTGTTGTCTTATGCGATTCAGATGCTTACAAGCTTTGGCATGATAGACTCGGTCATCCGGGTCGTGATCTGATGATTCGAATTTTGAAATGCTCCCACGGTCATCCGTTTTTCAGATCACAAAAGCAAAAAGGAAACCAGAAAACTAGACACAATCGAGCCGACGCCGTGCAAGGGAGCCTTGGCCTCGGTTCGGCCGCCATGCCGTCACCGGCAGCCTCCCGACTCCAAGGAGAGGTTCGGCCTCCTCCTGCTTCTCATGCTTCAGTAGCGATGTCTAATGCTCAACGTTCGTTTTGCAAAGCTTGTTCACTAGCAAAACTTCAAGCAAGACTATCTTTTGCTATTGATAATAAACAGAATATTCCGTTCCTATAACGAATACAAGGTGATATTTGTGGACCTATAACACTAGAATGCGGACCATTTAGATACTTTATGGTTCTGGTTGGTCACACGTCGCATTGTTGTCCACGAAGAATGCTGCATTTGCTAAACTCCTAGCTCAGATCATTAAGCTTCGGGCTCACCACCCGGACAATCCGATTAAGTCAATCAGACTGGATAATGCTGGAGAGTTTACATCAAAGTGTTTTGATGACTATTGCATGTCAGTTGGGATTGAAGTTGAACATCCCGTGCCCCACGTTCATTCTCTGAACGGTCTTGTAGAAGCCGCTATCAAGAGACTACAGCTTGTAGCTAGGTCTCTTGTCATGGCCACAAACTTGCCGGTATCGGCACGGGGATATGCAATATTACATGCAGCTATGCTTATTCGTCTACAACCCACAGATAGCCAACCATTTAGTGCGTACCAGTTGGTAACTGGTTACGAGCCTGATATTTCGCATCTGCGTACGTTTGGTTGTGCCGTATATGTGCCTATCACGCCTCCACTGCGTACCAAGATGGGTCCACAACGACGATTAGCTATTTATGTTAGATATGAAGCACAACAATTGTCCGCTACATAGAGCCTATGTCAGGTGATATGTTTACTGCAAGATTTGCAGATTGTCACTTTAATGAGACATCTTTCCCGCCGTTAGGGGGAGATGGGGCCGCATCCGTCCCTAGTGAACGTCAGGAATTGACGTGGTTCTCTCCCACTATGTCTCATTATGATCCTCGTACGTCTCAGTGTGAGACCGAAATACAACGCATATTGGAACTACAAAAGGCTGCGGATTCGATGCCCGACTCCTTTACTGATATTGCGAAAGTGACAAGATCAACCATACCTGATGCGAATGTACCTGCAAGGCTCAACATTCCTCGCCACGCGCGAGCACGCGCCGCCGGTCTCGGACCCGCAGCCCTAGGTGTCGTCGGCAGCCTAGGCTCAGCACCTCCAAGTGGAGGGCCGGCGTCGACTTCGGATCCTCCTAGAAAGAGGGGGAGACCAATCGGTTCCAAGGACAGTGTACCTAAAAAGAGGGTATGTGTTCAGGCACAAAGCGATCCGTTCATCATCGATACTGTGACGGCGCCGTCACACGAGATTGTCTCCGACAATACCTATGTCCAAGAATAAACTCTGAATCATCTGGGGGACGCCTCAGACTCACCGTTGATGTTGGAGAACAAGAAAATCTCACTAAACTACTTATGCATGCACAATCTTATGGAAAGGAATTCCATGTATATCGATGATGCATTCACCTACGCCGTTGCTCAAGAAATCATTGACGACGACGATATGGAACCCCGCACTGTTGATGATTGTCAACATAGGGCGGATTGGCCGAAGTGGGAAGAAGCAATCCAGGCTGAACTAGACTCTCTAAAGAAAAGGCAAGTACTCGGACCGGTTGTGCCTACACTGCCGAACGTGAAGCCTGTTAGACATAAATAGGTCTTTGTCAGAAAGCGCAATGAGAATGGTAAAGTCCAGCGATATAAAGCTCGACTCGTGGCGCAAGGTTTTTCTCAAAGCCCTGGAATTGATTATGAGGAGACGTATTCTCCGGTCATGGATATTATTACCTTCTAATACTTAATCAGTTTGGTAGTCTAAGAGAGACTCAATATGCAGCTTATGGATGTTGTAACAGCGTATCTTTATGGGGATCTAGATACAGAGATGTACATGAAAGTGCCAGAAGGACTTTCGTTACCTAAGTCAAGTGAGCAAAAACCACGAAGTTCATTTGCTATCAAGTTGAGACGATCTCTATATGGACTCCGACAATTTGGTAGGATGTGGTACACACGGTTAAGTGATTACTTGATTGGGAAATGATACAGGAATGAAGAGTTGTGCCCTAGCCTTGTGTGTTCATAAAGAGAACAAGTTCAGGATTTGCCATTGTAGCCGTCTATGTTGACGATATGAACATCATTGGAACTCTGAATGAGATCAATGAGACCGCAAGCTACTTGAAATCCGAATTCGAGATGAAAGATCTGGGAAGGACTCGGTTTTGCCTAGGCTTAGAACTTGAGCACCGAAGTGGTGGAATCTTTGTACACCAATCTGCATATGTCCGAAAGATGCTCAGGCGATTTAACATGGACAAAGCAATGCATCCTACAGGCACTCCCATGGTCGTTAGAAGTCTGGATATCAATAAAGATCCCTTTCGTCCGAGAGAAGATGACGAAGAGGTGTTGGGAGCTGAATATCCATATCTTAGTGCAATTGGAGCTTTGTTATACCTAGCTCAGTGTACTAGACCAGACATTGCTTTCTCGGTGAACTTGTTAGCTAGATTTAGCTCGGCGCCAACACAACGTCATTGAGTTGGAATTAAGAACATCTTATGATACCTTAAAGGAACCCTTGACATGGGCTTGTACTATAGATACACTCATCATGGATCGGCCCCAAGCCGACCACTTGCATCCAAGCAGTCCGGCCTCGGCTCGGCTCCACGCCATACAGCCGCCGCACCTGCTTCCGGCCTGGCTCAGCCTCCTGCCGTACCGCCACCGTATCCGCCACAATACCTGAACCCGAGAATGGCAAGACGTGGTCTCGGTACGGCTTCGGCACTACTCCCTCCTACTCAGATACACCAAATGATGTGATGGTAGGATTTGCTGATGCTGAATATTTGTCAGATCCACACAAAGGACGTTCCCAAACCGGTTATGTTTTTACCATTGGGAATACGGCGATATCTTGGAGATCAATCAAACAAACCCTTGTTGCTACCTCCTCGAACCATGCTGAGATTATTACACTACATGAAGCAGTCAAAGAGTGTGTTTGGCTTCGCTCAGTTATATCTCACATTCGAGGGTCTAGTGGACTTGAGTCTACTACGATGGGACCAACTTGCATATTTGAAGATAATGCAGCATGCATTGAGCAAATGAAGTTGATATACATCAAGGGTGATAACACTAAACATATTTCGCCTAAGTTCTTCTACAATCAGCAGCAGCAAGAGACTTTGAATGTCCAAGTGAAACAAGTCAGCTCAGAAGATAATGCAGCTAATATGTTCACCAAGTCTCTACCAAAATCTACATTTGTGAAGCATGTAAAGCGCATTGGTATGTGTCGCTTATCCGAACTCAAAGACTGATTAACCATCAGGGGGAGTTCTCGTCTAGACTTCAGGGGGAGTCTAGTTATGCATGTCTCACATACTTGTAGTTGGTGCGTTGTACTCTTTTCCCTTAGACCATGTTTTTACTTTTGCCCAAGAGGTTTTTGTCAAAGGTTTTAACGAGTCAACAGTTCATGCACCATTGAGGACGCGACACAAGAGGGAGTGTTCAAGGAATGTTAATTTTGTAACTTTCGTGGTGTGTCTTGTCCTAATAAGACTAGTAGTCTAGATTCTTGATTAGATATGGAATCCCTGATTATCAGGGATACTTGATGTAATGTCTATATAAAGGCCTTTTTATCAATCAATAAAGACACAGTTTTCCTATCATTCTTTTATCCTAGAACAGATACAAGTTTTATTAAATTACAGTAATTTTTACTTTTACTTTCTATCATTTACAGGCTTGTTGCAGATAATGCCTACACGTACGAGTTCTTGAAAGAAGCTGGAAAAGGTAAACCTCATTCAAATCAGAAGCCCACTATTTCTTCAAAACAGCTGGAGCCTAGGTTCGGGTTCTGATAGAATGAAATGGTTAGGGTTTTTGAATCCTCTGAAGGCCATGAGGACGAGGAAGAAGATGACTATGAGCCTGACTGTTGCTCTAAACCACTCATCGGATCTATGATTTACCAGAGGTACACCCTTTGTCCAGCTCTGAGTCAACTACTTTGATCAAACTATATATACTCTATTTCTATCATGTGTGATTGATTATGTCTATCTTTCAATTAAGGCTCTTCACAAGAAGTAGAGTCCAGAGAGGAAAAAGAAGTGCAAGAAAAAAAACCTCCACGCCGCCTTGAAAGTTAGTGTTTGTCTCTCTTTTTTTGTTGATGTTCCTCCAAATGTGATATATGGTGTGATCTGATTGGTATATAACTATATAGCATTGTTTTGTATTCAGTGTCTTTGTGCAAGGTGGTGGAGAGTCATCAGCAGTTTAGCACAAGCTGGTGTTGTTCAGGCTCTGGATTAAAAGCCATGGCTGTGCCCCTCTTGTTAGTTGAAGGACACAATTGACCTGTGAAGAAGAGAAAGCGGGAGCTGAATTTGGTGTAGAATTGGATTAGTGATTTACCAGGATTCTTGTTACTGAGGTTCCATATATATGTAAATTGTAATTTACAGAACTATAGATCAATGAGAACTATTTTTTTCAAACCAATTGTAATGAATTTTGTTGATGAGTTTGTTTTGTCTTTCTGTAGCTGTATAGATGATTCATGTTTGTGGGTGTGGTTAATTCATAACCTCTAATGAAAAACTTCATATTATCACCCACTCTGTACAATTTACATGCAACTAACAGTGTTTGCCTCCTTCCCGCAACCGCGTGACTTCCGCTTTCATCTTTTCTATTTCTTCTGTCATGTCGCCCGGGTCGGAGTCCGAGGCTTTACTTGGATCTCTACAACTGACGGCTTCACTTAAGAAGGGGGCCCAAGTTCCGCGTACTCCTCCTGGTCTTCCCTCTACGGTTTCCGGCTCTGATCTTCTGGTCATTTTGTTCGAACGTGACTTTTATATAAATCTTCCCACAGACGGCGCCAATTGTTTCTGTCTGAATCTGTAGACTGACAGATACTGGTGGATCTTGGTGTGACACCTACCTGCAAATCCTGCTAACTAATGGAACACCCAGGCGGGGCCGGTATATTCCAGTCCGATGCCTAAGTCAGTATTGTTGGAATAAACTGATAACTTTAGCGGGAATGAGTAGTTGGAGTATTGATTACCTATTAATGAGGGTAGTTGGGACTCATATATAGACTGCCGGGTGTGAGGACTGGCCTCACCCTTCGATGTGGGACTGGCCCCCTTCTGCCCATAGTACTGTACTGTTTCGGCACCTGTTTGGGGAGCTGTCGTCCCCGGTTCCCGGGCCCAGGTCACAGGTAAGACCTGCCCGGGCGCGGGTGCAGGTGTGCGTGCTCTGGCCCCGGGCCCTGGGCCGGGTCTAGGAGTGTTGGTTGCGGGTTTGGGGGCCTGAGTAGCCTCTCTATGGCTACTGTCAACAGCCTAGTTCGTCCCGAGCTGATCACAATCCTCTATAAAAGTTGACTGATATGTAATTCTCAAACAGATCCAATTTAATTTACTAAAATAGCCATAACTCACTCAGTATGAAAAATATAATCGAATGGTAGGTGTCCCTGGAGAGTATACATAAACCTTTCCAATGGTACCGTTTTTACCATTTTCCGATGAGTGAGCTGCCATGTAGGTCCCGTCAAAGTTGACCTATGAAACTGGACAGATTTCTAATTTTGTTTTTGATGCGTTTTTCCTTACACATAGCTAGCAACGACGTGGATATTATCAATTCTATCATGTCGTTTTCTATGTAGAGATTGAATAACCTCAAATCTATTAAACCATTTAAAAGACTCTCTTTATGCCATTCCATTGGTATTGTGTGGGTGCAGAGCTCCATCTAACTTCACAGTGAATGAGAGGTCGAGTCTTGTATATAGTATTAACTACAATAATACGCCATTATACTCATATAAACAATTTCCACTCCCAACACTTATTTATCTTCTTTCTTAAGACGAAACAGATCTCTCTTATAGAGTAAAGATTTTGACTGATCATAGAGTATATATATGTAAGTCTCAGTTTATCCTTTAGAGTGCCTAACGATTGATGGATAAGCACCATCTATACAGTCCTCGAGTTCCTTCAAGACCTTGTCTCCCAAAATCTTTTTCGGATTGTCGATACATAGTGATATCTTTTAGTTTCATCAAGAGTCCATGTAAATCCGGAATAAACACGCAATGGCATAATTCACCATGTCCCTTCCCAATCAAGTAGTCACTTAGCGTGGTGTAGGGCCACTTGATTTGGGATGAAGTCCATTTAGGACCTCCATATATATCTCTTGGTTTAGATCCCCATAGAGATATGTTGTGACCACATTCATAAGCTACATGTTCAGTGTTATAGAAACTACCAAACTGATAAGGTAGTGGAGTACAATGACATCCATTATGAGAGCATATCTCATTGTAGTCGATACCAGGGCGTTTTGTGAGAGACCTTGCGCCATAAGGTTGGTCTAAACTCTTTTTCTCACTATGCTTTATAACAAAGACATATCTAATAGGGTTTACACTTGCGGTATAGGTGTCACATGTCCAAAGACTTGTCTCTTTATTTAAACTGGATCGTATCTTTACATTTCGGCCAATCTACTACGTTGGTATTTTCAACGAAGCATGATTCAATATTAGACTCATTATTTCCTGTCCTCATGTACACTAATGTAATTTGTAGAGATCACTATATTCTTAAGGATTGATCGAGGCACCCCCCATTGATCATAATCCAGAATTATCTCATGAGACAGATTTGAGTATCATTGATCCGTGGGTCAAGTTGTGCAAAACTTGCTTTCTTCCTTGGCGAGTAGTTATCAAACTTAGTGGTCTCCCTCGTTCCCTTGAGAAGCCATGGCCTGTGACGTCATGTAACCACTTTTATGGCGTCATCATGCCATCGTACATGGTGTTGGCGCAATGCTCAATTCCCTTTGTGTAGCGCCATGTTCTCTTGATAGAACACTAATCCCTACAGGCATGTTTGCAGCGATTTTATATGATCTCGTCACTTTCTAGATATCTGTAAACGAGTCAAGCATCGAATCTGTTACATTATGGAGGTCGAGTATTTCACATTCACATTGTGATGTGTCGAGTATTTCGCATCCACTTGAACATTCTTGTTCTTAGCTCCCCCTAACGATGGGAAAATTGTCTCATCATTTAAGTGACAATTCACAAATATAACAGTAAAGAGATCGTCTGTCAAGGTTTATACATAAGCGGACATAGTTGGAAGTTTCTATCCAACATAAATACTTATTCATCACAAAATATCCATTATTGCGCACTATGACGGCATAATTTGGCACATCTAGCAGAACTCAAGGATTGTAGATCCGTTTCAATCATTGTGAGCGCAAGGGTTGCAAGTCCCTTTGAATTCTTACACATATTTCACTAAATTTTAGTGAAAAGTTCAATGATGGTGGGTATAGGTGAATAAAATTTAAGATTTGAGGTCGATAAACCAAGATACGTTATGATCATAAAGTAGATGCTCATTTGTGAAGATACCGTTATCACAATATTTGTCCTTGTGGTAGTGAAGATATTGTTATCACTAAGGATGCCCAAAGTTCCACGTTACAAAAAGGTGAAATGAAGAAGAAGGCAAATGCCCGAAGTCAAGTAAATTAAATTACTTGAAAGGAGCAACTTTAATATAAAAGTATTTGACAATTAAAGTATCTGCCAGTTTGCCAAATAAACTGCGTTTGAAGAGAAGTTGCTCTTGTATTGCATGCTTGATTCTATGTGTGTGCAGAGAAATTGCTCTTGCAATTTCGTCGCGATCCGTTGTACGATAAATTTCATGAAAAATAAAATCATGTGGTTAAATTCATATTACCATATATGTATTATTATAAATAGTAAAATGATGAAATAATTAATTAACCACTATAATAAATAACTTGTTTTACCCGTTCGTAAAAAACTTTTTACCCAGAGGAGCAAATTTACCAATTTTTGCCCATTGTATATTCGTCGGGTCGGACCATGGAACCGGGTTGGCACGCAAATCAAGGAGAAGGCGTCGGTGAGACTCTGGTTGTTGGGGCTTCAATATTCGAAACCAAATTCTAGGCCTAAAAATACAACTCAAGCTTTTGAGAGTTAAAGTGTTTGATAACGTGATATAGGAGAACTACAATAAAGTAGAGAGCAATGAAAGATATATATTTATGGGAGAATGATAGTCAAAAATAAGGAAAAAATTGTGCAAACCAATTGTTGTTGCCCACTCCAATGATTCTAGAGAAAAAGATAATCATGCCCTCAAAACTAATTTCATATAAGCCTTCTCTCTTACTCTCAGACCCATTCCTCCTCCTCTCTCTCTCTCAAACTCAACGCCGAAATCATCCGGATCTCTCTCTCTCATCCTTGAAGACGGCGTCGTCGCCGATGAAGCCTCAGATCTCTCTCTCTCTCTCTCTCTCTCTCTCTCTCTCTCTCTCTCTCTCTCTCTCTCTCTCTCTCTCTCTCTCTCTCTCTCTCCATTGTTGCCATGGCATAGATCAGAGGTTGGACTTGCCGGAGCCACCTCATCTACGGAAGCGACATCGTCACTGACTCATCACCGCGGAGGAGGTCAACCGACCCAGGTTCGTGTTAGTCAAGGGTACGAGTTGAGATGGTCCTCTGCCTCTAGGAAAATTTTTCCCTAAATTTGAATGAAACGAAAAAGAATCAAAGTTACATATTGATATGCACTGTATTGAGAAGGGAATAATGGAACTCATCTCTCAACACGGGATCTATAAGATTGTATTGCGATTACAGTAGATCAGTAATTTATTATCGGAATTACTGACAGTCAGTAATTAAAATAATTATAAGTCAGTAATTTATTATTGGGATTACTGAAAGTCAGTAAATTGTAATCGTGCATTACTAGAGGTCAGTATTAGCTATCACTTAGAGTCAGTAATTTATTATGGAGGGTTACTAGGGGTTAGTAATTGGGATTACTCTGGATCAGTAATTTCTTATTAGAGTTACTCGAGGTCAGTAAAATATTATCAGTGGTTACTAAAGGTCAGTAACCGGCGATCAGAGTACGGTGACCGGCGAAGTCTCTCATTATGCATGTGACAAAGGGTAAGGGTAAAATTGTCTTAATTCATTAGATTTTAGTAAAGATTTGTTCAAATGGGAAATGAGTGTGGTTACCTTGTGTTCAATAATTATAAATAGAATACGACTGTCCATGCATCATCCTCGTATATCCTGTATGCTGAAAAGAGAACAATTTTTTTTATCTATTTTATCAATATGATGATAGGCCATTAAAGTGAAATCTTTTAATAGTGCAATTGGTGATATGACCATCAAATACGCTTCCATCGTAAATAAAAAATGTCGATTGGAGGGCAAATCTTCCATCTAAGTACATGTATCAGTGTACCCCAACTCAAGGGCCATCTTAACAAACAAATTAGAAGCAAACTGGATCATGAACCCTACCCAATCTCATCTAATCGGTATAGTGCCACACTGCCGCGAACACTTACGAGCATAAGTCATTTTGCCACACTCCTAAAGATACTCAAGGCATTTCAATAAAATTTAACATAAGAATAACTTTTCAGTAAAAGGTGAATCGAACTAGAATCTTGAATGTGAGTGAGGTGAATTTGAGAGAAGACTTTTAATGTAAAAACTTGTTACTTTGAATACCATATATAGTAAATTCCATTTCTAAAGCCAGTTTTCTGGGGATCCAAATCATTTGTCCAAGTACTGTTAACTAAAGCAAACAAGTAACAGACTTGAAGAAGATTGGAGAAAGATGGATTAAACAAGCTGGCTCAAACAGCATGCAACTTATGAACCAATAACTTTAAAACAGACGCTTAAGCGACATGAAATAACTTCACGAGCAATAAGAAATTTTGAATACTGATTTTCTCTCCCACAGTATCCCTACATTGAACATTTTGGAGTTTGGATTTTCAATTGTAAATTTGAGATTTATTAAGAACATAACATATTTAATCGACTTTCTTATAAAGTAAATACAAGAGCAATAAGAAACGACGAAGGTGATGGTCAGCTTGTGTGTTGTGTAAATAAGGATTCAAAGTAGCCATCTCTATAATTAAAAAAAAAAAAAAAAATCTTATTTTGGTGAATAGTGAAGTTACTGGTTTTTGGATATTTTTTTTGTTCATTTTAATTTTTTTTTTTTTGTTTTTGTTTGTTTTTTCAGTTGGAAAACTTGTGGACTACACGGTTGTATCAGTTTGACGTCAAGTGGGTTATCTAATCTACTACAATCGGAACGTCAAAAGTCTAAAGGACCAATTGGATGACTTGGTCGCTGCTAGTCAGAGGGTGGAGCAAAGGGTTGCTGCGGAAAAGAAAAACACAAATGGTTGACTGATGTCGAAAAGATCACAGGAGAGGCAAAAGAGATCTTAAATGAAGAACATGTAAAGAAGAAGTGGCTTTGTGGATTATGTCCTAATTTAGTGGTTCGTCATCAGCTAAGTCGGAGGTCAACAAAACTGGTATCCGACGTTGCTGAACTCTATGGGAAAAAAGACTTCAGCACTTTTGCCCATGCTACTACTCCACAAGATGTACCCACTAAAGATTATGAAGCCTTCGGTTCGAGGACTTTAGTTGTGAACCAAATAATGGATGTTCTGAGAAATAGTCCCGAGATTGACATGATAGGAGTGTACGGGTTTGGTGGCGTCGGAAAGACCACACTTGTCAAAGAAGTTGCCAGGCAAGCTACCGGAGACGAAGCATTATTTGACAATGTGGCTTTGATACTAGATGTAAAACAAAATCCAAGATCCAAAGAATTCAACAAGAAATTGCTGAGAAGTTAAGTCTTGACCTTCCTGAAAGTGAGACTACTGCTGGAAGAGCTCGTCGTCTATCTGGCAGAATAAAAGATCAAAAGACTCTTGTAATTTTAGATGATGTATTGGAAAGAATTGATTTGGAGGCTGTGGGACTTTCTGGTGTGGCGAATTGTAAAGTACTGTTGACATCAATGTTGGAATGAGTCATGCCTTATTGTGTTAGGAGTTGTATTTATTGTAAATATTTAGGTGTGATTACTTTCCTAATAGGTTAGGTTATGTCTTGTATATATATCCCGTATTGGGAGAGGATGAATATATCAGAAATTCATATCATACCTTGTTATTTGTGACTTGGTATCAGAGCCGAGATCCTTTCGGACTCGGCTGGGCTTTCATCTGATTTCCGCTGCAGATAAAAATCCATTGTTCTTTCGAAGGTTGGTATTGGTTAATTAAGGAGCAGTTTTTCGGTAGCAAGTTGTTTGGTTGATTAAGGTTTCGGCAGCAAGTTTGTTGGTTGATTAAGGAGCGGAAGTCCGGGTTTTGGAACTTGGGCTTTGCGTCTGTGGCCATTTGGGGATTGAGAAGTTGGGATTTAGGGTTGGATTTGGCGAATTTAGGGTTTGGGGTTTCTCCATAAACGGGTGCATCAGCAAGTAGAGGATTGGAGTTGGGTCATCCTTTATTGTACTCGAGAAAGAGATTATTGGGTTTGACGAGTCAAACAAGAAAGCTGGAGAAGGGAGAAGGAGCAGCAAGGGGCACGTTGATTAAGGAGCAGCAAGCACGTTGATTAAGGAGCAGCAAGTTATTTATTGGTAATATATATTTTGTTGATTAAAAAAAATGGTGAAATTGGATTTTGAAGAATCAGACTCATCTACTGGAGGAAAAAATTGTGTTGATCGAGAGATTGTTAAAGAAGGATCAGACCCATCTACTGGAGGTAAAATTGGTATCGCTTTACATGTTTCTGACTTTATAGGTAGCAATACTTGGATTATTGATTCCGGGGCTTCTGATCACATGACCTATGATAAATCATTTTTTATATCTTTATCCTCTCCTTCTGTATCCCATGTGTCAAATGCCAATGGTGCGTCTTTTCCTGTCTTAGGTATTGGGTCCATTCAAGTTACACCATCCATTCTATTGCATGATGTACTTTATGTACCGTCACTGTCTCATCATCTTCTGTCTGTCTCTCAGTTAAATGCACAAAATAAGTGTTCTGTCACCTTTTTTCCAATGTATGTTGTTTTTCAGAGTCTGTGCACCAGGGTGATCATTGGCAAGGGAGACCTGAGGGGGAGACTGTTTCACTTAGATTGCATGTACACAGAGCCAACACAAGCACCAGAACATCCTTTGGCCCTGACATTGAATTCTGATCGAATAAGTGAGTTGTGGCTATGGCACCGACGGTTAGGACATCCGTCTTTTGGAGTTATGAAGAAGTCTATGCCTTCATTGTTTCTGGGAATCAGTGAGTCTAGCCTGCATTGTGAGACTTGTGCTTTAGCTAAAAGTCATAGGTCTAGTTATCCTTTGAGTTCTCATTCTAGTAGTATGCATTTTGAGTTAATTCATTCGGATTTATGGGGTCCTTCTAAACACCCTACTCTTTCTGGAATGCGGTACTTTGTGTTGTTCATTGATGATTTTACTCGATTATCATGGGTAGTGTTACTTAGGACAAAAGATTCTGTTTTTTCTGCCTTTACCGCATTTCATAATCTCATTCGTACCCAATATGATGCTCATGTCAAAGTTTTTCGTTCTGATAATGGGGGTGAATTTGTCAATAATTTGTTTCATGAGTACTTTCAACAACATGGCATCATACATCAAACCTCATGTCCACAGACACCTGAGCAAAATGGGGTGTCTGAACGAAAAAATCGTCATCTTCTGGACATGGCCCGGTCTCTCCTATTGAGTGCTAACATGCCTAAGTACCTTTGGGGTGAGGCCGTGTTGTGTGCGTGTCATCTTATAAATCGTCTTCCCTCAGTTCCTCTTCAAGGTCGTGTTCCGCTTGATGTTCTATCAAAGTTTGTGTCTATCCCATCATCAAACACTCTTCCTGCTCGTGTCTTTGGTTGTGTCACTTATGTTCATTTGTATAAAAATCAGAGGTCGAAATTGGATGCTAGAGCTCTTAAGTGTGTGTTTGTCGGATATGGTACTACTCAGAAAGGTTATAAGTGTTATCACCCTTCATCACAGAGGTTTTATGTAACCATGGATGTTACGTTTAGTGAAAGTTCTTGCTTTTTCCTTCCTCCAGTGATTTCTCGTCAGGGGGAGAAATCATATTATTATGAAGACATGTTTAGTGGGCAAACCGGTGGAGTTTTTTCTGACGGCTCGGTATTGCTAAAAGAACAAGAAAAGTCAAACCAAGCAGAAAAGTCAAACCAAGCAGAAGTGTCAGGGGCAGAACTGGAAGAAAGGAGAACGGAAGGTGCTGTGGTTGAGACAACAGCAGACGGAGACCAGGCAGAGAACCCGATGTCAGTATCGGGTATTGGAGAGACGGCGTCGTCATCGGGAAGAGATTCAAGAGAACCCGACGTCGGAATTAGGAACACCCAGCCGTCATCGTTGATTGGAGACGGAGGATTTGTCGAGATCGGGTCGACGCCGTCCCCAGTAGAACTTCCGCCGTCGCTGCCGCCTGGAAACGTCGGTGGTTGTCAGGGTTTGCCGACGCCGTCGTCGACACCTGGCCTAGGTCCTCCGTCGTCGACGTCGTCGTCAAGGGGAGGAGATGCTCCACGCAGCAGCAGCCCAGGCGATTTACGCTTCAGCCCCGATCCAAGAGCTCGACCCGATGCTCGACCAGACCCGGGTTCAGCACGACCCGACCCGGTTTCAGCACGACCCGACCCGTCTACTAATTCAGAGGAATCTGATCCATCAATCCGACCCGATCCGGTTCGGGAATTTCAGTCAAATTGTTCTGTTTTTTATGATGAACAGAATTCAGCAGTTCATTCAGATGCAATCCATGATCAAATTGTGAACAGTTCTCCAGTAATTTTCCCCTCTTCTCAGGTCTCGTCTACTGAATTGTCCCCTGAGGTAATTTCTAGTTCTCGTTCTGTGTCCACTAATATTCCTGTTAAACATTTTCCTAGTCGTTCTACTAGAGGTCAGCCTAAAAAGCATTATGAACCTACTCTGCGTGCAAAAGCTAAATATCCTATTGCTAATTATGTGTCAACCCATAGGCTATCTAAGTCGTATGTTGCCCTTGTGAATCAATTATCTTCTGTGTCTCTACCTAGTAAAGTACAGGATGCAATGAAGGATGAGAAGTGGATGCAGGTGATGACAGTCGAGATGAATGCTCTTGAGAAAAATTGTACATGGGAGTTAGTGCCGTTACCACAGGGCAAGAAAACAGTTGGTTGTCGGTGGGTGTATACTGTGAAGCACAATTCCAATGGAACAGTTGACAGGTACAAGGCGAGATTAGTAGCTAAGGGCTACACTCAGAAGTATGGGGTGGATTATGATGAGACTTTTGCGCCGGTGGCAAAAATTAATACAATTCGAGTACTTCTTTCATTAGCTGCTAACCTTGATTGGCCTTTGAAGCAGTTTGATGATAAGAATGCATTCTTGCATGGTGACTTGAATGAGGAGATTTATATGGATTTACCTCCTGGATATGGCGTATCTACCGGAGAACGAGTCGTGTGTAAATTGAAGAAGTCTCTTTATGGTTTGAAGCAATCTCCTAGAGCTTGGTTTGGGAGATTCACAAAGTTCATGAAACAAATTGGGTACCGACAGAGCAATTCTGATCACACACTGTTTCTGAAACACCGGAGTGGTAAAATTACTGTTCTAATTATTTATGTTGATGATATGGTTGTGACTGGTGACGACTTTGAGGAAATAGAGAAGTTACAGGGTCAGTTGTCTTCTGAGTTTGAGATGAAAGATTTAGGGAATCTGAAGTATTTCTTAGGAATTGAAGTTGCTCGTGGGAAAGATTGTATTGTGTTGAGTCAGAGAAAATATGTTCTGGATTTACTTGCTGAAACAGGCATGCTTGATTGTAGGCCAGTTGATACTCCGATCGAGCAGAACCATCGGTTGGCAGAATATTTGGATCAAGTTCCCACAAATAAAGCAAGGTATCAAAGG
>OY821758.1:47968392-48244366 GCA_963682095.1 Potentilla sterilis | reverse complement strand
AGATTGAGGATCTGTAATTACAGTCTTTATTGTAATTGATACCTTTCTATATTAGTTCATCATGTATAGCTATTTAACATGTAATCTGTAATACGTTTTGAATCAAGGAAAATACATTTCTACATGGTATCAGCCTAAAAGATCCTTACCTGTTTCTCTGTTCTTCTGTTCATCTTCTTCCTCCTCCCTCATGGCTTCTTCTCTCACCCAAAACACATCCCAATTCCCCAAACTCACAGCCGACAACTATCTTGTTTGGGTCCGTCCGATCCGGTCATACCTCAATGGTGCTGACCTTTGGGGATATGTCGACGGCTCTATTGAACGACCCTCACCCACCACCACCACCCCAGCAATCGGAGATACTCCTGCTTCCACTGCCCTAAACCCAAAATACAAAGAATGGTTCCTCATTGATCAGCAAATTATCACTCTCCTCACCACTTCCCTCACTGATGACATAGCCAAACTCACCATCGGCTGTGACACCTCCAAGACTATTTGGGATTGTCTTGCCAGGCACTTCTCTCAAGCCTCTGTTGCAAGTGCCACCAGCCTCAAACTTCAATTGTTTGATCTTCAAAAGGGTACGCAGTCCATTGATGTGTATCTGCGCCAAGCCAAATCCATTGCTGACTCCCTTGCCTCAATCAATCAACCTGTCTCCGACACCGATCTGGTTGTTGCCACCCTTCATGGCCTTGGCCCTGATTACCTTATGCTTCAGACTGCCTTGGCTCAAACCTCTCCTCTTCCGGATTTCACAGAACTCCGTGCCCGAATCTTGGCGTTTGAGGCTCAGCAGTCCTCCTCCACACCGTCAGCTACTGCCCTCTTTCACCAAACCTCCTCTTCGGCCTCCTCTGGACGCTTCGGTCGTCGCTCAAACTCTAGTAACGGTGGCCATGGTCGCAACTCCGGCAAGAATCGCCGGTCTTCTGGACAGCAGCAATTCCGGACCTCTGGGCAATCGGGTTTCCCTTCATCACCCCAATTTCAGCCTTATATGGGCTCCTATCCTCCTTGGGCCTCCCAGCCGACCCGGCCCAATTATCAGCCCGGCATTCTTGGGCCTCCTCCTAGTCAGCAATGGTGTCCTACTTGTATGACCTCTCAACATGGACCGACTCAATGCCCTCATCGTTTCTCTGGTCCCCACACCATTCGTCCCTTTGCCGGTGCTCACTTTGCTCAACCAAGTGATCCGTTCTGGTACCCTGATACTGGTGCTACTCACCATATGACCTCTATGCCGGTCAATGATCCACAACATTATGGCGGCCCCCACAACGTTTTTATGGGGAACGGTGATTCTATGCCTGTTTCTCACACCGGTACCCTTCCTTTGTCGTTAGGGGCTTCCCAACTATCACTTCATAATGTTTTCCATATTCCGTCTATTCGTAAAAATCTACTTTCCGTTGCTCGTTTTACCCAAGATAATCTTGTTTTCTTCCTTTTCGCTCCTAACTTTTATCAAATCTACTGCTTACGCTCTGGTCGTTTACTTTTTCAGGGCCCATGTAAGGATGGTCTCTACCCTCTTCCTGTTTCCAGTCTTCCCATCTCCCCTCCTCAGGCTCTTGCCACCGTGTCCTCCTCTCTTTGGCACACTCGTCTTGGTCATCCGTCGTCCTCTGTTTTATCTCAACTTGCATCTTCTCTTGGTTCAAAGTCTACTTTTACTTCTTTTTGTAATGAATGTGCACTTAGCAAGTCGCACTTGGCAGCCATCGCGTCTGCTTTATTCCCTCCACTGATCAACCAGCTGATATTCTCACAAAACCACTTCACAAACATCGTCATCAGACATTCTTTCTCAAACTTGTTCGTCCTCGGCCGCTCAGTTTGCGGGGGGATGTTAGCATGATCGTCTCTTCCTCACAGAATCAATCATGAGAGTAAATCTCTCCTCTGCATTCAACACTGAATTGTCAACCATGCTCAGATTGAGGATCTGTAATTACAGTCTTTATTGTAATTGATACCTTTCTATATTAGTTCATCATGTATAGCTATTTAACATGTAATCTGTAATACGTTTTGAATCAAGGAAAATACATTTCTACAGTTTGTTTTGTCTTTCTGTAGCTGTATAGATGATTCATCTTTGTGGGTGTGGTTAATTCATAACCTCTGATGAAAAACTTCATATTATCACACACTGTACAATTTACATGCAACTAACAGATGCTTACTTATGTGCTTGGTTATAACTTTGATCCTCTTTGAACTTGACTCATAGATTTTCATTGCTGGTAAGTCGCAAATGAATGATTCTTTGGTTCCATGAAAAACAATTTCAGTTAAGTTCTGGCATGATAAATGGTTCTCGGTTGGTGTGTTAAGCCAGAATGTACGTGTTCCACTATTCCTAGACATTCTAACCATGTCTACTGTTCAATATTATTGATGTAATGGTGATTGGAAACTTCCCATGCTCAAAAGCTGTTTAACCGTGGGGATTGTTAATAAAATCATAAGCATTCCAATCTCTGTAACACTGGGTCCTGACAAACTCATTTGGGGAGGTACTCTTCTTCTGGAGTTTCTATGGTTGGACTATTCCCATCCCACCGAAATCTAATTTGTTCTTATGACCTGTGCGGCAAGGGAGACTCCTGTCCAATGTCCAGACATGGCTGGCTGATCCTTACTGGCTTTAGACATGTCTTTTACTAATTTGGAGGTGGAATCTGAAAATGTAAGAAATTGATCTCAAAATGTAAGAAATTGATGCAGCAGTTAGTAGTATGTTGGCTGATCTAGCTAAACGTAGTGCGTCAGTTTGTCTAGGCATCTGCACTCTTCAAAGACCCCTAGTATTTGCTACTGAGATGTTTCTCCGTGACATTATTGTGTTGATCCTCGGCAGACCATTGTTCATCCTGAACCCAACGACGGGTGAGTCGTCTTGAATGAAATTTAACTCATATAAAAACAAGTTCAGAGCTCTAAATGTGCATTCATCGTCTAGGCTGTCATCATGGTCGTGTATGCATGACTTCCTCAGACAAGATTGAACAGAGGCCAACATGTCAAAGGGGGAGAAGTGTAATCTTGGGAGATGCTTAGGAGTTGCAAATTTGAACCTGTCCATATGTACTCCAACCTACTGAATTCCAAATGTAAATAGACAATAAACCTTTTGAATAAGATCGACCTCTGTATTTAACAAGGAAATCTAAGAAAAAACATAATCTTTTCTTGTTGCTTCTTTTCCTTTCTTGAATGAACCATGTATACAAAAGTTACAGCAGAGACCTCATATAAGTCATAAAGAACGAGGTGGCCAAAGAACTGAAACGCAGAGCGCCTGAACTACTGGGATTCATCCATGGGATTACAAGATTCAGATCTTAAATCCTTGTCCTCTTGCATTGAATCGTCGGATGATTTAGAAACTGAATCCTCAAGTGCCTCAAGAAAAGACAATACTGTGAACTTATCTGCAAGAGAAGCCGAGATTAGAAGAGAAAACCACATTATAGGCATAGATTAATCTCAAACATGTTAAGCAGCTCTTCAATAATTAGTTCAAAAATTCCGAAGACTGCAACGTAATATAAGCTAAAGCTCCAATCTCCATAAGCACCTCTCCATAAAACCAATTCCACCAACACTAGTAAAACCAAATTAACGCCCTGCCAATATGGCTCATAACTTCCTACAGTGCGAAAAGCAAAGCCAAACCACTTGCACTGGCACCCATATTTCTTACCCAACTACTTACTCCTTGCACAAATGGCGACCAAAGAAACTAAACCACTATTTCAACCCAATCAACACATGCACACCCACTTTGCTCCTTTTATCAAATCACCAAGCTGTTTCTACTATACCGTAGAAACCGAACTAATCAGCCAAAACCAATGACTGTTGTGCTCGGAAATCACCTCCATCTTTCACTAGCAACCATAATTGAAAAAAGTAATTGGAAAAGAAGTGAAATTGAGAAGAAGACAACCATCATTGGAAACCCACATCCTAGAGAGTACTAGAATAAATCTGGAACCAATAACTTGAGCCTAGTACAGTTACGAGTGCTTTCTTTGTACAATGGCAGTGAATATGGGGGTGGCATTGTACGGAGGTTAAACTATGTGTTCAGTGCTGTTACATTCGTATTTGGTATGGTTTGATCAATGTTCGGAAAAGGTCTATATCGTTACCAAGAAAAACAGATGAGCACAATGTTGGGCAATGCATTGTGGTATGCAAAGTAGAAATTTAACTTAATAGATGTGAACAGTGAAAGTGAACATGTGGTGCGAGTATGACGTAATGATTACTTTCCCTCTTACAAAGATGATGGCAGAACTCATGACCTCTCACTTTTCTTTTATAAATAAAAGGTTAATCCATTTCTAATAAAACAGACGTTACAAGTGGACAACAATATGCATCCACCTACCATGCCCAAGAAAATAAAAATCATTAATTTGGAAATAAAATTGTGAACCATTTCAAATTCAAATAAACTTGCTTGTGTGCTACTATGTTTTTATGGCAAGCTATTATGTTAGTCTAAATTAAATTTTGCAGAAAACTGTTTACTAAATGTGAAGCATAAGATCGACCGCTGAGCAATAACACAAATACCAAGCTACAAAATTGTTATGAAAAGGATCTTACATTTACTTGGGTCAATACCAAACTGAGTTAAATCTATCTGTCCTGTTCGAAGTACCTGCAAATAAATGGGGAAAGATCAAAGCAAGCTCAGAACAATGATGATATTGAAGGTAATTAACAGTGCCAGCGGTCTCAGGTTCTTACATAATTGAATGAATCCATTTGTTGGCGGAACGGTGGACTCTGCAGTAACTCCAATATATCCTCCGGAGACCATTCACCCTATAACCAGAACAGAATCAAACAATGGAGCAAAAGCAAACAAAAGCATGAAATACAGAAAATTCAAACACTATAATGATGCATACCTCAGGCAGGTAAGATCCTAAACTCTGTTGCAGAGGCAATGTCTCAATCAATGGTAGAATTAAATCAGGTGTCAGTATATCCTCCAAACTTATGCCTGGGCCAGAAGAAAAAAAAAACAAACAATTGAGACACAACAGTATGGGCCATTATGCAAGTTTGATAGACATTTAAAATTTTTAACTCATCAAGAGGCTTGACAAATCTCAGCTAAGAAGTTGCAAGAAACAACTGACAATTTAAATTGATCCACACATCTAAGAATGGCTTGAATTCACATTGCCATCCTGCTTTTAGACTGATAAATTTTACCTGTAAAATTCTGCATTTACTAATCTAAAGTACTACCATTCTAAGGTCAATTATATCTGTTACAAATCTTTGAACCATAACATATCTTTGAACCCTAAAATCTTAGAAGACGGAAACATCTAGCATATAGCTAAACATAGGGGTAAGAATTCTGGACCACAAGAAAGCAAATTCAGTAAACCATGGGCCTGACCATTCCGAATAATAATAACTTAAATGAGCTAAAATAATGTTTTGGGGGTAGCATATATCTTTTCCTTCCTGCCTAGTGCCCCACTTTCTTTAGACTACAACAGCATTGGTGCTAGTGTTTATGAGTACATGTCCTAACTAATTTTGAGATGGAGGATCAAAGCACTTGACGACAGGTGTCTGAAATAAGGATTTCACATTGCACACCATATCCAGTGCTTTTTTTAAATTTCCACATTTTTAATACAAAGTACAAGGAATTTTGGAGTAAAACTACACAAAACAACGCGTAGTTGAGAATTGAGATGAGAAAATCAATAGCTGTAAGAACATTCCTAGATGAAAAGCAGCCTACACAAATTGATCAAAGAAGTTCAGAAGTATTGCATTGTATCTGTTGGAAAGAACATGAAAAGTCAAATCAATTACCTCCCTCTGGATCCCCAGCGCTATCTGCAACAGTATTATGAGATGAAGTGTCAGAGCATCGGCAAACTCTATGAAAGAAATAAAAACTAATATAAAATGTATACTTTAAGAAGATAACAAAGTAGACCTGCACGATCGATGTTACTCAAGATTCTTTGAAGATCTTCCAACTTCACTGGGCCGGATGAAGAGGTTACATCACTACTTACTTCTGCACCCAAGTTTGGTTCCAACAAGATTCCAGCTCTGGAAGACATAAGCAAATCATATCAGAGAGGTACAATATACTGCAAATACCAAACTATATATATATATATATATATATATAGAGAGAGAGAGAGAGAGAGAGAGGTACAACTCATTGGTAAATAAAATAATAAAGGAATTAAATGCAACAGATTAATTATAATATCATAGGTCCTCTTAGGACAACAGATCAATTGAAATTTAGAATAGCTAAACACATATATCATAAGTCCTTTTAGGACAACAAAATAGCCAAACACATATATCATAGACTTTATAGGACTGCCTGCAAATTAGAACTTAATGTGGAAAAGCAGTGAAAAGGGTCACGAGTTTATAAAGGTAGTATGTCATATTGACATTCAAACAGAATCCAACTGAAAGCATCCCAAAGTTATTTGCCATTCCACTTAAGAATCAGCAATCGTGGTTTATTATTTGTTACAGAGTTCCAAGTCGAACCCACACCCCTCTGTTACCCTCCCTCATATAAAACACAAAGGTTGCAAGTTTCACAGTTATAATACCTTGATGAAATATCATCTTCAAACATATCATCAGCTGTTAGAGGAACAGAGCCATCAGGGCCTTCTTCTTCTTCTGAAATCAGTAATATAACCCAAATATCAAGGCTGATGCAGAAATAGAGTACAGCACGTGCTATCGTCATGAATTTTAAACTCCACAAAATAATTCAGTCAAAAATATAACCCTTTGTACTCTTCATGTTTATTTTTGTAAGATTTCCTAATAAGACCCAGATAGACATGGGATTTTGAAATGTAAATGCTCTAATGGGACATGATATGATGTCAATATATATCAATTAATATCAAAGTATCAAATGCTCAGAGTTGAAAATATACTTCAAGTCTAGGTTTGGGATAAAGTCTAAAATATTTAGAGTTTTATACCCGCAGCTACTGGAAACTTTAAGAAAAGACACTAATACATACTTTATAGAAGAGCTAAGCTAACCCACAATAATGAATTTGACGTACCTATTGGTCGATTGATGTAGTAATTAACGTTGGTGCATAACTGTGTGTCATCTTCAGCTTTCGGCTCCTGGATAATATAAATGAAAGAATCTAGATTTTAGAACTACTTAGATGTTAAATAAAAACAAAACGGAATCTGCATTCACAGTGCATCTGACCTGCATCCAAAAGAAAAACTTCCTATCATCGGTGTTGAACTTCAGTATGTACACCCTTCCTGATGCTTGATTAACCTAAGTGAACCAGAAGTGAAGTGATGATAATGAACCTTGTAGCGGGGGAAGGGGGTGGCCAACTTAGATCATAAGACACAAAATTTCAAAAATTATGAAGTATACCTTCTCAAAAATTGCCTCATCAGGAAAAACAATCTGATCCTGCAGTACCTTTTGTTAAGGATATTCAAGACCACTACAGTATATGTGTGAGCACGTGTATCATATATGCATACATACACACATACACACACAGCGAGAGAGAGAGAGAGAGAGAGAGAGAGAGATGATGTCATTAAACTTGAAAAGTGAGGATGCTTTTATTATAAGCATGTATTTCAACAATCAAGACAATTAAGTCTCTCGATACCTATACACATATGAATCCTACAAAAAAAAAAAAGCCAAATTGAAAAACGTTTAAACATTTTATAGATCTATCCTCATTTTTATTTTATAAAAACGGACTACATACAAATTTTGAATGGCCAAATGATTGTAAAATTGGTTGAGTTTTTGTAGACATCATTCTTTCCTATGAATCTAAAGGAGCAACGGTTGAAATTGTTGAATTATGTCATATGCTAGGGGAAATAAGTAAAAAACCTGAAATGTTTTAAAGTGAGACGGTCCTCTATAGAACGGGCCTGCATATATACACATAATTTATACATTTACATAATTAAAGAAAATACAAAGATAAAGTGGAAAGAAGGAATGGAACAGGAACCAGTCAAGAGAATAAGATGGTACAACAAGAAAGTTGCACAAATAGAAAAGGGAAACTAAGACAAAGCACAAGGATACACACAAAGACAGCCAAATAAATAGACAATAACAATAACAATAATAACAATAACAATAACAATAATAATAATAATAATAGTTTAAAAATTTTCAAATCGAGGACCATGCTTCAAACAATCAAACATGAAATACACACTTCCTGCACCCAAGACCAGCTAGAAAATAGGATGAAAACATTTTGAAGAGAAGAGAAGAATAAATCAAAGGGAATCAGGATACATCTTCAACTACATTTTGATTCCGATCAACCCACTGGAAGTGCACCAGACCCTCCTCACCCTGATACAGAAAGAAAAAAGATTTCACTCTAACTGGTTGTGCCAAAATTGAGTCTAAACAAAATAGTAGATAGAAACATAGATTGTATTCTATATGCCTGTACAAGGAAAAGAAAAAGGTATCTAACAGTTTAAGACAACTTATACCATACCCTTCCTATGCGAACAAGTCCTTTACGAGTATCGGGAACAACCCTTTTCCCCTCAAAAGCCATTTTACCAGCTCGAAACTCCAGCATAATTTCCTGCCATTAGATATTAGTTTAACAAAGCACAAATCATCTAATAT
The DNA here is from genome assembly GCA_963682095.1 of Potentilla sterilis. NCBI lineage: Eukaryota > Viridiplantae > Streptophyta > Magnoliopsida > Rosales > Rosaceae > Potentilla > Potentilla sterilis. The sequence goes on along the minus strand of OY821758.1, from coordinate 48,235,656 downwards.
ATAAAAAAGTGAATACGTACAAACACCTGAAACACACACATGCACATGTACAAATGTATGCAGCACTCCACTCTTACTTGCCTAAACGTAACTGGTTTATGTATAACAATATAACAACAATAGAAGTAGCGAGATTAAGATCAAAGTTGTGCACGTTACTGGGAGGTGGTATACTTGCTCCTTTCATTAGTGCAGGAGGTTACAAGACACCAGATATCCTTTGTCAATGGTCATATTAATAAGTATTAGTTATATAACACCACAAGTCAATTAGAAAGAGGTTCCGAGCATTACAATGTATACCAATTCTCTGTGTCAAAAACCACTAAAAAACATCAGGACAGCTTTTCCTCCTTGATAGCATATAATAAGGAAAGACAAGTAATAACTACAACCTTTATCTTGTTTATTGATAACTACAAGCTTTTCCACCAACATGATATGAGCAGAAAATTTGTAGAGTGTAATGATATGAAAAGATCCGATACTCTTCAAACTAGCAATTCATAAGCTCCCTCTTGTTACATTCACAGAAACTCCACCTGCTCAATGGATATCACTCGTCCATGTCGTCTTACCAGAAGTCCTATATACAGTAAAATCAAGTGTCGCCAAAACATTATTCGCCATGTTACTCTTTCCAGATTCCATCAATAAAAGCTCCTTCCCTCCACAACTTTTCAATACCATTTCATCGGAACTCTGACTTGGCCACTCACTACTCTTTCACCTAAACATAACCGTAACCCTAAAAACAACTCTTCACAGCCAAAATGCCCCTAAACAACTCTTCAAACCAGTCAATCTTAACACTTGGTTTAAATCTAACCCAACTAGACACTTTCAATTCAAAATCTTCTCCGTAACAATCTAACAATTTGACTATACTTAACATAACCACATCACTACAAACCCAAATTCACAAACATAGATGACAAATTTACATAATTAAAAATTAGGTGCCCAGATGAATTATCGTACCTGCATTTGTGGGAAAGCGTCGGCTGAAGACGAGCCCATGGTTTCCAATAACACCGAGTTCACGACCTTCAAATACAAAAAGCTACAGAATTTATTACAGAGAATTAGAAAACCCCAAAACCCTAGAGTTAAAAAGAAGCAGAGAGAGATTAATAATCGCGGTAATAATAAGTACCTGAGGGAGTGGAGGTAAAAGGAGAGAGAGAGAGAGAGAGAGAGAGAGAGAGAGAGAGAGTTTGAGTCTGAGGGGTGTGAGGTCGGTGGTGGGTGAGTTGGGGAGAAATAGAAAAATGGAGAAGATGGAAGTTGATCTCCTCAACTCTGGCCATTGTTTTCCTCATATTTACGGATGTACCACTCATCACTTAGGTAAACACCATACAATTTATCGACTAGTTGGGAAGGCGACGAACCGGTGAATTGTGACGTGTTAGAATTTCATTTCAATAAATTTTGGCTATTAATCTGAATGTTTTCGTGAAAGGAAATATTTATTTTTACTATCTTTGCGGCTCGAGCAAGAACATGTGGTCTTCAACTGTGATAAAAAAAGAAATTGAAGGCTCATTGTTGTAAGAGGGAGGTTTTCCATTTGATGGTTTGGATGTTTTGTGAGTTCCTTTGTCTTGTAGGAGGTTTCTTATTTGATGGTTTGGATGTTTTGTGTGTTACTTTATCTTATACAGTTTTAAATCCATAATTTGGACATTGACGAAAACATTTAAAAAGGTAAAATTAAAATCGAAATTGATTTGCGTTTATACTTACGCTTATGCTAGTCCACAGATGATTTAATTAACTCTTTAATCAAACTATTTGAGATGACTCTCGACTCCAAAAATTCTTGACAACTCAATAATTCAACCTTGATAACAGAATCGACCATCCTATTGAGCAGGGACGGATCTTAGTGTAGCTTCATCTGGGCTACAGCCCAGACAACAATTCTAAATACTTCTATTAATATACGTACAAATTATGTAAACAGCCCAGTCAATACAAAAAGTTTCTAGATTAAGGTATTAATTTGTTCATAATTATCCCACATTTTCAGCCATTTAGATGAGAGTTTATTAACTATGTGTCGACTTTTTACCATATAAATGATAATTTGGAATATCGCTCATCTCATTTTGGACTATGTGATACTGTATTCTTTACAGTTATGGATTATTTTCTATATTACTTGTCGATTACTGACTGAAAAAAAAAATTATAAAAAAGTATATTGCATATATTTTTTTAACTGAAATTTAAAATATATTTAGCCCAGATAATTTTAAGTTCCTAGATCCGTCCCTGCTATTGAGGCTACGTTTAACATTCCACAACTACATCTAATCTCTTTCCCTCATAATGACACATCTCATCCCCACAAGTTATCTCACATTATTAAGTATCCGATTTTTTTTATATCAAGTAAACAATTAATATGCTACAACGAGTTTATTGTGAGTCGAAATCACACATCTCCCTTACAAATAAGAGACTTATGTCAACAAACCAAATGTTACCGTCGCCGTCGTCACCTGATTTGTTGGCAAATTCAATCGAAAATCCCCTTTAATATTCTCTTACTTTTCACCCCACAAACATTTTCCAAAATATAAGGGTTACACTGTAATTTGGCTCCTGGCCAATGAATTACATAAAGATGCCGCAAAGTTTCAAACAAAGGGGTGAAGCAGCGGCATTCCGACTAGAGACCACAACCAAACTCACCAAAATTCGCAAACTTCAGACTAAGCTGAAAAATGGAGAGCAAGGTGTTCGTCCAATACAACCACACCGATCCCTGCGCATTTGCTCGCTGGACTACCAAGTATTTACCCTCCTCCTATCTCTTTTTTACTTTTCTCCCTCAAAGATTTTCCTACTGTAATTAAACATGCAACCCTTTTTTTCAGGGAAAGCTTCCAGTTCATGTCAGCCAGGCCTTGGCAACAAGTCATCGACTTCTACTCCGATGTGGTAAAGGGTCAGAAACCCCTGTCTGCCTTGTTGGGTACTTCTACTTTGAGCAAGAACAGAGTTTACAATAGCATAGAGAGTTTGAATTCTCAAAACAAGGGTGGGAGGTGGGCAAGATTGACTTTCAAGATTGTGGTGTCTTACCATGGTGGTTCTTTTGATGGGTGGCAGAAGCAGCCGGAGCTCTACACTGTCCAAAGGTGCTAGCTTTGGTACATTTTCATGTTGTTTTGTGGATTTGGTAACAACCCAAGTTGAGCTTGGGTGTGTTTTGTTTTTGTTGAATGTGAGTTGGGAGCTGTTGGGGTTTTGGTGGTTAATGTGTTGGGGTTTTGTGGAACAGTGTTGTTGAACAATGTCTTGGGAAGTTTGTGGATGAGAAGAAAGCTAAGATGCTGAAGGAGAAAGGGCTGCCATTGGAAGGGGCTGCTACTGTTGCCGGCCGGATGATGTAGGACGGATGGCAACCAACATTGAAGATCAGATTGACCGTTGCAAGTCAAAACCCGTTCGCCAGAAACGTCCGTCCGCCAAGGGTGGTTCATCCGCCAGGCTACATCCGCCAGGAGTTCATCCGCCAGAAATCATCCGCCAGAGCAGATCCGCCAGACGACATCCGCCAGACGTCGTCCGCCAATATTGAAGGAGCCCGGTTTACTACAGTTTTGGCATTCGGCGTCCGAATGACGATTGTGATACCATTCCGGAAAGGGAACGACGCCAGGAATCAAACTCGTAGCTTCGCCACGACGTGTGGGCCTTTTCAGGCTTTCGAGTTCGTTTAGGACTCCAAAACGGCAGTTTAAGATGTTTTCAAGTTTTAAGTTTTCTAGTTTGTTTTGGACTTGTTTTGTTTTAATCCCTTGGGCTTTAGGTTTCCTTGTTAGAGTTGCCCTAGGGTTTTCTTTCAGTATTTAAGCACCCCTTTGGGATCGCATACAGGCAGCTAATCAAATTTATCAAAACCCTTAGAGTTTATCTCTTGTTTTCTGGTGGATTCCAGACCTATCCTATAGAGTACAACGTTGATTGTGCTCTCCATCTATTGAGGGTTCGACGTTGATCAACCCTTCCACCCTTCTACTGCGTCAGTTGGTATCAGAGCAGGCTTTCTCCTGTCTCTTTTATTTACTTGACTAACCATGTCAGATCAACCGGTGGCCAGAGCAGATTTGGAAGAGTTTACTGCGGCTTTAACCCAGTCTCTTACTGCTTTGACGAACCAGATGACGAACTTAACAAACCAGATCACGAACTTAGCAAACCATGCCGTCAACAACAATAATAACGGTGGTAACAACGGTGGTAACAACCGGCGAAGAGGCTGGAGAAACGAGAATAACAGGTCTCCTCGAGGAGGACACAACACTAGCGGTTCGAGTTCTGAGTCTGATGAAGTCGAAGAAGAACCACACGAGCATGCTGATCAGGATTATCGAATGAAGGCGGACATCCCGTTTTTCTATGGAACCATGGGCGTTGAGGAGTTCCTGGATTGGCAGATCGAGGTCAGCAGGTTCTTTGATGTCATGGGGGTTCCTGAGAACAAACAGGTCAAGATGGTGGCGTTTCGTTTGAAGAGTACTGCTGCCGTATGGTGGGATAAGTTGGCTCTTCAAAGACAGAGACAAAGAAAAGGACCAGTCAAATCTTGGCGGAGGATGAAACAGTTGATGATGGAACGGTTCCTGCCAGAAGACTATGAACAAATCCTATACAAGATGTATATCGAGTGTGCTCAAGGAACTAGAAGCGTGTCCGAGTATACAACTGAGTTTTTACGTTTTTCTGAACGTAACGACTTGGGGGAATCTGAAAACCAAAAGGTGGCAAGGTACATCAGCGGACTGAAACTTTCTATACAAGAGAAGATAGGACTGCAAACTGTGTGGACTGTAGCCGAAGCTTCAAACTTGGCTTTGAAGGCCGAGTTGATGGAGAGAGGGAATCGAAATTCATCTACACCTCGTAGATACCCTTCTCAAAGCAACAATGAAGTAGGAAACAGCAGTCAAGGATTCGATAAAGGGAAGAATGTGGCAGGGAGCAGTACAAGTAGGGAGCAAAACACCGCGACCAGGGGAGTTGGAAGTACCAATAGCGGGCCCCAAGCTAAAACACCTGTGCAGAAAACAGTTAATCCTTATGCCAAGCCAGTAGTATTTAAATGTTATCGGTGCGGGCAACCAGGTCATAGGTCCAACGAGTGTCCAGCCCGGAGAACAGTAGGGATAGTGGAGAACGAAGAGGAAGAGGATGATGCATGTGATGATTATGATGGGGCTGAATTTGCAGAAGAGGAATCCGCCGAAAGGGTCAACATCGTGCTGCAAAGAATCCTTTTATCATCCAAAGAAGAGGGGCAACGCAAGAATCTCTTCAAGACACACTGCTCTATTAACAACAAGCTGTGTGATATGATTGTGGATAACGGAAGTTGCGAAAATCTGGTGGCTCAAAAACTGGTGGAGTATTTGCAGTTGCCAACACAACCTCATGAGACGCCATACTCTCTTGGGTGGGTGAAGAAAGGCCCTCAAGTTCGAGTGACACAAACGTGTAAAGTACCTATCTCAATTGGTAAGCACTACAAAGAAGAGGTACTTTGTGATGTTCTTGATATGGATGCTTGTCATGTCCTGCTTGGTCGTCCTTGGCAGTTTGATGTCGATGTGACCTACAGAGGGAGAGACAATGTAATGATGTTTCATTGGGACCAACGTAAAATCGCCATGGCTCCTGTCTTGCACTTTGACAAACCTGCAGAGAAGATGAAGGGAGAGACTTTCCTAATCATGACTCACAGCGAAAAGGATATGGAAGAGGCCTTCCAAGAATCAGAGATGTTCTGTGCCGTGGTAACTAAAGGTCTCTTAAGTATTGAACAAACGGCAACTGAACCGCCAGTGGAGGTGCAGGAGATGCTAAAGGAATTTCCAGCTCTAGTTTCTGATGAGTTGCCTAATGAATTACCTCCTATGAGGGACATTCAGCATCAGATTGATTTAATTCCTGGAGCTAGCTTACCTAACCTACCACATTATCGTATGAGTCCCAAGGAGAATGAGATTCTAAGGGAGCAAATTGAAGACTTACTTAAAAAGGGGTTCATCCGCGAGAGTTTGAGCCCTTGTGCTGTACCAGTCCTTCTTGTTCCTAAGAAAGGCAACCAATGGCGGATGTGTGTCGACAGCAGAGCCATAAACAGGATAACCATCAAATACAGGTTTCCTATTCCCCGTCTGGAGGACATGTTGGACGAACTGTCGGGTTCACAGTTGTTCTCAAAGATCGATCTTCGCAGTGGCTATCATCAAATTCGGATCAGAACTGGCGATGAGTGGAAAACAGCCTTCAAGAGCAAGGATGGTCTATACGAGTGGATGGTGATGCCTTTCGGAATGTCAAACGCACCGAGCACTTTCATGAGGCTTATGAACCAGGTTCTTCGTCCTTTCATTGGATCTTTTGTTGTGGTGTATTTTGATGATATTCTGATCTATAGTAGAAACAAAGAAGAGCACCTGGAGCACTTACTACAAGTTCTAAGAGTGTTGCAAGAAAACAAATTGTACATTAATCTCAAGAAGTGTACGTTTTGCACCAGCAAGTTACTCTTCCTAGGTTTTGTAGTGGGAAGAGAAGGAATACAAGTTGATGATGAGAAGATCCGCGCCATTAGAGATTGGCCGGCTCCAAGGAATGTGTCTGAAGTACGCAGTTTTCATGGTTTGGCGACTTTCTACCGGCGTTTCGTACGCGATTTCAGTACTATAACTGCTCCTATCACAGAGTGTTTGAAGAAAGGGAAATTTCAGTGGGGAGAAGAGCAAGAGCAGAGTTTTGCCTTAATCAAGGAAAAACTTTGTACTGCACCTGTCCTAGCGCTGCCTGATTTTGACAAGATCTTTCAGGTTGAATGTGATGCTAGTGGAGTAGGAATTGGGGCAGTTCTATCCCAAGAGAAGAGACCTGTAGCGTTCTTCAGTGAGAAATTAAGTGAGGCTCGTCAACGATGGAGTACGTATGACCAAGAGTTTTATGCAGTCTTTCGAGCCTTGAGGCAATGGGAACATTACCTGATTCAGAGGGAGTTTGTCTTGTTTACTGATCATCAGGCCTTAAAGTTTCTCAACAGCCAAAAGATTATTAACAAGATGCATGCACGCTGGGTGAGTTTCTTACAGAAATTCCCATTTGTGATTCAACATAAATCTGGTACTCTTAACAAAGTAGCAGATGCACTGAGTCGGAGAGCGTCTTTGATGGTTACGTTGGCACATGAGATTGTAGGCTTCGAAGTTTTGAAGGAGTTATATGCAGATGACGCAGATTTCAAACAACTTTGGGCCAAGTGCAACGAGAAACAACCAGTGGCAGATTTCTATGTCAAAGAGGGCTATCTTTTCAAAGGTAACCGGCTTTGTATACCAGTCTCTTCTTTAAGAGAAAAGGTAATCCGCGATCTGCATGGTGGAGGCATGGGAGGACACTTGGGGCGAGACAAGACTATTGCCAGCCTAGAAGAGAGGTATTTCTGGCCTCAGCTGAGAAAAGATGCTGGCGCTATTGTCAGGAAGTGCTACACTTGCCAGGTTTCTAAGGGTCAGTCTCAAAATACTGGTCTTTATATGCCTTTACCTGTTCCTGATGATATATGGCAAGATCTCGCAATGGATTTTATCTTAGGTCTGCCTCGTACACAAAGAGGAGTGGATTCTGTCTTTGTGGTGGTTGACAGGTTCTCCAAGATGGCACACTTTATTGCTTGCAGAAAGACTTCGGATGCAAGTAACATAGCCAAGCTGTTTTTCAGGGAGGTTGTTCGTCTGCATGGGGTGCCTACGTCTATTACTTCAGACAGAGACACCAAGTTCCTCAGCCATTTTTGGATTACTTTGTGGAGAAAATTCGGAACCAGTTTGAACCGGAGTAGCTCCGCTCATCCTCAAACTGATGGGCAAACAGAAGTGACCAACAGGACGTTGGGGAACATGATCAGAAGTATTTGTGGAGAAAAACCAAAAGGCTGGGACTTAGCTTTACCTCAAGTGGAGTTTGCTTATAACAGTGCTGTGCATAGTGCTACTGGAAAATCACCTTTTGCTTTGGTATATACCTCTGTACCTCGCCATGTGGTTGATTTGGTGAAATTACCAAGGGTTCCTGGATATAGTGTTGCTGCTGCAAGTATGGCTGAAGATGTGCAAGCTGTCAAGATGGAAGTCAAAGCTAAGCTCGAAGCTACAGGAGCAAGAAATAAGGCTGCTGCGGACAAGCATCGGCGGATTAAAGTGTTCAAAGAAGGGGATGATGTGATGGTATTTCTGCGAAAGGAGAGGTTCCCGGTAGGAACTTACAACAAGTTGCAGCCCCGAAAATATGGGCCATTTAAGGTATTGCGGAAGATCAATGATAATGCTTACGTTGTTGCTCTTCCCGATTCCATGAGTATTTCAAATACCTTTAATGTGGCGGATATACATGAGTATCGAGAGGATATGGTTCTGTATCCAGAAGAGAACTCGGGGTCGAGTTCTTCGGAGGTGGAGGAGACTGATGTAGGACGGATGGCAACCAACATTGAAGATCAGATTGACCGTTGCAAGTCAAAACCCGTTCGCCAGAAACGTCCGTCCGCCAAGGGTGGTTCATCCGCCAGGCTACATCCGCCAGGAGTTCATCCGCCAGAAATCATCCGCCAGAGCAGATCCGCCAGACGACATCCGCCAGACGTCGTCCGCCAATATTGAAGGAGCCCGGTTTACTACAGTTTTGGCATTCGGCGTCCGAATGACGATTGTGATACCATTCCGGAAAGGGAACGACGCCAGGAATCAAACTCGTAGCTTCGCCACGACGTGTGGGCCTTTTCAGGCTTTCGAGTTCGTTTAGGACTCCAAAACGGCAGTTTAAGATGTTTTCAAGTTTTAAGTTTTCTAGTTTGTTTTGGACTTGTTTTGTTTTAATCCCTTGGGCTTTAGGTTTCCTTGTTAGAGTTGCCCTAGGGTTTTCTTTCAGTATTTAAGCACCCCTTTGGGATCGCATACAGGCAGCTAATCAAATTTATCAAAACCCTTAGAGTTTATCTCTTGTTTTCTGGTGGATTCCAGACCTATCCTATAGAGTACAACGTTGATTGTGCTCTCCATCTATTGAGGGTTCGACGTTGATCAACCCTTCCACCCTTCTACTGCGTCACCGGACCGATAAAGGAGTGACAGCACTTAATCAAGTTTGCTCTTTCTGTATGTTACAACCTCATTGCTTGTTTACTTACAATGTTCCGAGAATAGTTTCACTTTTTTCAATATGAATGAGAATCAGTCAATAGCTATCATGTTGTTACATGGAGCTGGTATATACTTGATATTGATATACGCTTGGGTATACCAGAATGCTAACCTAGGTAGAGGGTATAGCTTGTGCTAAAGTCATCGACAAGGTTAACTAGTGCACTGCAGTAGTAGTCATCCATTGACCAATTATTGCGTTGTTTTGGAAATGGCTCCATATCAATCTGATATACTTTGTACTTGTGGTTCAAGTTCTTATCATTCGCTCATAATGTCTGGTCTATTTTTCTGAAGCTGGAATTGTTGGGCAATGGCATTCATTTTGTCTAAAGCCTACTGAGCTTTCCTTTCTAATGTTGCTCTTTTTTCACTTTTCAGATACTTGGAGCAAGGATGTTAAATCTCACGATATTGCAGATGCTATAAATGGTGCAGCACCAGGAAAACTCAGGACAGTATCAGTTACTGAGGTGTTGTTTTCCTCTGATTTACTACAAATTGTGCTCTGTATGAAATAAAAAAATCCAGTAATCATATATTGCTTGCTTGAATTATTTTAGCTTGTGAATCTGGAGACCTATCTGCCTTTATATTTGGCTGACAGCCAGTCTATCTTAATATAGGTATCACGTGTGTTCCATCCAAACTTTTCTGCCAAATGGAGGCGGTATTTGTATATATTTCCATTTAATGATGATGAGGAGGTTAGTGACCAAAGTAATGAGACGGGAGAGAATGCTCAATTATTGAAGATTAAAGAAAATCGTTATGAGCATGAAGTTGTTTCTGATAATTGCAATGAGGCAACTTTTGGAAAAGTAATCATCACTGACAACTTAGGGCTTGAAACTGAGAAGAAGCCACGGATATTTAGCGTAAGCAGGGTGGACAAACTTTTACAGAAACTAGAAGGGAAGTTATTATCATATAAGATGTTTGCACGTGATACCAAAGCATCCAGAAATGAGTAAGAATTAACACTCACTTTATCATCAGTATTTAGAGGCTCATCAATTTTCAGATTATAGCTTTGGGTCTTCCCTTGCAACTCATATTAGCATCATCGTTGCCTTGTTGTTTCTGTACTTCCAATTTATGTCATTTAGTAACCTTGTGTACTGTCTTGTATCGGTTTGGTCACCACCATGTTATTTGTTCCCCTCACCTTGTCATGCAATGGAGTCTGGAGAAGTAGTTCTTGAAATATTAAATGACCATGGGTTCAATGCACTTCTTTACTTTGTGCTTAATGTGTACTTCATTTACTGATCTGATTTTTCTAGCACAGAAAAAAAAAATGAATATCTAGCATGAAAAAGAAATTTTTTTTTCTTAAACAAAAAATAATTGAGCTCAGTTTAGATTTTGTCAAGCAATCTGGTGTTTATCCTCTGGTATGATTTGTTGTTGTTGTTGTTGTGGGTTTTTTTTTTTAATAATTTTTTTTTTGTACGGGAAAAGGTGCTTACTATCAGGGAATATTACTTAAACATGCACATGATAAGGTCCAGTTATATCTTCACTAGTCATTCCAATCCAACTGGTTAAAGTAAAATTAGTGATGGAAAAGGTTCTAATGTTATTGCAGTGTCTGGGTTCTTTCAAATCATATTTTCAATTTCGTACTCAAAGATATAGCTATTGCTAGTCAAAGAGTTGCTTATTTTCAAAAGAAAATATCTCTTTAGTTTTGACTTAACTTACCAAGAGGACCTTGTTATTCCATCTGCTAACTGTAGCTGTTTATCTATTTCAGGGGTCCACCAACAGAGTGCTTTGTCTTCCATGCTCGAGCAAGAGAGTACAGATTACCATGTTCAGTATGTATTTCGTTGTTACTAGTCTAGTATAACTTTTCTTTTTCATTTTCTCATCAAATATACCTCTTAGGTTCAGATCTTTTCAGATGGTAGTATGGAACTCTATGGTTTACTTTTTGCACCAATATAGGTTTGTGTACATATAAGCAGACACAAACGGTGACATAACTCAAAGAAGTTATGTTCACTGACGGAGCTAGGAACATCATATATACAAAAAGGGGGGAAGTTAAAACAAAACTAGAAAATAGGAGTTTCGTTTGACCAAAAGGAACTCTAGGCTTGCATTCACTTGGGCAATTGGAGCCTAAGTCTGCACTAGCTAACCCTTCTGAAGTTCTGGAAAATGCCGGGATGTATCGACTACTGTCAGAATTTATGTCTATAATTGAAAAGATTTCAATTATGAAGGCCTTCCCTCAACCTTCAGGTAGTAAATTGAGGGTTGTGGATCTTGTAGGTCTTTGATTACGTCATATATTAGAGGAAAAGAAGTCTAGGAAATTTTTCATTATTAGTTAGGTGTCTGGCACTTTGTAGGCCCCAGACTTTCCACGTAGCTTATGTTTTGACCGCCTTTGAATGAATTGTTGTCATGTATTGCCTGCAATCACAAGTGTTCTTCCACTTTGAGGAGTAAATGTTGTAGGAATCATTTAAATACATGTACTAAAGCAGAATGTACATGATTCCTCTGTACTAGTATTCGATTTTTAGTTGGTACCTAATTACACATGAAAAATGATATGGAATCATGTCAAGATTTATTTAGCCTACATTGTTTTTAGTTTGGATCCCTAACTCCAAATGGTGTAATCATGATTCAAATTATTAGATCAGTTCCAGCTTCGAGTATTACATTTGTGTTCTGATTGTAGTGATCTGACCGAGTCTACCTGCATACACATGTTATGAATTCACTCTGTGGTCTTTGTAGGAGCATGAAAAAGGGAGGAGGGTTATGTGTATCGAACTTGTTGCCAACCGATTCTTACGCAGGGTAATACTTTTGTTAAATTATTTTGATGAGAATAAAAATGGAATTGATATATTGTTGGTTTCTGAATTCCATTTCTTCTTGCAATATAAGCACAAAGCTGAACTCCTTGGGCTTCCCTTCGACTCATATCAGATTTAGCCAAAGAATAAAATTGAGGTTTACCCTGTTCCTGCAGATGGTTCGAGTTCTCGTGGCAACCTCAATAAGGGAAGCTGCTGCAGGTGCAGATGAGGATGCATTGCTAAAACTGGTGGATGCAACATGCAGACGTGCTACTGCTCCCCCGGCTCCACCTGATGGTTTATGCATTGTTGATGTTGGTTATGAAGAATTTGATCCGCTAGATTGCCTCATCCCGAAGGAGTAAATCCATCTAGGAATTGACATACATGCAGCTTTCTACATTTAGATGAATTTCACAGAGGGGCACATTCAGAAGCACCTCCATGATTTTGACAGAAAGGCACATCATCCAGTGGACTTAGGATTTCATATTCATTGTTTACCTTGTTGTACGGTTACATATGTCAACACTTCTTGTTCTTGTTCAATTGTCACTTGTAGCTACTTGGTGCAGAAATTTTGACAGACATGTTGGCTGCGACTTTTGAGAGCTAGCCCATATCAGGTCTATGATGCTAAATGGATAACCAGGTCAGTTGTCATTTTAACCAAGAAATATAATGAATACTAGGTAATTGTTTATGATCATTTTCTTGTTCTAGTTATGTTATGTTAATGCCTCATTGGGTTGTTTATGAAATGTTGAAGGTTTTCCTGTTAAAGATGAGTGATAGCATAATGATATGAGAAAAAGGTGGGTAATTGGGTCACCTACTATTTTTGAGCTTTTGTTTAAGGTGCGGGCGAGCTGGGAATGAAAACTCAGAAGAGTTTCTCTTTCAGTAAGAAATTAAACCAAACGAAAGAAAAATAAATGAAGAGAAATGAAAAAGAGACAAGATAGGGAACGATGAAACTTTCAAGTAACAGTTCATGAATCACCATCTGCTAATTCAGATTATATCCACAGTATTGGTGAGAGGTGATCTATATAGGCTCTGTTCATAAGAATCAATGGAAGGAGTCTGAGTTACCACTGTGCTAAAGATATAATTTTGAAATTTTATGAATTTTTTATTTCTTTTCATTTCAATTCTGGTTTTCTTGTGTTTTTAACTTTCAGGAATAAAATCTATGTAGGGTTTATCTATCTGGTTTTGTCATGGTTATAGCACATTAAGATTAGAAGGCAATACTTATGTAGATAGGTAATGCTTTGGTTGCCCCCTTTTATTGAAACCAGGAGTTCTGAAACACCTCCAACTTAAAATAGGTGAAAGAACAATGCTCAAGTTTTTTCAGAGGTGCTCCGGATTACTCTCTTACCTGAAATTAAAACTGAATTCGGTTGACTCTGTCAACCTTTGCCACCCTTCATTTCCTTTTCCCTCCATTTTGACCCCTGTAAACAGCTTTTCCAACTTCTATTCTTAGCGTCTTCTCTCTCTTCCTTCCTTTCCTCACTCACTCTTTCCCTTTCTCTCTCTTTCTCAATGCCATCACAAATTCCACCACTATCAACAAACTTTCAGAGCCTTCTCCACACGCACCCGGACTTCATTTTGCAGCGCAGGCCCCTCTTAAAGGGCGCACACGCTGCCCCTACTAGTGCGTGTACAACCTGAAACCTAATACGTCTCTACGTACACCATTAATATGAAACGTACCAACATGTCTCGCTGCAGCATGCGCAGCGTGCACTGGACATTGTTTGCTCAATGTTCTTTGGTTCTTCTCGTTCTGTTTCATATTAACCTCGCCTCCTCAGCCGCCACACCGAACCCCGCTGACAGCCTCCTCAAGTTCAAGGACTCACTCAAGGGTAGTGGCGATGCGCTGAAGACTTGGGTGAAAACCACGCAACCATGCACTGATAAAAAGGCGAATTGGGCAGGCGTTATTTGTGATTATAAGGGACAGGTTTTTGGCTTGCAGCTGGAAAAGATGGGGTTAAGCGGCGACATTGATGTCACAGCACTTGCGCAGCTTCCAGACTTGAGAGCCATAAGCCTCATGCAAAATAACTTCGAGGGTTCCTTGCCGGATTGGAAGGAAGTTGTTTTGTTGAAAACGTTGTATTTGTCTGAAAATAAATTCTCCGGGGAGATTCCCACCGATAGGTTTGAGGGAATGAAGAATTTGAAGAAGCTTCATTTGTCAAATAACCAGATTTCGGGTGAGATTCCCAGGTCGTTGACAACCTTGGATAAGCTGACGGAGCTCGCCCTTGACGGGAACAAATTTTCAGGCAAAATACCAGATTTTCCACAAGCTCGATTGACTATCTTCAATGTCTCCAACAACAACTTGGAGGGTGAGATCCCAAACAACCTTAGGAAGTTGAATGCAAACTCCTTTGCTGGTGAGTCATGCGCCCTCTCCTCTTTCTCCCGCTAACACCCATTAGTACTTAATTATGTATAACTAGTCTTCCATGCATTTTTCATATGTTACTTTTTGGTTCTTATTATTCGGGAGGGGAAATGCCATCGAGAGCCAAACACAGATGAATGTTAGGGTAAATGTAGCTAGATTATCGTGAAAAAAAAAATTTGTCTATCGAAAAGAAGAACACTGCTTTGAAGATTATAATATCTTGAAAATTTGTGTCCGGATCGATTCTTGGCTGAGCTTGTGCTTATATCCAAAACTCTACGTAAAATATCATCTCGATCGTATGTATAAACAATGTATCCTGACACCAATTATAGGAAGATGATTAAATTCTTTTAAGTTTGGGAAATATGCATTAAGCTTAAAAGCTCACTTGAGCCATACACACTAGTTCATACGCAAAAATTAAAGTTAACGTTAAGAGCGTTAATTAAAGCCTTAAAGCCACGTACTAACAGTCTTGTTTAACTTCCTGAACGAGCAGATAATAAAGATCTGTGTGGAGCTCCATTACATGCATGCCCAGCTCCCTCCACACACGTTAATACGGAGAAGCCCAAAGGTGTGAGCACCGCCCTGATTGTGATTATTATTCTGATAGCAGTCATATCCATCTGTGCCGCACTGTTCTTCGTTGTCGTCAGACGTCGCAACAAAAAAGCCGAATACATGTCCTCAAATATAGAGGCTCCACCGGCAGCAACGGTCCAGACAAGATCAGTAGAACCAGCTCCAAAAGAACCAGACCAAATGAGCCAAACCTCAGAGACCTCGACAAAAGGAGGAGCAGGAGTAGCAGCAGGAGAAAGTACTGGTGGGCATGGGAAGAAGGCTGATAGCTTGAAGCTCTCATTCGTCCGAGACGACAGGGAAAGGTTTGATATGCAAGACTTGCTAAAAGCGTCGGCCGAGGTGTTGGGCAGCGGCTGCTTTGGTTCTTCTTACAAGGCCGCGCTGCTGACTGGACCGGTGATGGTTGTGAAGAGGTATAAGCAAATGAACAATGTGGGCAAAGAGGAGTTCCATGAGCATATGAGGAGAATAGGAAGATTGGGACACCCTAATTTGCTTCCACTTGTGGCTTATTATTATAAGAAAGAAGAGAAGCTCTTGATTACCGACCATGTTGCCAGGGGCAGCTTGGCGGTTCATCTTCATGGTGAGTTCATCTTCTTACATCTATATATATATATCATATACAATTGACATATATTATGTGCATTGCTTGATCATCTATATCATATACAATGGAACTTAGATGCGTGTAGTATTAATTGCTTAATTATTCTTTCTCTGTTGCATTTTCTCAGGACACCAAACCCTAGGTCAACCAAGCCTTGACTGGCCAAAGCGTTTGAAGATCGTCAAAGGCGTAGCGAAAGGCTTAAAGTACCTCTACAGTGAGCTGCCGAGCCTAACCACACCTCATGGCCACCTAAAATCCTCGAACATTCTTCTCAGCGAAACCTTCGAACCCCTCATAACCGACTATGGCCTAATCCCCGTAGTTAACCAAGAGCATGCTCACACCATAATGGTGGCATACAAGTCCCCAGAGTACGTCGCAACTAAGCGGATCACAAAGAAGACCGACGTATGGAGTCTCGGTGTGCTCATCTTGGAAATCCTTACCGGGAAGTTGCCGACCAACTTTCTGCAACAGGGTAAGGGAAGTGAGGAGGACCTGGCGAGCTGGGTGAACTCGGTACCTAAAGAGGAGTGGTTCACGCAGGTGTTCGATAGGGAAATGGGAGCAACCAACAACTGCGAGGGGGAGATCCTGAAGCTCTTGAACATTGGGTTGGATTGTTGCGAAGGTGATGTGGAGAAGAGGTGGGATTTGAAAGAGGCTGTTGAGAGGATTGAAGAGTTGAAAGAAAACGGTGGTGGTGGTAGCGGCGGCGGTCAGGATGAGGATTTTCTATCTTCTTGCACTAGTGAAGTTGACATCACGAAGTTGGTGTGATGGTGAGACAAACTCTTCTATCTCTCTTTATTAGACTCTCCAAGATCAATAGGGTTTTGATTAAGTGACCAGAAACTTAAATTCTTTGTATTGATCTGCGACGCCCCTTGAACCCTAGGCATGATGAGCAGACATGCAAATGTATGTCTATAAGATTTGGCTTTATAAAGTAAGCTAGGCTTCTGGACTTAGGAACATGCCTCAAGTAAGAATTCATTAACGTAATTGATTAATTCTACTAACCGAGCATTATGCCAAAAAATCTAAAATTTTGTTACGACACGTACGCGTTCAAAGCAAGGATAAATATTGCGGTATGTTATTTTGCTTGATCAATAAGATTTTGTTCCCACTCTTATGCAAAGAGGTTCCAATGTATATCTGATGATCACATTCGAATTATGTCCATCAAAAATTTTCAGCTTATCATATATCATATACGTAAATGAGGTGACTAAGTCTTAATTTGTTTTAGTTTAAACTAGTTATCCCCCTCCCCCCCCCCCCCCCCCCCGATTCTATTCCCAAGTATAATCCAAGTTCACGAACCATGAAATCATGAAGGATAGCCAACCCGGCCTAAAGCAACCGAAATGAGAGATGAATAGCTAATTAGCAATTGTGAGTAATATCTGGAGCAACCTCGTCGTATAATTAGTGAGTATTTTGTAGAGTCCAAGAGGAAAATTGATTATATTTATATGTAACTGTATCCTTATGGTAAATGGAGAGAATACAAGTCCAAGAGGGAAGTTGACTATACTTGATTGTATCCTCATTGTATATATGGAGAGAGTGGGTTTCTGAATCCAAGAAGGAAGTTAATTTTATGTCAAAATTATATTTAGACTCAAATTAGCCTAATGATTCTGTATTTGGCTAAATATTATTCTATGGTAGCGGTACTCTATATTCCAGTGTGTTGCAAATATGATTTGATGCCAATTAATCGGCTAATAGAAAGTTGATGCACGCTTAGATCTAGTTCTATTGAATCATGCTCTTCTGTTTCTAATATATATTATTAATGTGATAAATGCCTAAAAAATGCTGTTTATTACAATTCCTTTATATATTAAAGGAAACATTAGTAGTAGTAATGGGGAGCGCGCTACATGGATTTAAGCCATCTGAGCTGAGGGCCTGAGGCTTGTCGGAATGACGTCAATGAACAAGCTTACACATCTGGCTAGAGGAGAAATGACTAGCAATATAGCAGCTAAGTCTCCAAAAATGAAGTTCTAGAGGTGAATGTGGTAGTCACAGCTTAAATACCAGCTCGGCCATCACATTCTTTGATAATACCAACCGAAAAGAAAAAGAAAACCATCCACATCACCAGCATTGCTACTCCAACAATGTCTTCATTCATGATTTACATCAGCTATGGAACCATCTTTTATAAGGTACGTAAACAATTTTAATTTTTTGTTTGTTTGCTGAAATAGGTAGAAAATGTTTGACATCAATTTTCTAATGGAGGTTTGAAACATTTCTAGAGACTTTCGTTATGTTGGTGGACTCGGTTAATTTTAGGATTTAATGTAGTTTAACTTCCCGCTAAAAACATGGTGCGACAAGGGTTTGCTCTGAACCGAGTTAATGTTTGTTTACATCAACTTCAATTAGTTTTCATTTAAATTTGGTCCTTATTGAGCCAGATTAAGAACAGAAGGGATTTCAATTTCAGTAAGCTGTTTCCATATTCAAGAGGTCTTTAATTTTTAAGTATTCCCTTGCCTCTGCATGTTTGGATAAAAAAAAATACCATGTTTTCTGTAGACTCAATGATCTTGAGGGAAGGAGGAGGAGGAGGGAGGTGGGAGAGAGTAATGGGGAATTGGAATAGCAGCAGTAGTGGAAGATTTAGAACAAAATATAAGGGAGGGACAATAGCAGTAGGAGTATCAGGAGACAAAACCAGCCAGAATGCTTTGAAATGGGCTCTTGAAAATCTTGTCAGCTCTCCTCCAACCAAAAATGTTGTTGTCAAGCTTATCCATGTTGCTCAAACATCACCATCTCCATCACCATCTCCATCTCCATCTGCCAAAGTCTCCCCTGGTAAGTCTGTCTGCCTTTGTATTGAAAGGGTTTCTTATAGTACTGATATAATAAACCTAACATGCATGTGATATCGTAAACATTAGGGAACAGTGGTTTGATCAATGAGGGGCATGCTGTTGATCCTAATGAGGAAATGTTACTTCCTTTTCGTTGCTATTGTACACGAAAACGAGTGAGTTTTCTCAATTTCATTTCTTGTAACATACATCCGAAGATATCGAAGCCTTTATCATCTTTGAAAGAAGCAGTAGACTGAATACTTAATCTTGTAAATTGATCTCTGCAATGTCAGGTACCATTTGAGATTGTAATACTCAAAGATCATGATGTGGCCAAAGCACTGATCGATTACATTTCCCGACATGGCATTGAGAATATTGTTCTTGGTGCTTCATCCGGGAATGGGTTCTCTAAGAGGTGTATAGCTGACATTACCAATCGCTTTGATCATGGTCCGTTTGGTGCTTCATCAATTTGTATCTGTTTGGTCAAATTAATGAACTTTTTTCTCGTTCTTTTTTGGAGCTGCAGACTATTCAAGACATCAGATATTCCAAGTAGTGTGCAAAAGTTGGCAGCTGATTTCTGCAATGTATATACCATAAGCAAAGGAAAGATATTTGCAGTGCGTGCTGCCCGCCGCCGGCTGCCTGCCCTGCCGGTCTTCCCAGAAGGATTAAATTACATGTAAGCATTATAATTGCACAAATAATTGAAATCATGTCTGCGCCTGCGCTCTTGATGTACTGTTTGACAATTGGTTTATAATGATTCTGATGCATGTCATTCTCCAGAGGCAGAGCTCTAAGCAACAAATCATATGACGAGGTCTCATTGCAAGAGCCAAACATGGACACTGGCCTCTCTTTTGTTGGCTCAGAAACACGAAGTACTGATAGCATGTTGTATTCATTCTACGGAAACTTTGAGCAAGCTGAATTGACCCCAATCTCTTCTATATCCCCGAATGTGGACATCACTGGATCAGCATCAGAATTAGATTTTGGGACTTCCGATGGCCTTAACACTCTGCATGAAATGGCATCAATGGTGCACCACAATGGCTCAGGAAATCCATTCTTGTCGCAGGAAGTACTGGTGAGAGTTGCACATTACTTGAACCAAAGAAATACATGGATAGATCATAGATATGATGACTACTACTTGACAATCAAAAATATGAGGCCAGAAGAGAAAACAAAAAAAAAAAAAAAACAACATGTGATGAAATGTGGGTTTACTAGGAATCTAGGATGGAAGCAAATTGATGCATGTGGTGAAGACTTGTTTTCATATCTTTGTACTTATTGCAGGAAGAGATGGAAGAAGAGATGAGAAGTCTTAGAATGGAGCTGAAGCAAACGATAGAGATGCACCATGCAGCCTACAAAGAAGCAATGACAGCAAAACAGAAGGTACTAGCTAACTAGAATCATTAATCTTAGTTTTCTAACTGCTTAGGTGAGGGAGATCTGGTGCACAAATTGTTACATTTATGTGGAATTTTAGTAGTCTAGAAGCTATAACATACCCTAGCATACTGTATCGTAATGTTTATATTGTAATGTTTATAGATTATCTGAAACTCCAGCACAATCATCTAATTCATTCTATATAGGTTGCTGAGCTCCAGGAGGGGAAAATGAAAGAAGAGCAGAGACTAGAGGAAGCACTACACACCTTAGAAGCAACTGCAGCAGCTTTGGAGAACGAAAGAGAAAAGTCTAAGGCAGCGATGTTTGTAGCAGAAGTAGCACATAGACTTGTTGAGGAAGAGGTGCAAAAGAGAGTGAATGCTGACAAGATGAAGGAGAACAAGGTTTCAGATACTTTTGGCCATTCCTTTCTAGCTTTCAAATACCAAAGCTTATTTCATATCCTAGTTGCTTTGTTTTTATTTCATGTGTACTCCTCAATCTTCTAGTGTGGTTGTTTGTACATGTTACAGTGGCTTTTTGGCCTTTTATAGTATTTCAAGTGCTTTATTTTCCTTCCTCTATGTTGAAGGAATGATCACTCTAGTTAGGTAATCTTTTAGCTATGCTGGGATTCCTACATTACCCAGCAATGACAAGGAAATGAGATTCTTAATGAACTTAAAGCATTTTAAAATTGAGATACAGACTCTCCACTGAAGTGATGTTGTCTCTGTCTTTTTATGGAGAAAACAAAAGAGAACTAGAATAACGAAGTTTGATATCTCAAAACAGCAGCGAAAGCTCTCCTACATCGCTTGCAATCACCTCTATTCAATCCCAGTAAAGAAACTCTTCAAATTGGTAGTCAAACCAATGCAAAAATCGAAAACAGTTCAGACAAGAATTTGGCAATAGATCGAACCTAAAAGAAAACCTAAGATTCTAATGTAATGTATCAGCAGTTTAAGAAAGATTAGAGTCTAGGGTTCAAATCCTAGATTCTAAACTCCGAACATGGTAAGAAAGCACTGTTCAAGGTATTCCATGCTTTTACAACATTTAGGTAAAGTCCATAGTTTTTGTCCAAAAAAAAAAGGTAAAGTCCATAGTTTACTATACAAGAGTATAAGACCGTCAAAGAGAGTGCTACCTTGAAATACATCTTTACTCATTTACATCCCCTATTGATTATTCTTTACTCATGTACGCACTCTATTGATTAATTTCTTGAGTTCTGCTTATTAATTATCTAAAATTGCATCACTATAACAATTGACAGGAACATGAAACAGTCGGCAAGATTATAGACTTTGGTGTGAAAGAAAAGTTAGAACCATGAAAATGCCTCAAACTCCTAGATTTGTTAAGCTGTGCTTTCAAGTCCTCTAGATTCTTTGCTCTGGCGTATGCCCTATAGATCATTTCAAGTTTGCTAAATTGGGAGAATAACAGTATGAAAAAGTTACAATTCTCTTACCCATGCTGGAATATTGGAAGCCTTAGAACAATCTCCAACAGAGTAACTAATAAAAGTTTGAGCTATATAAATAACTAGTTTTTGAACCAAGACTCAACTGCAACAGAGTAGCTAAAGTTAAGTTAAATTTTGACTTTTGGTAACTTCACTAGTTATATTTAGCTAAAGATGATAAATACCTAAAACACAAGTATCTCTCTCTCCTCTTTTTGTTGGCATGTCACTTTTTTTTTGGTAAAATCTACTATAAAGATTAGCTTACGGTGTTGGAGATGCTTATATCCCTATTGGATAAATAATTGCGAATTCATATTCTAGAAACATAGAATATGCTTAAATTAGCTTAATATAGGAAATTTGGTAATATTCCTGCCGTTAATTTCCTCCATAACACTCAATGAGATATGGATATTTCCCTAGCTCTAGAACAATTAATGGGGACATAGAAGAAGAATAACGACATTAACTTGTTTTTGAGAGAATAGTTTGCTGTTTATGTGGTAGACATTCCAGTTGTAATGGGGTCCTGCAATATCTTCCAAAGAACATAACGTATCAAGCAAATTGAGGTTCTTCACTGTGGTTTTGGTTAGCTGCGAGAATCTAAGATATAAGTTCTAATATCTTACAATAATGTGAACACCTACATCTATATTTCTCATCCAAAAACAAGTTTAGACAGATCAAAATTTCTCCAAAGATAAATATCTGGTTCTGCACATTTAATCTAAACTGGAACGAAACAAGTAACATCATACCTCAGTTCTTGTCACAGATTTAAAAGCGCATACGTTTCAAGCGCAGTGTCAAGGGCAGCACCAGAGTTTTGCACTGTGTATGTTGTTGGGAAAGGTAAGTTATCATATGTGCGGTCCGCTAACTGTAGTCAACATCCAAAAGTTCCTTCATGTACACAAATGCAGCACCAACCCAGCAATGTTTCTGAAGCAAATAAAAACAACCAGCACCCTAGAGGTCAGTTAGTTCCTGTTGAGAATATACATCCCACATGGGAAAATGGGACCTAGCTTGTGAGTTTATAAGCGTTTGGGCTACTCCATCCATTGCCAATTGGTTTTGGATTGGAACCCTAGACTACTTTATCAATGAAATGCAACATTTTCTTATTTCCTACCTCATATTTATATTTATCACTCGAGTTTCTTTGGTTTTCACACTCGAGTTTCTTTGGTTTTCACAGAGGTAACAGTATCTAACCCATAGCCAGCTAGACAACCTTGAAATCAAGTAAGCCTTGATCCCTTATACACTGATGTTCTTTGAGAGATAAGTGTAGATAGTGATGCTAAAAACAATTGATCTTGGAACAGTCATTAAAATTTTATCATCATCGTGTTCTTCCCCCTTTCCATCTCCCAATTATAGCAATTTTTCATGTCATAACCAGTAAGAAAAGTGAGGACGTCCTAATCCTGGATACTGAAACAGTAGTACCTTTTTTTTTGGTGAGACAAAAAAAAAACAGTAGGACATAGCTGTCAAAGAGATCTAAGGTTCACGTGCAAGCTGTACTGGAAGACGAGGCTTCTACTTTTGCAATTTTTCATTTAAAGATGTCTGTGACTATGCTCTCAGACTCACTTAAGCACTTCATGTATCTATATTTCTGTTACAAACTTCACCCAGATACAACCTCGAGGTAGTTAAATTAAAAGCTTTAAAAGGCTCTAAATGCCGACATATTTGTATGTGTGTAAACATGATTAATGAGAGTACTAACCCAATGTAAGTGATTCAGGTCCCCATTCACAAGAGGAAAAGCTTCAATGAACAAATCATATGAACTCTCGACTGAAACTGATATATCGTTTGTCAGTAGTGAAAGGCCAAGCATAGATTGCATGTTTCCTGCTTTTTCTGAGAGTCCAGAATCAGGACCTCCACTTTCAATCAGCTCACATGTGGAGTACAGAAAGTCATCTTATTCAGGAGACAAGTTTCTTGACATGAGTTCTTCACAATGTGAAGTCTCATCATCCTCAAATGGAAGTGGAAATTCATGGCTATCACAGAATATGGTAAGACATGCAAGCTCTCGAGAATGCTTCCAATCATAGACTTTATTGTCAATTGTTCACTCAATAACTGATATATAAGATGCATGCTTAAAGCAATAATACACATCCAAGGAAAAATATATTTTAGAGTACTAATACGTGCCTTGAAAACTAGAATGAAATGGAAGCTGAGGTGAGGAGGCTCAGGGCAGAGCTCAAGAGAACAATGGACATGTACAGTACTAATACTTGCCTTGAAAATTAGAATGAAATGGAAGCTGAGGTGAGGAGGCTCAGGGCAGAGCTCAAGAGAACAATGGACATGTACAGTACTAATACTTGCCTTGAAAATTAGAATGAAATGGAAGCTGAGGTGAGGAGGCTCAGGGCAGAGCTCAAGAGAACAATGGACATGTACAGTACGGCATGCAAGGAAGCACTCAGTGAAAGGCGAAAGGTAACAATTGAAAATTTGTATTTTGCACTTTCAAAATCAGAATTATCCCTAGATATCAATTTTGCTTCAACTGACATACAAGATGGCAAATTTCACAAAGAATCAATAGTGCATCATGAAAGGCATAAAGAGATCATGAATTCAATTTTACAAAAATAGAAACGTTGGGTTTAAAACAACTGTCAAAAATAAATTAATAGTATATCTCACAGGCAATGCAACTGCACCGCTTGAAAAGGGAAGAAGAGCAGAGATTAAAAGAGCCACGAGAAGCTGAGGAAGCTGCATTGAAACTTGCAGAGAAGGAGAAGCAAAATGTCAGGCAGCCATGGATGCTGCAGAAGCAGCTAAAAGGATTGCAGAAGCAGAAGCACAACAGAGGAGAAATGCTGAAATGAAAGCCCTCAGAGAAGCTGAAGAGAAGATGACGGCACTAGGAATAACAATGTACAATCCTAGATACAAGAGATACACAATTGAGGAGATTGAAGTAGCAACAAATAAATTTTTACACACTGTAGAGGTTGGGGAAGGATTGTATGGGCCAGTATACAAAGGTGAACTAGACCATACACCAGTGGCAATAAAAGCTCTAGTCCAGATGCTGCTCAAGGATGGTCTCAATTCCAACAAGAGGTTGGTTTCCCCTGATCAAACTACACTTTGTTCAAATATTTTACAGATAAGCACGATCAATGGATAGTATACAAAAATTAGGCACATCCTTCTTAGATGAATTGAGTATTGAACATTTATATTTTTGCAACCATACGGAACATATTTTCTGAAAAAAAAAAAAAATATATATATATATATATATATAGCCAAAGGCCTTCTTCCAGTACTAGAAAAATATTGCAAAAATAAAGGGAAAAAATATCGGCAAAAAAAAAAAAAGTTGGTTGAACAATTTGTTCATGCATCAAGTCTTCTCCTCACTTCGAAAGAAATAAGACTGATCTACAAGCAGAAAACCTACTGAAGGCCTAGTGATTTAAACAAAAATATTTGATAGACTTGCGTTCAAAGCCAGACGAACTTCCATTTTTCAAGTCATTTTGTATGATCATATACTATTGTTAATATATCTTACAATCTTTTGGTTATGCAGGTTCTGTTAGGTCTGACAATGTCAAAGTTGTTAGAGTTGTTGTTTACTTCAGCTAATAAGCTCCTATATAGTAGGAGTCACTAGTTAGAATCTGTTTTGAATTAGTCTGTAACAAACATCACGATTTGTACGTGATTGTTACTGTTGCTTTCAGTATCTCATCATGTAAAGGCTATATAAAGCCTGAAGCTGTTTAATAAACTCATTAGAGTATTTCCAGAACTTTGTGTGTGATTAAGAGCCTTTCATATTCTGGTATCAGAGCCTCGAAAGAGGCCTGATTGTGAGCAAGTTTCAAGTGAGTGAAACACGAGAGATTGGGAGTGAAACACTGCGAGTGTAGAGTGTGACGATGGCTGAGGGTAACAGCTTTTCACAAGCGTGCATCCCCAAGTTTGATGGGGATTATGATCATTGGAGTTTGATCATGGAAAATCTCCTTAGATCAAAGGAGTATTGGAGTGTCGTCCAGGGAGGCTATACAGAACCAGAACCAGCCGGTGAAGAAGCATTGACACCAGCTCAGAGGAAGACTCTAGAAGAAGCGAGGCTGAAGGATTTGAAGGCCAAGAATTATCTCTTCAATTCCATTGACAAGGCCATCTTGAAGACAATTACTCAGAAGGCGACGGCTAAACAGTTGTGGGACTCAATGAAGGTTAAGTATCAAGGAAATGCACGGGTGCAGCGTGCTCAACTTCAAACTCTTCGCAGAGATTTTGAAGTACTGGAGATGAGATCGGGAGAGACGGTCAATGATTATTTCGGGAGAGTGATGGTGGTAGCCAATGACATGAGAAACTGTGGTGAAGACATGCCGGATGTTAAGATCGTTGAGAAGATTCTACGTACTCTTACAGAGAATTTCAATTACATTGTGTGCTCGATTGAAGAGTCGAAAGACATTGATCGTCTTTCGGTTGATGCCTTACAAAGCTCGTTGCTGGTCCATGAGCAGAAGTTTCGAAAGAGTGGTGGAGACGCAAGGAGTGGTGGAGACGAGCAAGCACTAAAGGTTAGTTATGATGAAAGAGGAAGCAGAGGTAGAGGAGCTGCGACTAGAGGCCGAGGGAGAGGCAGAGGGAGGCAATTTGACAAGGCCACTGTGGAATGTTATAAATGTCATCAACTAGGGCATTTTCAATACGAATGTCCTAGTTGGAACAAGAAAGCCAACTATGCTGAGATTGATGAGGAAGAAGAGATGCTTCTGATGGCTTTTGTGGAAACTAACAATGCAAAAAGGGAAGAGGTGTGGTTCTTAGATTCTGGATGCAGCAACCACATGTGTGGGAAGAGACAGTGCTTCTCGGATTTTGATGGTACATACAGACATTCGGTGAAGCTGGGCAATAATACAAGAATGGAAGTGATGGGGAAAGGAAATATACGGCTGAAAATCGAGGGCGCAACTCAGGTGATTACAGACGTTTATTATGTGCCGGATTTGAAGAATAATTTGCTCAGTATAGGCCAACTTCAAGAACGGGGATTAGCTATTCTTATAAAGCATGGAGTATGCAAGCTTTATCATCCAAGAAGGGGTTTGATTATGCAGACATGGATGAGTGCGAATAGGATGTTTGTGTTGTTGGCTAGTGTGGTACCAGAAAGCTCTACTTGTTTACAAACAATGACAGAAGATGAATCGCAGCTTTGGCATCGGAGATATGGACATCTGAGCTATAAGGGGCTGCGGACATTAAGATACAGAGAAATGGTCAAAGGCATTCCACCATTAAAAGCTACAACTAAGTCATGTACTGATTGCTTGGTAGGCAAGCAACACAGAGAGGCGATTCCAAAAAGGAGTCAGTGGCGTGCTTCCAAGAAATTGCAGCTCGTACATGCTGATATCTGCGGCCCAATCACACCATCTTCTAACAGTAATAGAAGGTACATTTTAACATTCATTGACGATTATAGTAGAAAGGTGTGGATATATTTTCTGATCGAAAAGTCTGAGGCATTCACAACTTTCAAACATTATAAGAGTCTTGTCGAAAAGGAGTCTGGAGTACCTATATGTTCTTTACGCACTGACAGAGGTGGAGAATTCACCTCTACAGAGTTTAATACTTTCTGTAAAGATAATGGTATAAGCAGGCAACTCACAGCAGCTTTGTTGACAGTAGCCAGAGAGGCTACACCAGGGCCCACAGACCCGCAGCAAGCGCACCAGGGCCCGGACCAGGACCCAGGATCGGACCACCAGCACCAGGCCTCGGGCCCCAGCGGTCTATCCTGCCTTCAGGGATCCTGGGACCAGGGACGCCCGCCTGCCAAAGAGGGCACCAGAATGTCCAAACAGAAGAGAACTAGTCCCACATCGAAGGATGAGGCCAGCCCTCACCCCCAACCACCTATATATAGGCCTCAGCTACCACCATAAATAGGTAACTTGTCTCTCTCCCTGCTTACATATGTGCCCTGGTTATTTATATTCCAACTATACTAACTTAGGCATCAGAGAGGTGAAGGCCGGCCCGCCCGGTATTCCCCTTAGTAAGCAGGATTGCAGGAGATTGAGTTGGATTCATCAAGTATCTACTAGACCCCCGGGTTTAGGCAGAAACAATTGGCGCCGTCTGTGGGAAAGTCGTTCAAAAAGTCAGTGTCGCTGTGCCGGAAAGTAGGGCCCTAGTGACCCTTTAAGAGATCGCTAAATCCGTAGTCCGAAAGCCATGGAAGGAAGAAAGATAAAGGCCAGCACGGAAGGATCGAAAGAACGAATTCAGTTCCCCGTCCGGGCCCCACACGCAGGGGCCGCGATCGGTGCGAGGTTCGTTCTTTCCCCCGACCGCAAAGGAAGTCCGGAAGCGCGAATTCAGTTCCCCGGCCCGGCCCGTAGCATAAAGGCCGAGGTCGGTGCGAGGTTCGCACTTTCTCCTGTTCGAAACAAGGCTCACGATCGTCAAGTCTCAGAGAATCCCGACCCGTTTGGAGCAGGGGAAATAAGAAAGATGAAGGCAGAAATTGAGCGATTGCGGAAGGAGGGCGATCAGGATCGGTTAAGAGCAGAGGCCCGAAGTCGGGAACTGAAGGCAGTAACCACCGCCCTGTTAGCAACCCTGGAGCGAGAAGGCCAGCCAGGTACCCCTCGGGCGGCCTCGCACACGGCAAGCAAGGCTAGCGAATTCCCGCATCTCGAGATAGGGCAGCCTACGGGCAGGAGGAAGACCGTCCATGTGCCCGTACCTCTCTTCTCAGAGGCTCTGAAAGATTCCGGCCCAGTCAAGCTCCCGTACCGCACAGATTAGGCATCAGGCGAGCGGGATAGCTCCACCACGCGGATGATCGAGGCACTTTCTGCTTCGGTATCGGACATAAAGAGCCGCATGGAGACCAGCGAGAGGAAGGCGGGACGACCGCAGGACGGCGCACGGTTTACCGAGCGCATTGGACCCTTCCCACGCCGGATCCGGGAAACGGGGGGATCTGGCGACCAAAGGCCTCTGAAGTTGACATACTCGGGAACGAGCTGCCCGTACCGGCACTTGGATAGCTTCAAGTCGAAGACAGGCGCTAGGGGCTATTCGGATGCCATGAGCTGCAACATATTCCGAGAAACGCTCGCAGGGGAGGCATTGGGTTGGTTCTACGAGCTGCCGGTGAACTCGGTCGAAACTTTCGCACAGTTGGCCGATAGGTTTGTCGGCCGGTTCGTCCTTAAAGCCACGGCAGCCCAGCCATCGACGGTCCTCTTCGATTGCATGCAGGCTAACCACGAACCATTACGCGCCTTCGTTAACCGGTGGCAGATCGCCACGTCCGGGGTAAGAAACTTGGATAAAAGGATTGCGGGAATGGCCTTCAAGCAAGGATTAAGAGCTGGGGAACTTTCGTACAACTTACAAGCGCAGGGGCCGCTGGCGTACGACGAGCTGATGACCGTGGCCGTTAGGCATGCTCAGGCAGAACAAGAGACATATGGGAACAAGGCACCCAAGCGGATCTCAGATGACATACCACCATCCCCTCACGGAAGCAAAACCGGGCGGCTACATAACAGCCGGGTACCTGTAGCCGCCAGGGGGATAGAGGCGCGGGAGGAGTGGCAACCCCGGCGAAGCAGTGACAATGATCCCCGACCAGGGAGAGGACCACCTTTTGTGCACCCAGCTCGGATCCAGGTAGCTGTGTCAGCAGAGCGGACAACACGGGCCCCGGTTCCTTCGCCAGTAAGAAAACCCCAAGATCCGGACCTTCGGATCCCAGATCGGAAACCGCAGAAGGCGGTCGTAAAAGACCAAGCCCGCCCCGGTAGCCCCAGCGCGGACCGACCGCGAGCTCGGCCAATAGGGACTATATGCACACGAACTCCCGGGTGGATCGAGGTACACGGGAGCATTAACATGATCCACGGTGGGGACCATATCGGTCAGCTCACCCGGAGCTCGAAGAAGCGGTGCCTGAGATCAATCCGGGGAAGGGAGGTTTACGCCTTCAGAGAACGAAGCGTCCAAGCCGCTAAAACCGGATGGAACTCGGTCACTTTTTATGAGGATGAAGAGCCGGAGGATGTGATCCAACCGCACACCGACCCCTTCCTTATCACGGTCCAAATAGACCACTGGATAACCAGTCGTATGCTGATCGATACTGGAGCCTCTGTCAACGTAATGTTCCGAGACGCGTACCGAGGGCTGCAAAGAGGGAGGAACAAGTTATCCCAGGATAACGAGCCGCTGATAAGCTTCTCCGGTGAGGTAGTCCAGCCTCTAGGATCCGATTACCTGCCAATCATTTTCGGCAAGGGAGACAGAACGAAAACAGAGCATTTGGAATTCATCATCGTCGACTGTCTGTCGTCGTACAATGGTATAATCGGTCGGCCAGGGTTATGGAGGCTCAAAACGTTCATTGCCGGCCATATGCTGATGTTGAAGATGCCTTCACCAGCCGAAGTTATAACTATACGTGGGGACCAGAGAATCGCCCGTAAGTACTACGCAGAAGCTCTGACCCACGGGAGGAAGCGGGCCGAGGTCTTCACAACCGCTCAGCAAGTACCAGCGCCGGATCTGAGCCTTGACCCCCGTGATGACATCGATCCAGGTAGAGTTAGGCGATTCACATTCACCGAGAAACCAGAGCGACCTTCGGCCGTGGAGGAAACCGAAGCCATCTGTATTTCCAAAGACCACCCGGACCGAAGTATAGTGATAGGGACACAACTCGACCCCGTCGTCAGGGAAGAAGTCATCGCCTTTCTCCGGGACCACAGTTCGGTCTTCGCATGGTCCTACGAAGACATGCCGGGCATATCCCCAGAGATAGCCGTTCACCGGCTAAACTCATTACCCAGCGTCCCCCCGACGAGGCAAAAGAGGAGGTCTTTCAGCCCGGCAAAATATGAGGCGATTAGAGAAGAAGTGCAGAAACTCATGGGCATAGGTTTCATCCGGGAAGTCCAGTACCCGCGCTGGCTCGCCAACGTGGTCATGGTACCGAAGAAGGCAGCCGGTCAGTGGCGTATGTGCGTGGACTTCACTAATCTAAACCGGGCGTGCCCAAAGGACAGCTTCCCGCTCCCTCGGATTGATCAGCTCATTGACTCCACATCCGGCTTCAAGCTGCTCAGCTTCATGGACGCCTACGCCGGGTACAACCAGATAAGGATGCACCCGGATGATGAAGAGCACACGTCATTCACAACCGACCGAGGCACCTACTGCTATAAGAGGATGTCGTACGGTCTAAAGAACGCCGGCGCCACCTACCAGCGGATGGTGAACCAAATGCTGGAACAAGAGATGGGTAAAACCGTGGAAGTTTACGTTGACGACATGTTGGTCAAAAGCTTAACTGCGGGGGCCCACGTCCGGGATTTGGCCGTGGTCATCGGTAAAATGCTCAAATTCGGAATGCGCTTGAACCCGAAGAAGTGTCTTTTCGGGATTTCAGAGGGTCTTTTTCTAGGGCACATCATCAGCCAGCGAGGGATAGAAGCTAACCCGCTGAAGGTCCAGGCAATCCTTGATATGGAAACACCAGGAGAGAGAAACCAGGTCCAGATCTTGACCGGCCGGTTGGCCGCCCTGGCCAGATTCATCTCCCGTTTAACCGATAAGTGCGTCCCGTTCTTTAAACTGCTCAAGGCACAGCAAACCAGGAAGATACTCTGGGCTGCGGAGCATGAGGCAGCGTTCCAGTCTATCAAAGCATACCTGGCTGCAGTTCCTCTTCTATCCAAACCACTGCCGGGAGAAATGTTGTACCTTTACATAGCCGCATCCGCAGCCGCCGTCTCCGCCGCTCTCGTCAGAAAGGAGGGCACGCTCGAACTTCCGGTATACTACGCGGGAAAGGGACTTACAGGAGCCGAGGGCCGGTACCCCGATATAGAGAGATTGGCTCTAGCCTTGATTGTTAGCGCCAGGAAGCTCCGGCACTACTTCCAGGCTCATTCCATCACCTTATATACCAACCACCCCCTGCGGCAGATCCTGCAAATGCCAGACACCAGCGGGAGGCTCGTACGATGGGCAGTCGAATTAGGGGAGTTCGACATCACCTATGCCCCACGAACAGCCATCAAGGGACAGGCTGCTGCGGACTTCATATGTGAGCTCACCCCAATGGCGGTAGAAGACCATCCCGCCCCGCTCGAGGACGCAGGGGCAGAACAAACCGCCAAGATCGAACCAGACCTTCCCACCGACTGGAAACTTTACGTGGATGGCTCCGTAACCGCCAAACGGAGTGGGGCCGGGGTCATGATGACCTCACCCGATGGCCAATCGTACGAGTATGCACTACGGTTCCTTTTTACCACCTCCAATAACGCTGCCGAGTACGAGGCCCTCATAGCCGGTCTGCAACTGGCCAAGGAGCTGGGAATCTCATCCATAGACATATACAGCGACTCCAGCTTGGTAGTCAACCAGATGAACGGGGTGTTCGAGGTTAAAGATCCTCAGCTATCCTCCTACCAGGCTTTGGCCAAAACACTGATCGGGTTCTTCCGCGGCGCCACGATCCAACATATTCCCCGGGAGGCAAATAGGCATGCAGACGCCCTTGCGAGGCTAGCAACCGGAAACTACCCTCCAGAGTACCGGAGAGCTAAAATCGAGACCCTCCAGAAGCCAAGTATAAGCAAGACCATCTCCGAAATATTCGCGGTAGAACAAGTACCACCGAGCTGGATGGACCCAATAGTCAAGTATCTGACCGACAAAACCAGCCCCCAGGATGCGGTGGAAGCCAGGAGGCTGCACCTCCGGTGTGCCCGATATGGCCTCATTAACGGCCAATTATACCGAAGGGGCCACAGCTTCCCCCAGCTGAGGTGTGTGACTAAGGAGGCAGGAGAAGCAATCATGCAAGAGATCCACGAAGGGGTATGCGGTAATCACTCCGGCGCAAGGTCATTATCCCACAAATCGCTCCGAGCGGGCTATTTCTGGCCCGATATGGCGGCAGTATCAAGGAAAATATCAGGCGGCTTCCACAAATGCCACATGTACGCCTCGGTACCTCGTGCCCTGGCAATCGCATTATCAATCCTGTTGGCACCTTGGCCTTTCGCACAGTGGGGATTGGACATCATCGGCCCTTTCCCCGTGGCAGTAGGACAATACAAGTATGCCATCGTGGCAGTGGATTACCAAACTAAATGGGTCGAGGCAGAACCTTTGATAAAGATCACTGAGGAACGGGTTAAGAAATTCTTGTGGAAAAACATCTACTGTAGGTTCGGGGTGCCGCAGACTATTATCACGGATAATGGGACGCAATTCAACAACGCGGATCTCATCCAGTACACAGCCTCCCTGGGGACCCGGATGCTGTTTGCCTCGGTAGCACACCCGCAGACCAACGGCCAGGCAG
Source organism: Potentilla sterilis (assembly GCA_963682095.1). Classification (NCBI taxonomy): domain Eukaryota; kingdom Viridiplantae; phylum Streptophyta; class Magnoliopsida; order Rosales; family Rosaceae; genus Potentilla; species Potentilla sterilis. Next base: position 48,202,781 of record OY821758.1, on the reverse strand, counting down.
AAGCGGTCAATAAGATTATCAAAACTCTTCTTCAGAAGAAACTGGATGCCAAGAAGGGATGCTGGGCCGAGGAACTCCCCGCGGTATTATGGGCCATCCGGACAACGGCAGCAGAGGCAACAGGAGAGACCCCGTTCTGCTTGGCATTCGGGAGTGAAGCAGTGCTCCCTGTGGAGACTGAGATACCCAGCGGCAGGGTCGAGAATTACGACGCCGACACAAACGCCGACGGCTTACTACTCAACCTGGACCTCATCGAGGAGCGGCGCGACCGAGCGCACATGCGAAACCAAACCTACAAGCAGCGGGTCGCCCGGTACTACGATAGAAGGGTCCGGGAAAGAAAGCTGCAAGTCGGCGACTGGGTCATGAGGAAGGTCCAGAAAAAGCCGTTGGCCTTGCAGCCAACATGGGAAGGACCCTACCAGATCACCGCGGCCGTAGGCCCGGCAACATTCCACATCATAGACACTACGGGCGTCTATTCCACCAGGCCGTGGAATATCGAACACCTACGCTTTTACCCTAGATAGTAGCAATCATAAAGGAACGAAAGTGTAATTGGCAAGCATTGCAATGTGCAGTTATGGCATTAAAAAGACTACACCAATTACAGGATATATGTACAGAGCAAACACCTAGCTAGCGCTCCCGGAACCCACAACCCCTGGCCCGCCACCTTTTAGCTCCCGCTCTTGCTCCCTCATCACGGTCAGGGCTATGTCAGCCTCCATCCGCTCGGCGTCGAGCCATCCTTTCTCCCGCCACTCCAGATAGGCATCACTTATACCCTCCGTGCGGGCCTTCTCCAGCATCTCCTCAAAATCTGACGACTCCCGAAACTCGTCAACGGCCTTATCAGCCACTTCAGCAAGTTCGGATTCCACCAGCCTCTCCCGTCCCCGAACGACCGCCGTCATTTGGGCCTGCAGCTCCAAAACTTTTGCCTCCAACTCGACAATCCTCCCATCACGGGCGGCAAGCTGTCGGTTGGCTTCCTCTCTCTCCCGCACGAGTTCCGCGCTCAGCCGACCGCCTTCCTCCCTTTCCTTCGCAAGCTTGGCTTCCGCCACACCCACCTTAACACCCAGCTCCTCCACCCGCTTCTCTAGGACGGCGGCATCCTCCATTCTGGGGCCGGCGACATAAAACCTCTGAGCCAGCTGCCAAAAGAAAGCAAAAGGAGCATCAGCTCATGTCACATCACGGAAGAGGACTCACAGAAAAACATTTACCCGTAGAGCTAGTCCCACGGGCTCCGCCATGCTCTCGCCCGGATTTTCGGTCCAGGACCCCTCCCGGTCGAGCCCCAAGGTTTCGATTATACCAGCCACAAGCCTACTAAATCCACCACCAGAGCTACGAACGACTTCCGGTTCCTGAGTCCTTCGACCACCCGCCTCCACAGTCGGGACTATGGCTCGCTCCATCGACCCGGCTGTGCTTGACGCCCCGGCATCAAATACCCTCGCTCTCTTTGCCGGACCTTCACCGTGACTGCTTCGACGGTGCTCGGGCAAAACCACCGATTCCCTCTCCCGCGAGGTACGCGCTACCATTTGTCGCGCCACAGGTTCTGGCCCCGGTGGGCCCTCCGCCCGCACCTCCCGAATGCGGAGTGGGGAATTGTTCTCGCCGCCCGGCCGCCTCCCATAATGAGCATCCGAGAACACTAGCGGCACCGGCCTTGCGTGCTCCGTACGCTTCTGGGTAGCCACGTCAAGAACAATTTTTGCGGCCTCCTCCCCTATCTCCATCAACCTCGCTGCTATAAGCTCCTCATCCGGCTCGATAGTCTCCTCAACTTTAAGCGCGGGCCGAGGACCATTAGTAGGTTTTCTCCCCATCCCCAGCACCTCCAGCACGTTCCACCGAGTGAAATTGTAGGTGCTCCGGCTATCATGGTCCCAGCCATAAAACAAACGGAATAACCGTTGCTTCTCCAGGTTCTCCAATTCATAGGTCTGGTCCCCGATCGGTTGATATGCCCCGGGCACTTGATAACCCCTCCAGGTACGCTGCCACTTACCACCGGCCAGCACCACCGACCTCCTCCAGCCATCCAAAACTGTCGCCGGCAGATGCGTAATGGCAGCAGCATGATCCCGCGTGGCAAAATTCACGCAACCACGGCACTGGCCCTTTCTGCAGTAAGAAATCCTGTACAGCGCCCGAAATTCATTAACCGTGGGCCAGTCCATATAACTCAAACAGAACAGGCACCCAAGCCCAAGCAACTGCCTCCACTGATTGCTCGGAAGCTGGGCTGGGGAAAGATTCAGTGAGCTCAGCATGTACTGGACAAATCCCGGCAACGGCAGCGATAGTCCGTTGCGGAACTGGTCATCAAAAACGGCGACCCAGCCCGGCTCCGGATTACAGGCCAGCTCGCCGGGATGCAAGCCTCGAAGCTTAACGGAAGAGTTGATATCCCACCTCGACCGAAACTCCCTAATCTCCTTCTCGTCCATACTTCTGATTGCTTCGTCGCAGAAAATCGTCCCATCACCATCCCGCAGCTCGTGCCTCCTAGGCCCACGACCGCCACTGGCATAATGCGCAGATCTCCCAGACGCCATCAAACCTCAAAACAAAAGTTCAGTTCTGCCGAAAGATGGAAGAGGAGAGCAAAAGGCAAAGGGTAAGCAAAGTGCGGCAGGAGGAAAGCAGATGAGACGATAAATAGGGCAACAACAAAGGTCAGGCAACCCCAGCCGTCGATCCCCTCCATCTCAGTCTGCCCCCTGCCGACGCGTGCCCACGGCATCAATAAAGGATCCCATACCATCATAACTGATGGAACTGATGGGCTCCCCCTTCATTGCATGTCAGCCACATGTCCCACCCGCAAGCAACAGTTAGTAAGCAAGGAGCACGCAGCGAGGCGTCCCCTCTCCTCGCTTCACAAAGAAGGTCAACCTTCAAATCAACCCGACACCATGACGTGTCACGGTTATTTACACCGGCTGAATGCCATTTCACTGGAGGACTCACCCCGATATGGCAGACCGCCCGGTCGAGATCCGCCCAGCACTATGGCATTCCACCGGGCATGTGACATTCAACCAGCTCCAAAATATTCTACCGGATGTCATTCCCTACGCCTACGGGCAGGGACGAGCCAGCAACAACTCGAGGCTTCTAAACGCATGGGCTTTATAAACCCGGGCGAGCTTACATCTAACCAATGTACTCTTGTCCAGCAGGATAAAAACCCTGCATCACACTGAACTGTGATACCCTTGGGGATACATGGCGAGACTCGTTATCTCAACGCCACTCCACCGGGCAGATTGTCTCTCTAACACAGAGCAAGTCTCCCCGCAGGCTAACAAACCTGCACATTACCTCAACGCTTAAACAACAAAAGCTGAGAAGAGCTAGCAAGTGTTAAAACAACGCCTCAGCGCGGCCATAACACCCTTCGGGCACCTGTTGGCCTATTCCACGCACCAACAGGCCTTCCCGAAGGCTAGTCTGCAAGTTCATCCGGGACTCGTTTCGATATGGCAGGACGCCCGTCGAGCTCCTGTGAACTCCGCCTCGCTCCGATATGGTTCATCCGGGACTCGTTTCGATACTCTAGGAACGCCCATTCAAGATCCAGATACTCACCTCGGTCACGCCCAATCTTTAACGCGGACTTGGGGGACTGAGCACCGGTAGGTTGGTAACCCTGCGGGTCTGCAGGCCAAGAGCAAGACAGATCTTAAGTCCCCATTTAAGATTGCACTTGACCGGGAACTTGGGGGACTTGTTGACAGTAGCCAGAGAGGCTACACCAGGGCCCACAGACCCGCAGCAAGCGCACCAGGGCCCGGACCAGGACCCAGGATCGGACCACCAGCACCAGGCCTCGGGCCCCAGCGGTCTATCCTGCCTTCAGGGATCCTGGGACCAGGGACGCCCGCCTGCCAAAGAGGGCACCAGAATGTCCAAACAGAAGAGAACTAGTCCCACATCGAAGGATGAGGCTAGCCCTCACCCCCAACCACCTATATATAGGCCTCAGCTACCACCATAAATAGGTAACTTGTCTCTCTCCCTGCTTACATACGTGCCCTGGTTATTTATATTCCAACTATACTAACTTAGGCATCGGAGAGGTGAAGGCCGGCCCGCCCGGTATTCCCCTTAGTAAGCAGGATTGCAGGAGATTGAGTTGGATTCATCAAGTATCTACTAGACCCCCGGGTTTAGGCAGAAACAAGCTTACACCCCACAACAGAATGGGGTAGCCGAACGTAAGAACCGAACTATCATGAATATGGTTCGGTGTATGTTGTCTGACTTGGAGGTACCAAAGAGATTCTGGCTAGAAGCTGCGAGATGGACAACACATGTTCTCAATAGAAGTCCGACGTCAGTAGTGAAAGAGAAAACACCGGAGGAGATGTGGAGTGAAATTAAACCTAGAGTGGATTACTTTAGGGTTTTTGGATGCTTAGCCCATGTTCACGTGCCAGACCAGAAAAGAAAGAAGTTGGATGATAAAAGTTTCCCCTGTGTGTTACTGGGAGTAAGCGACGAGTCGAAAGCATATCGGTTGTTTGATCCAGCAACCAATAAGATAGTGACAAGTCGAGATGTGAGTTTTGAAGAAGATAAGGGCTGGAATTGGGGAAGAACAGCAGAAGAAGTGAAACAAGATGTATTGGTTTGGGAAGGTTGTGATGAAGATAAAGCTGAAGAGTCCGAGGATGAAGATCAAGAAGCTACAGTACCAGTGGTCAATCAAGAGGCATCAAGTGAAGAACCTCTGGCAGCAAATAGATCAAGGAGAGCTCCTCCATACTTGCAAGATTATGTATCAGGAGAAGGCCTTTCAGAAGGAGAAGATGAGTCAAACAATCTTGCAATGTTTGCTTCCTACGAAGATCCTTGTTCCTTTGAAGAAGCAGCAGTAGAAGAAAAATGGAGAAAGGCTATGGACTGTGAGATGGAGTCCATTGAGAAGAATGAGACCTGGCAGCTTACACTACTACCAGCCGGAGCAAAGAAAATTGGTGTAAAGTGGGTTTTCAAGACTAAATTGAACGAGCATGGTGAGGTAGACAAGTACAAGGCCCGATTGGTAGTTAAAGGTTATGCTCAACAGCAAGGGATCGATTACAATGAGGTCTTTGCTCCAGTAGCAAGATGGGATACAATTCGGACGGTTCTAGCACTAGCAGCACAAAAAGGTTGGAGTGTGTACCAACTTGATGTTAAAAGTGCGTTTCTTCACGGTGATCTGGATGAGGATGTGTATGTGGAGCAGCCATTGGGATATGTTCGTAAGGGTGAAGAGCAGAAGGTTTACAAGCTTAGGAAGGCACTTTATGGCTTGAAGCAAGCACCGCGTGCTTGGTACAGTAAAATTGAGGCTTATTTTCTCAAAGAAGGCTTTACACGGTGCAATTATGAGCATACTCTCTTTGTCAAGTCTGAAGAAGGAGGTAAGAGACTATTAATTATAAGTCTGTATGTTGATGACTTGATCTTTACTGGTAATGATGCTTGCATGTTTGAGAAGTTCAAGAGCTCCATGAAAGATGAGTTTGAGATGACAGATTTAGGAAAGATGAAATACTTTCTTGGAGTTGAGATTATGCAGAAACCAGAAGGCATCTATTTGAGTCAGAAGAGATATGCAGGTGAGTTGTTGGAGAGGTTTCCCTTACAGAATGGAAATCCAGTCAAGAATCCGATTGTACCAGGGTCTAGATTCTCAAAGGAAGGAGGAGGAGCTAAGGTGGATGTAACCTTGTACAAACAATTAATCGGCATCCCCGGCCCTGCTTCGTCCTCCGGTGCAAGTGCCCCGGTGCGGATCGTCGACCCCGGGGCGGCACGTCTTTGGTCAGCAGCTCCGGTGCGGTACGTCGACTCCGGTTCGCGTCGTTCCCGGTGCAGCAGCTTCCAGCAGCTCCGGTGCATGGTCCGAGCCGGACGAAGGTAGAGGGAGAGCCCTGGTCGAGTCAGCCGGACGTGGGTCCCCGAGCGGGAGTACCGGTCGAGATGGGGAGCAGCGGGTGAGAGCCACCGGCCGAGGAGGATGCCGGCCGAGGAGGGTCCCCGGTCGAGCGGTAGTGCCGAGCAGGAGAGTCCCCGAGCGGTTCCAGCGACCGGAAGCCCGAAGCGGAGAGAAGCAGAGAGAGGAAGAAATTGGCGGGAAAGAAAGTTGAGTTCGAATTTTGTGAGGTCCGCCCGGTCAAGGTCAACCGATCCGCAGCAGTTGGGCCGGGCCGGGTCTTCAGCAGCCTCGGGCCTTCCCATCTGATCAGCAATCCTGGTCAGTTTCAGCAGCTTGGACACCCAGAATTTTTCTCTGGGCACCCATTGCTTCAAATAGCAAATCAACCTGCAGCAGTCTCCAGCAAAGCTAAGTTCTTTAATTCTTACAATTATATTTACTCCACTTCTATGCGAGTACTGTGCTATATATTTGGCGAGCATGTGAATTGTTTTTCCCGCATGATAATGAATGTGCATGATTACCTGCTACATCGGTAATTTTAGCTTTGTGGTGCATAGCATATAGTCTTTCATGTGTGGCTAGCCGAGTTCTATCCTCCGAGATCTTTTCCTCCGGGAAACGGTAAGCCAGTAACAACGGCTGAGGCATTCCACCGGTTATGTACCATTCAACCGGCTCTGGGGCATTCCAACGGCTAAGCCAACACTAACGAAAGACTTTGCATGACATCTTCAAGCTACACATGCCTTCATTTTATACGTGATCATGATTTATGTGTTCCATTGATATCTGTGTGCGTATCATTGGTAACCCCGGGCAGTATTCGTATCACCGAGCGGTAACGAATAACAACCCGGTGCTTGATTCTTGTACGTGGCTTAAATTCTAATCACTTTTTTATTCTTATTTGTTTTATAAGGTACATATCATCTAGAGGCAAAAGGCGATAACCTCGAGAAGGGCCCAATCTCACTGGGGACTGGGGGACTGGAGGTAGTAGGGGTGACTCGGTCACCGCCTATGCTTGGAGGCGCAAGATGATTAAGTCCCCAAGTAAGATTGCACCCTTACTCGGGAACTTGGGGGACTTGGTGGCATATATGATACACCGCCAAGCATGTTCGGCGACCTCGTGGACCGTGCAACCGGTGTCATGGGTCCTAGTTCCGGCATCCGGCGGGTAGACCACAACCCCGGCTACATTCCCAATGTCGGAGATCACCGGTGCCGCACCCGGAGGGCGTGCCACCGGGCTCCCGAAGTAGCTTCGTGGGTAGGGAAATGTGTAATAGTGTGGGTTTGTGTCCCACATTGGAAACATGGTGAAAGAGGAAGCCTTCCTTCTCTATAAATAGGAGGCTTCCCCCTTAGTGTTAAGGACTTTTGGTTCCTGGGCATTCCACCTTTGTACCACCGATGGCTTATTAGCCGGCTATAGTGAATTCCAAGTGGACGTAGCCGTGCCCTCCGATGGCACGGTGAACCACTATAGATCGTTGTGTTCTTATTATATCTTTATTGTCCTGTATCTACTAGACCCCCGGGTTTAGGCAGAAACAAGTAGATACATGGCTAGTCCCACAGAGATGCATATGCAAGCAGCAAAGAGGGTGCTATGCTATTTGAAGGGTACTGTGTCTTTGGGTTTGTTTTACAAAAGAGGTGATGCAACAGAGCTAGCTGCCTATACAGATAGTGATTATGCCGGGGACATCGATGATAGAAGGAGTACGAGTGGTTATGTGTTTCTGTTGAATGGTGGGGCAGTTTCTTGGGCTTCGAAGAAGCAGCCGGTGGTGACGCTGTCAACTACTGAGGCTGAATTTGTTGCAGCAGCTGCTTGTGCCTGTCAATGTGTCTGGATGCAAAGAATTCTGGAGCAGCTTGGTTGTTTACAGTCACAGCCTACAACTATTCTATGTGATAATTCTTCAACAATTAAACTGTCCAAGAATCCAGTTCTACATAGCAGGAGTAAGCATATTGATGTTAGATTCCATTTCTTAAGGGATCTTACAAAGGAGGAAGTTGTAAGGCTTATTCATTGTGGCACAAAGGAGCAAGTAGCTGATATAATGACCAAGCCTCTGAAGCTTGATGTGTTTATAAAGCTGCGAGAAGAGCTTGGAGTGTGTGAGGTACCACTGAGTTTAAACTGAATGTTACTGTGTTCAGTTTAGGGGAGGCATTGTTAGGTCTGACAATGTCAAAGTTGTTAGAGTTGTTGTTTACTTCAGCTAATAAGCTACTATATAGTAGGAGTCACTAGTTAGAATCTGTTTTGAATTAGTCTGTAACAAACATCACGATTTGTACTTGATTGTTACTGTTGCTTTCAGTATCTCATCATGTAAAGGCTATATAAAGCCTGAAGCTGTTTAATAAACTCATTAGAGTATTTCCAGAACTTTGTGTGTGATTAAGAGCCTTTCAGGTTCATCTATTGAGTTGCATACGCCATCCCAACATAATTCTTCTTCTTGGAGCCTGCCCCGAGAATGGATGCCTAGTCTATGAGTTCATGGATAATGGGAGCTTAGAACACCGTCTCTTTCAGCGATGTAACACCCCAGTTATTCCTTGGCAGCTAAGGTTCCAAATCGCTGCAGATATTGGCACAGGACTGTTATTCCTTCATCAGAACAAGCCAGAGCCACTTGTGCACTGTGACCTAAAACCCAGTAACATTTTGCTAGACTACAACTATGTCAGTAAGATTTGTGATGTAGGTTTGGCAAGGCTTGTCCCTCCATCAGTAGCTGATTCTATCACTCAATATCATATGACATCTGCCGCTGGAACATTCTGCTATATTGATCCAGAGTATCAGCAAACTGGCATGCTTGGGACAAAATCTGATCTATACTCAATAGGGGTCATGTTTCTACAACTAATAACAGCCAAAACAACCTATGGGTTTGAGTCCTCACATTCAGCAGGCTATTGAGAAAGGGACTTTCTCTGAGATGCTTGACCCTGCTGTTCCTGACTGGCCAGTTGAGGAAGCCCTATGTTTCGCAAAGCTATCTCTACGGTGTGCTGAGATGAGGCGAAAAGATAGATCTGATCTTGGGAAGGTGGTTCTACCTGAGCTTAACAGATTGAGAAAATTAGCCGGGGATAGCATGAATGAAGTATTCTCAGCTAAACAGGTGAGTACCATAGCAGACCTAGCTTCTATTTGAAGTAACTGCCAAAAAGAATCATTTTAAATTTATGTTTAGTGAAAAAAAAAAAAAAAAACCAAAGGCATATAGCATGTTGGGTCTTTTTATTTTGGAGATTTTGTTAACATTTTTTTTTATATATATTTTGGGTCTCTTTAGGAGGTCATAAATGACATGCATCCATTGAATTCAAGATCCTGTAGCTCAAGGAGCCTTTCGGATACATCATCTTGTCCAACAAGAAATTTATCCTTGGGTTAGAAGCTTCTCTTTGATAATAGTCCAGTGAGCTTTTCAAGTATGTATCTGGTCAAGTAAGCCCATATTAGTCCAAATATGTAAAAGATGTCGTTTATTACGGTAGTCTTTCCTATCATTCCCATGTCACGTTGACACATACTGAATCAACAGCTTCACATGTGAATTCGAAGCTGAAGTGAAATTCCTTTTGGCTTTCTAATTTCTTAGGTTCCCATTTCTCTGAAGGTTAGAATTCTAGTAGTTTCTAACAGTATCAAACCTGCCCAACAGCAAAAGTGAATTCATACTATTGAAGTAAATTTGGGGAGCATGCTAAAATTTTCTAACAAGCCCCAACTCTTTCCTAGGTTGTTAACAAAAGAGTTATACTGATCTACGTAAACTTGGAATTCCCTAAATTATATGTCTACGGACACTGGACTGGGGAATGTAGCTGCGGTTGCGGGGCTGTATGGTTCTGATATTTGTTGTCAAACTATTAGTCTTTCGGTTGAGATTTTTTTTTTCCCCTTTTCTTTTCTGTCTGTACTGCTTTGCTTGGTACTGTATGTTCATTTATAAATTCCAAAGAAAAATATTTCTTCTTTTGCAAGGACATTTGATGCTCGAGACATTAATGCTACGGTGATCTGTCCCTAAAATCTCTGCCATCTTGCATGATAAAGTTTTCCCGGTAACTGGTATTGTGAATAGCAAGTACTAGGATATGGAGCATTATTATTTCAAGTTAAATAAACCATTTTATTTTCCTACACTGTATATTCTCCAAACAAGGAGCTTTCTGAAGCATTACCAAGAAAAAGTTAGATTCAAATATTTCTGAAATATTTTATCTATCCATAGCAATTAAATTACTTAAGTTCTCACAGAATTTAATATGAAGCATAGAAAACGCATCAAAACCTATTATTCAGAAAGAAACTACAGTAAACAGCAAGGGGAACAGAAACTTACTGAGTTTTTTTGTATGACATATTAGCAGGTGTGATTTATAGAATAGTAGGATTATTCTTACCTTTATCTCTTACTTCTCTCAGTTTACTTTGAGTCTGAGACTTATCAAAGTTTAGGCTAGCATCTATACAGCATGATATTGATACGCCATCCATCTCAGCAATACCCAACAGCCTGAACAAGGAGAGCCTGCATAAGATCTATAAGATCAGGAAATCCTCTATCATTATCTCGAATGAGCACAACTACAACAGCACTCTGGGACAACCGTGAACCATGTCCATGTACAATGGAAGATGAATACCGGAGCTGATATCACCATCTTGTAGAATATCATGCCTGATCCAATCAAATGGGAATTCTGCCTGAGTCACAAAAGTCATAAAAATCAAACAATCATCATCCATCCGTTTATCAAATCCATGAAGAAGTATCATTCCAGTCTATGACAATTATAGACATGTAATTTACACATGGTCCAGGCCAGTATTCAGTAATTCCAGAATATCTGGTCCCTCCGATATTGCTTTTTCAAATAAACTGAAATTAGCTTCCTATAAGTCCATTCCTTCTGCTTCCGAAACTCCAAAAATGCCTCTGAGCTTGCATGGAAGTCACCTTTCCCCAGAACTTCAAATACAAATGGATCAGTTAAGACTACTGGAGAATCATCCAAGTTCATTTTGCTTAAAGCAAAATACAAGTTTTTTCCCAGTCTTCTATCCAAGTACGCATCAACAATACAACCACAAGTGACAAGATCAGGTACAACTTTCTCATGTTTCATGTGTTCGAGAGTAAGATGGAGATCCCAGAGTAGAGACATCCTAGAAAAAGCCAGAGCACGAATATTAAATGTAGTGAGATCAGGACGGAATCCAGCTTCCACCATTCTCAAAAATTCTCTTTGTAGGGTTTTCATCTTAAAATTGGCAGCATAGGATAGCAACAATAGGTTCCATAGAAGATTTCCCAAGTTTCTTCTACCAAGACCGACACTCTTAAGGAACTCAGCTAAACTATAGAACTTCCTTTTCTTTAGATATGCGAAAGACATAGCCCTGATTCCCTCTTCCTCTATCAAAAACCTGGACCTCTTAAGGCGATCATAAGCCATCTCCATCTCAGTCAGAGAACCGAAAATGCTGTAATACCTAATAAAGACATTACCAGTGGCCGAGTCCACCGGGAAGCCCCTTGAAACCATTTCTTTCAATGTATCTTCCATCAATCTAAGCTGTCCTCCCTTCCCAAAGCAAGAGATAGCTAGTGTGTAAACCTCCGGTAAAAAACTTAAATTCCTTGATCTTATCTGACCCACAATTTCATTCACCTTTCCGAAACATCCCACATTGCCATAAACATCAAATAGCTCCGACACAACCTGAATACCGGGCACAAAAGAGCTGTTTAACATTTCATCCCAAATTGCCTCAGCTTGAGGGAAAAGTCCATTCTTTGCATGACATAGCATTATAGCAGATAGAGTGGAGTTGCTCGGCACAAGACCCTCCGATTTCATCTCAAGTAAAACCTCCTGAGCTATATGAGGCATCTTTTGTCTACTTAAACTCTGTATAAGCGGTACACAGTCTACATAATAGTATTTCCCATTTGAACACTCTTCCTGCTTCCATGTCCGGATTATCTGTTCTAAATACACACCCATAAAGAAGAATTCAAACACAAATAATATGAATCAAGACATTCAAACCAACTACAATAACATGTATTAAGACCATGAACTAAATATATTAACTGTAAAGTTCAGGAACTTCAACCATTTTTAACAATAAGATTTCAGTGCACTAAAAAAGCAAGCCTTTTTTAAGACAACCATGATAGTCTTTTCTTAATATAAACAGAAACACAATCTCTTTCCCTCCTCTTTTTATCTCTATACTCAAATACTCAATCACACAAGTTAATCTACATCACAAATATTCATCAAGATTCAACTGGTTCAAGAAAAAAGACCCAATTTTCACAAAGATAGTACCTTTCCTGATTTTTAAAGTGGATTAAAACTATTTTGAATCAAATTTAATAAAACTGAAAGAAACCCAAAATGGGAATGCTCGCAATAGACTGACCTTGCGTGCCAGAGCTCGATTTTGAGAAGGTTGTGATTGATGGGAAAGAATAGAAAGACGGCTGGGATTGAGAGACCCAGAGACAGAGGCTGTGCTCAGAACAAGAATGGCCTCCATTTTCGAACACAGCAAAGCAGTGAGTTAAAACTGTGCTGGGTTTCAAAACAATGGTCAAATATTAACTATTGGGCTATGAAGAGGATAACCAAAACGGATGGGATTGATATCATCAGTGATCAGTCCATTAAATTCATAATAATAACTCACTACAGGTGAAATTGAATCCATGATTTTTATAATATTTGAATTATAATTTAGCAGACGGCATTTAAATCATGTGACGTGAAAACTCTTATAACAATACCAGACCATCGACTCTCATCACTTTCCCTCTTTCTCTAAACGCTATGGTGAGTATGTGTGGTCTTTGTTCCCCGTTCCCCTTATTTCATATGAGATCCCACAAAATATTGGATGCTGTTTCTCTTTAAACCCTAGTCGAAGTTACTTTAGTTTCGAGATTTGATCTAAATAGTTGTGTAGTAGTACCCTGCACTGGATATCGGTCGAAGAGGAAAACTACATAGGAGTTGGCTTTCACGTTAGTTTCAGTGATGCACAAAGATGCTTGAATAATATATACTCAACTTTGAAAATGGCAATCCCAGTAGTTGATTATTGATTAAGTTCTACACCATTACACAAACCTTGATCAATTGGCATTGCATGGATTAGAAGCTACTTGCCTACTTGCCTAAGTAAGATCATCAAAGATTTAAACTTAGCATATCTGTATCTGTAGGACAAAGCAAGATATGGTGTTTTTAATTTGATGAGTACCAAATTCTTAGAATATATGTTGTAGTTAATAAGATTATATTAAGTACTAGAAAAGTGGGAGGATGACCATCACAGAATTTTCTAATTCATGGTAGCTTGTCTCCACAAAATGGGTTAGTGGTTTAAATTGGAATCATGGAGATCAAGTGCTCTATATATAGTGCTCTATATAATTCATGGTATATTCAGTTTAAATTGGTTTATAATGGTAAAGTGAATATACAATTCAACCGTTGGTTGATAAAAAGCAGAATGAATAGGTTTTATGCTTTTGGGGTTATGTCTTCAAAAGCCACACAAGAATGCTTTTGTGGGTTGGTGCTTTATTTGTAGCTGAGTTTTACATTATAAAACTATGTGATCAGTACTAATATGTCAATTTGGCGAAGCTAATCATGATTCATTATATATACACATTACCATAGCTTCACTATTTGTGTGATTAAAAATAGAGAAATGATTAGTGTGGAGAATATGTGTTATAGAGAAAATATCTGACCACTTTTGTCAACTAAATTGGTGTTTGATGTATGATAGCAACTTATTTTCTCACTTCATCGAAAGAAAAAAAAAAAACTCATTTTCTCACAATTACCATTATAAAATCTTTCAAATTCAACCAATAAACCAATGAGAATAGCTTCTTAAATTTCAGGGCTCAACAAGAATTTATAATATATAGTGAGAGTTTTCTTAAGCTGGAAAACCTCGAGGAGTGAAATTTGAGAGCTCATCGAAGGGTTTGGCCTTGTGAAGGATAACACACGCTTAGCAAACAACACGGCGAGCCACCCGGCGAGGCACTGAGCTTATCTCGTTTGAAAAGGCAATGCATAGACTTGAGCTAAGAAACTATAACAGTACTTTACATTGAGGTGAATTAGACTGTGCTAGTTTCTTCATCACATCTTCTTCATAAGTGAACGCGATCTTAGATACATTTTACGTAATTTTCGATTCACAATTAAACAAGAAAAATGAAATTTTGTGGTATTTGATTTTGCATATGGAGGATCCATGCATGGTTTTGGAAGAGTCTCATGGGACACGGTGATAGTATATCTTCCCAAAGTGGTGTATCGGATTTGTGTTGGGAAAATGGTGCAATAATTATAAGAGAACCAGGTTCGCAAAAGTTATAATCACTCAGAGTTAGAGATGTCCCCCCTCCCTTTATAATTGCTTTTATATGTATGTGACAAAGAAATGTGAATCATTGACCTCTAACTCACATCTGTCACCTTTCATTTTGTTGGCTTTTAGCATGGTGGCCTTGGGGCTTATTTACATTTTATGGTATTTGAGATTTGATAATCCATCCTTTCTTTCCATCCTTGCTTTTCAAAAGTTTAGCAACTCTGGCCACAACCTTGGATATTTTCCAAGACCTCTCCATACTTATATGGATGGCTATACTATATTTTAAAAGAAGAGTGCTTACTCTCTAAAACCAATCTTTTTCATAAATGATTTAGCCATTGTATAATTTTTTTTCTTCAAATTATGATTAATTAACTGTTTTTACTAACAGTTCATATATGATATATGTATTCTCTCCCTTTTTTGTTTTTTGTTTTTGTTTTTATTTGGGTTTTCTAGAATTTAATTGGGGTTTCTTTGAATCTGAATTTGATTTACCCGAAGTTTTTGTGGATTCTACATGCTTTCTAATTTAGGTTTGAAATGCTTGAACATTTAGGAGTCCATGTAAACATCTCTTTTGGGCGATGAGTTTACAGTCTTTACACATATGAGCACAACAACGTGTGCAATATGCGACGTATTGCTTGCATTTTCTAGCTTGTCAATGTCTCCAATACTGGCTCACACATGTCACCACTTAGTTGGTATTCGTGTCTTCCCCCAAACGATGTAAGACGTAGTGCATGAGAATGAAATATGATGAACATTCAAGCTCATCATTTAGACCAAATTGTACAATTGCGTGCTGGTATTTGATAGAAGAAATGAAAACAAGAAAGAAGAAATCTCTAAAATCCTAATTAGACAAATGATTGAGGACTGATTTGATAGAAGTTACAACGAAAAGCAATGAAAGCGACAACCAATAATTATTACAAAGTGCGTAAGTACCAGCACAATTATTTCTGTTTTAATTTTTCCAAATTAAAATTAAGTATAGAAAAACAATTATTTTCTCATGGTAGGAATGTACTACCAAGTGTTGTTCTTATATATTATGCACTCTTCCCTCTGAAACCAGAGGTGTTAGAGAAGACCAGAGAGACAGACCTCAAAGGTGGTCTTCCTCTGCATCTCTCTCTCTCTAGAAAATCTCAAACTCTCATTGATTAGAGAGAGAGAGAGAGAGAGAGAGAAGAGAGTACTACTACTTCTTCTACAGTTGTACTTCTTTCAAAGCCTTTTTACACAGAATTTGTCAAAAACAGAACTCCTCTTCTTGCTTCTACTTCACTTCAGAGTTTATAGATTTGCACTCTAAATATAGCACCCAATTCTCTCTCTCCTAGATCTCCCAATCTTACGGCTTTACCCAAAAAGCGTCAAGACCTCTCTGTTTTTATCAACCTATCTCTCTGTTTTGTCAATTTTGTTTCTTTACATCTTCATCTCTCAATTTGATTCAAATTTGGACAATCTGATCTATCTGAGGGAGACCCAGTTGGGAATTTTCCGGCAAGATGGAAACTTTTTCAGGGAAAAAGAGACCCACAATCAGTCTTTCTCTGTTCACTTCTTTCTCCGAGTCAATTTCAAGTGACAAGTCCTTGAATTCGATCAAATCCCCAAGGAATTTCCAGGAGGGTGTTGTTGGGCTTGGCATAGTGGCTGCCATGACTGATTTGAGAAGCAACATTGAGACACCCATCTCTTCAAAGTCTCCGAAATCGAGCCCAATTCCCATAGTCTCTGCAGCTAAACCTGCTGCTAATTTCAGAGGTGGGCTTGGTGTGGAGAAACAGCTTCAGGGGGTTGAGGTTGATGAGTTGTCTGAGAGCTATACTTGTGTGATTTCTCACTTTGGGAACAATTTGACAAAGAAGCGTGTTTATTTTGATGATAAACTGAGTAGGGTTGTGAATGATGCAAGTGTTTGTGAGGTGAGAAGAGGGGTGTTCTCTGCTTCACCTATGAGTGTTGGTGAAGTGGGGAGAGAGTTTTGGGCTTCGGATTTTCTCAGTTCTTGTTATCTTTGCAAGAAGCAGCTTCAAGGATTGGACATTTTCATGTACAGGTATATTCTCTTTATTTCTTTTGTTCTTTTACTGGCACTTTTTTGACATGCATATGATTAGTGTTTAGTTTGAATTTGGCTAGTTTCTTTTTGGTTTTTGATGTTTGATTCATGACTGATAGACATAATTTAGAAAGTTATGTGGATTGTGAACCATGTTGATGTTTATGCATCTGGGATTGGGTTTTCTTGATGATTACTTTGCTTTATATTGAGAGATTGTGGTTTGAAAAGAAATTGAAGTGATGAAAGTTTTAGTGGCGTGGATGAATATTGATCAATCTCTTCAAGGAATATTGTTTAGGTTTTGTCATAAGAATTTATCTTTAGTCTCTGTTAAAATTCTGAATTGGTTGGTGAGTTGACCCAGTTCATTTACATAAATATTGGTCTATGGTTGGTTTTTGGATTGGATTGGAGGATGTGAATATCTGTAGCTTGGAAATAGTACATGTTCTTTTATGTGTCTTACTAACAAGTTTTCCATGAAGTCGTCTCCTTAACAAAGATTTCATCATGTGCATTACTAAGCAATCTGAACAACGAAATTACTCTAAGAGATGCCTCTTGATTCCATTTAGCATTAAAAAAAATTTAAAAAAAAAAACTACTGTAAATTCTTACATGATTGTTACTCTCTAATATTTGCAAGGAGTTTGTACATCCTAACATGGCTCATGTCTTGTTTTGGGTTTGTTATTGTGCAAAAGTGCAAATAATTCTTCAAGTAATCTATTGAAGAGTGAAAACAAGTAGGCCAAGCAAAGTAGGTTTTTCAAACCAAATGATAACTTGCAGGCAAAATAAGTTGAGTTGGTCAATCTTTGTTGGACTTTAGCACCTCTTCCATTATTGATATTGCATTTGTATTTTTTTATTTATTAAAGCTGTATACCTATTGTGCCAGCCTGTAAACCAATCATTATTTTGGGCTATGCATTTTCATTTAATTGTAGCATGTTTAAGAAGCAATGCCAGGTTTTTCTTATAATTCATTGCAAAGTTGCTTCTTCGTAGACTTATGATAGGATGACAACTGTTTCCGATCTAACACTTAGGATTCACATATCTGATTGCAGTCACTTGTTTAATGAGATCTTTCTAATGGTGTGAATCAATTATTACTAGTTACTGGTAGTCATATAATAAAATGGTTATTATTCTTGTCTAACAAGCAACCACAAGGGCTTTGTCGTACCATCAACAGAATGAAGAATTAGTATTTTGCAATTCTGCACTCGTCAATTTTGTGTTTCCTGCTACTTTCCCTCTGGATGGTAGCTTATTTTCTTTGTTGGAGTTCAGTGACACAGACTTATAATTGACATCTTAGCAATGCTATGTTATGGCCAAAAGTAAATCTCTATGTCTGTCTTTTAAAGTGGAAAATGTTCATACAACATTCTACTGATTAAGCGTTTGATTAAGAGAGTGATATCATTGTACGTAAATATTTTAGGTTGGCCAGCTTTAAACAACATTGCAGTGGGATATTTTGATGCAATTCTTAATTGAGAAGAGTCCACTTGCTTTTGTTTGTTCATTTCTGATTTAGGTCTCATAATAGAGATATTTTGCGACAGTGATAGAATTATCTTTTTCAATTGTGGTTCTTGTTTGCTACTGCATGTGTGGTGTTGAATTGCTTGGGATGGTACTAGTGACTTTGTGACTGGGGATACTCTTTGCTATATACTTGGCATCTTCTAATCTAATGCCAGTTAGATTCTTCACTAACAAAAGATTGAATGGCCCTTGTTTACAGGGGTGAAAAAGCATTCTGCAGCACCGAGTGCCGTGACAAACACATTCGAAGCGACAATCGCAAAGAGAAGTGCAGATCTGAAGCAATAAAATCACTTGATTACTCTGTATCATCACCTTGCTCCAGTCCTCTGGTCTTCTCGGCAGGGGTTGCTGTGGCATGAACATTTTGACATAGCTTCTTTATAAGTAAATAATACAGAAAGGATGTGAAAGGTTTATCCAAATAAAGGGGTATAACTGGCATAAGAAACAAAAGATAATTTGAGAGGGTTCAAGCAAGCAATCCGTACGCTGTACATCTTGATACTCGAATGGCAAGAAAAGCTACAATTGAATCTGCGAAATTTTGTTGAGAAATTGGAAACATATCAACTCAAGGAGTGACGCTGTATAGACCTCGCGTGTTAATGGAAGTTATAGTTATTACTTGTACCTGTTGTATACTTTATGCTACTTTGTGAACGTTTCAGTTATAAAATTGGGGTCATAATGTGAAATCCAGTCCGGAGATGTACTTGTATACTGACGCTTGATAATGCAACTCCTTTTTTTCATTATATTTCTAAGATTACAATTTGAATTATTTTCACAATTAATCAATTAGAACAGTAGTAATCCGAGACATTGCTTTTGCATTTCTTGCATGGTCGGTTGTTTCGGGAGAGAAATATCTGACTTTGGCTTCAGAGAAATGATTGTTATATGGTTACAGTAGCCAATTTGTAGTAGGAAAAAATATAACCAAGTTAAGACCTTTCATTAAAACTCGATTATCTCCCAGAATAATCAACGTACTGAAAAATTTGTCACAGTGCCTACAGGAGGTATGCCTAAGAACTGTGAAAATCACTAGTAGCAGTGATTTTAGTAAAATAGTCGCATGACTGAACTGTATAGAGTTAGCACATTGTGTGATTGTAATTTCAACATACGATAAAGTTCAACCAGGCATCATAAACCAAATAAACTCAATACAAAGAGGCCAGCCTTAACTTCATAGAGCTCCAACAGAAATCTAGTCCTCAGCCTGCAAAATAGAAGTAAAGATTTCATCACAAATTAGCTGTTCCGGAAGTTGAAAACAATATATATCAAACAGATCTGAGCAACCACTTTCATATGCAAAGGCTCTCTAACACAAAAAGAAAAGGGTGACAGCACCAACTATGTGATTTCCCCCTTTAACTGTGAGATGCAGTTTTAAGTATATTTCAGTTTTATACTGCCAAATGGTGACAGTGCTTTCAAATTCAGATTTCCTACGGGATTCTCTTGCTTATGGAACTGGCAGCACTAACTAACTTAAACCCAGGTAGCCGTACTTAAGCCCAAGTATGGTGGTTGGTTTGCCATTCTCAGACCCACTAAGTTGTTCATACATCAGAAACTCTGCATAGAAGAGTCAACTGGAAACAACCACAGCACTTGTGCCAATACTAAAATATCAATCCACCATTGGTGAATCTAGTGGTGCCCTTAGTTCTGCTTGAAGCATCTGCATAATAGTTATATGACTACTTAGATCCAATACCAGACCTTAAGGACTAATAATATCCATAAAATAAATGGAAGACGTCAACTATGTGACTCCAAATCTCAACAAGCAGTCTCAGCAGTGTTATTTCCTTGGTTGAAATAAAACATTGCATGCAGTGAGGGAAAGTTTTCACAAAGCATGCCTCTTCCAATACAATATCACTACCAATACTAATCATTTATTCATTGAAAGGGAAGATTCCCATTTCTGTCAGAAGTCAACATGTACATTGACAACATCAACAGGCAGTCACAGCAGTTACATACAAGTCCACGAGGAGGTTGATCGTAGCCATTATCGATGATATACAGAGCCACCGAGACAATGAACTGCACCTATAGAATTTCTTTGTTGGTATGTGGTCCCTCTACTCCAATCAGTAGTATGAAGGCATGCTATCCGGCAGGCCTAACCAATACCATCGGAATCCGGTGATCATTGACACATGAAAATGCTCACATAAGAGTTGCAACGATGCAATGATTGCACAGGAATAGAATCGTCTGTAACTCAAAATTCAATCTTTAAACACATGATTCCCCTCACCCTGCGATAGTTCACATGACTCCACACTCAGTCACCCAGTATCTACTAAAGCCCCAAAACACTTTCTCCTTAATCTGTAGAGTGGCCTATTTCACTTAGTTCAGGTCCAAACCTTTACTCAAGGATAAGACTCATATAGCATCCTATTTCTTTCATCACTCCACTTTCCCACAAAAATGTCACTCAGACCATCAAACTTATACCTCCATTTGGTGCAATAGACACTCCCACGCACTCAAAACAGCATGGATGCAGACATGCAGCCAGATCCCTCATTCTTGTTGGGAAAAAACACACAAATCTCTATCGGCATCGTGTCTACCCTACAGGCCTAGATCATAGCTGACACAACACCTTCCACCTTGGCATAATTCTTTTCCAAGGTAAAAAAAAAAAAAAAAAAAAAACAGTTCCTAGCGGAAGAGAATAACTTCACTAACTTCTAACATGCGAAACTACCTCCGAATCCCTCAACTCTAAAATTAAATTTCACGAGTTATGGTGTGTTCATTGCATATTAGAAAAAAAAAAAAAAAAATTGGGGTTCTCTCTAATTGCTCGACATAATTAGAGTTATCTTAACATTGCAAAAAAACCCTAATCGGCAAATTATTAGAAACATGGCCAATGTAAATTGAAAATTGAACAATATTTGGTTATAGAATCCAATAAACAAGAGAGAAGCAAAGTAATAATACCTGAGCAGCCGGATTCCGATTGTGATAAGAATGTTCCAGGTTCACCATTCTGCTTTCAAGAGCTGCAAACTTTTGCCCCACCTACAAAAACCACAAATTAAGAGAAAAAAAAAGTGAAAAAGAAGAAGACAGAGAGATGGTTCGGTAAGGGGTTTTACATCGGAGGAAAGAGCAGAGCGATCGACGATAAGATCTTTCCAAATGAGGTGAGAAATTGCAGCTCCGGTCGACGAGAAGCCCAGACCGAACCACACCAAACGAGCTCTCATCATTTTTGCGTCTCTAAGTTTTTCACCTGTACTATCATTTTGTTCTAAAAGAGCTGCCCCTTTTATATTTCGTTACCGGCATTTAGAAAAATTAAAAAAATAATAAGTTACTGTTGTAGGAGAAATAGTTGATAGTAAACTCTGCTTGTCTATTGATTGATAAGGAGACCTTTATATAGGCATTACATCAAGTATCCCTGGCGAACAGGGATTCCCTATCTAATAGAGTATCTAGACTACTAGTCTTATTAGGACAAGACACACCACGGAAGTTACGGAATTAACCTTCCTTGAACACTCCCCCTTGTGTCGCGTCCTCAATGGTGCATGAACTGTTGCCTCGTTAAAACCTTTGCCAGCAAACAAAAACCTCTTGGGCAAAAATAAAAGCATGGTCTAAGGAAAAAGAGCACAACGCACCAACTACAAGTATGTGAGACATGCATAACTAGACTCCCCCTGAAGTCTAGACGAGAACTCCCCTGATAGTCAATCAGTCTTTGAGTTCGGATAAGCGACACATACCAATGCGCTTTACATGCTTCATAAATGTAGATTTGGGTAGAGACTTGGTGAATAGATCAGCTGCATTATCTTCTGAGCTGACTTGCTTCACTTGGATATTCAAAGTCTCTTGCTGTTGCTGATTGTAGAAGAACTTAGGCGAAATGTGTTTAGTATTGTCACCCTTAATGTATCCCAACTTCATCTGCTCAATGCATGCTGCATTATCTTCAAATATGCAAGTTGGTCCCATCGTAGTAGACACAAGTCCACTAGACTCTCGAATGTGAGATATAACTGAGCGAAGCCAAATGCATTCTTTGATTGCTTCATGTAATGCAATAATCTCAGCATGGTTCGAGGAGGTAGCAACAAGGGTTTGCTTGGTTGATCTCCAAGATATCGCCGTATTCCCAATGGTAAAAACATAACCGGTTTGGGAACGTCCTTTGTGTGGATCTGACAAATATCCAGCATCAGCAAATCCTAACATCACATCATTTGGTGTATCTGAGTAGGAGGGGGTATCGCCAAAGCCGTATCGGGACCACGACTTAGCATCCGCGGGTCCGGATAAGTTGGCGGATATGGTTGCAGGATGGCGAATGGATGATCCAAAGCCAGTCTTCGCGGATATGGCTGGCGGATGGCGATCCGAGCCATAGTTTGTGCTGTTGGATGCAAGAGATCGACTAGGTGTCGAATCCTGATGAGTGTATCGATAGTACAAGCCCATGTCCAGGGTTCCTTTAAGGTATCGAAAGATGTTCTTGATTCCAACCCAATGACGTTGTGTTGGCGCAGAGCTAAATCTAGCTAACAAGTTCACAGAGAAAGCGATGTCTGGTCTAGTACACTGAGCTAAGTATAACAAAGCTCCAATTGCACTAAGATATGGATATTCAGCTCCCAAGACCTCTTCGTCATCTTCTTTCGGACGAAAGGGATCTTTGTTGATATCCAGACTTCTAACGACCATGGGAGTGCCTGTAGGATGCATAAATTTGTCCATGTTAAATCGCCTGAGCATCTTTCGGACATATGCAGATTGGTGTATAAAGATTCCACCACTTCGGTGCTCTAGTTCTAAGCCTAGGCAAAACCGAGTCCTTCCCAGATCTTTCATCTCGAATTCGGATTTGAAATAGCTAGCGGTCTCATTGATCTCATTTAGAGTTCCAATAATGTTCATATCATCAACATAGACGGCTATAATGGCAAATCCTGAACTTGTTCTCTTTATGAACACACACGGGCACAACTCATCATTCTTGTATCCTTTCCCAATCAAGTAATCACTTAACCGTGTGTACCACATCCTACCAGATTGTCGGAGTCCATATAGAGATCGTCTCAACCTGATAGCAAATGAACTTCGTGGTTTTTGCTCACTTAACCTGGGTAACGAAAGTCCTTCTGGCACTTTCATGTACATCTCCGTATCTAGATCCCCATAAAGATACGCTGTTACAACATCCATAAGCTGCATATTGAGTCTCTCTGAGACTACCAAACTGATTAAGTATCGGAAGGTAATAGTATCCATGACAGGAGAATACGTCTCCTCATAATCAATTCCAGGGCGTTGAGAAAAACCTTGCGCCACGAGTCGAGCTTTATATCGCTGGACTTCACCATTCTCATTGCGCTTTCTGACAAAGACCCATTTATGTCCAACAGGCTTCACGTTCGGCGGTGTAGGCACAACCGGTCCGAATACTTGTCTTTTCTTTAGAGAGTCTAGTTCAGCCTGGATTGCTTCTTCCCACTTCGGCCAATCCGCCCTACGTTGACATTCATCAACAGTGCGGGGTTCCATATCGTCGTCGTCAATAACTTCTTGAGCAACGGCGTAGGCGAATGCATCATCGATATACATGGAATTCATTTCCATAAGATTGTGCATGCATAAGTAGTTTAGTGAGATTTCCTTGTTCTCCAACATCAACGGTGAGTCTGAGGCGTCCCCCAGATGATTCAGAGTTGATTCTTGGACATAGGTATAGTCGGAGACAATCTCGTGTGACGGCGTCACAGTATCGATGATGAACGGATCGCTTTGTGCCTGGACACATGCCCTCTTTCTAGGTGCATTGTCCTTGGAACCGATTGGTCTCCCCCTCTTTCTAGGAGGATCCGAAGTCGACGCCGGCCCTCCACTTGGAGGTGCCGAGCCTAGGCTGCCGACGGCACCTAGGGCTGCGGGTCCGAGACCGGCGGCACGTGCTCGCGCATGGCGAGGAATATTAAGCCTTGCAGGTACATTCGCAGCAGGTATGGTTGATCTTGTCACTTTCGCAATATCAGTAAAGGAGTCGGGCATCGTATCCGCCACCTTTTGTAGTTCCAATATGCGTTGTATTTCGGTCTCACACTGAGACGTACGGGGATCATAATGAGACATAGTGGGAGAGAACCACGTCAATTCCTGACGTTCACTTGGGACGGATGCGGCCCCATCTCCCCCTAACGGCGGGAAGGATGTCTCATCAAAGTGACAATCTGCAAATCTTACAGTAAACAGATCACCTGTCATAGGCTCTATGTAGCGGACAATTGTTGGTGCTTCATATCCAACATAAATAGTTAATCGTCGTTGTGGACCCATCTTGGTACGCAGTGGAGGCGTGATAGGCACATATACGGCACAACCAAAAGTACGCAGATGCGAAATATCAGGCTCGTAACCAGTTACCAACTGGTACGCACTAAATGGTTGGCTGTCTGTGGGTCGTAGACGAATAAGCATAGCTGCATGTAATATTGCATAACCCCATGCCGAAACCGGCAAGTTTGTGGCCATGACAAGAGACCTAGCTACAAGCTGTAGTCTCTTGATAGCGGCTTCTGCAAGACCGTTCTGAGAATGAACGTGGGGCACGGGATGTTCAACTTCAATCCCAACTGACATGCAATAGTCATCAAAACACTTTGACGTAAACTCTCCAGCATTATCCAGTCTGATTGACTTAATCGGATTGTCCGGGTGGTGAGCCCGAAGCTTAATGATCTAAGCTAGGAGTTTAGCGAATGCAGCATTCCTCGTGGACAACAACGCTACGTGTGACCAACGCGTTGATGCATCAACCAGAACCATGAAATATCTAAATGGTCCGCATTCTGGTGTTATAGGTCCACAAATATCACCTTGTATTCGTTGTAGAAACGGAATATTCTGTTCATTATCAATAGCAAAAGATGGTCTTGCTTGAAGTTTTGCTAGTGAACAAGCTTTGCAAAATGAACGATGAGCATTAGACATTGCTACAGAAGCATGAGAAGCAGGAGGAGGCCGAACCTCTCCTTGGAGCCGAGAGGTGGCTATCGACGGCACGGCCGAACCGAGGCCGAGGCGCCCTCTGTGCTTTTGTGATCGGAAAAATGGATGACCGTGGGAGCCTTTCAAAATACGGATCATCAGATCACGACCCGGATGACCGAGTCTATCATGCCAAAGCTTATAAGCATCAGAATCACATAATATAACAACATGAGATTCGTTGGCTCGAATGGTTGTGAAATACATGCCATTACGAACTCGCTTACACTTCTCCACAATGCGAGTGCGCATAGATTGAGTGGAGGTGATCAACAGATATTCAGTTCCATCTTCAACATAAGTGTTGAGGTGATAGTCGTTGTCACGCACATCCTTGAAAGCTAGCAAGGTTCTTGGCGCCTTAGGCGTATATAGGGCGTCCTCTACCCGAATTTCAGTGCCATTTGGCAATAAGAATTGAGCAGTGCCACGACCCTTAATTACGGGTCCAGTTCCTGTCATCGTAGATAACGAGGATTCTCTTGGCGTGAAATCCGAAAACAATTGCCGATTCCTCAGAATCGTGTGAGTTGTTGCACAATCCAACAAACACTCAATCTCGTCTTGATACATCTACAAAAACAATGTAAATTGAATCAATAGTCTACTTTAGACTTTGGCGAACACTTTAAAGTAAGTGTACTGAAGCAATATATCATCACAAAATGAAGTGCATTAAGGCCAATAACATAGCCATGGCAACGACATAACTTGAGAGAAAGAGATAAGCCATATTTTAATCACCGAGTATCAACATTGATAATCATAGCCTAGGTCAGAGATTGAGACCGGACACCGTCGTAGGTGGCGTGGCCGAGCCAAGGCCGAGGCCGAGGCCGAGGCACAGGCCGGGGCCAAGCCAAACCCGAAGCTGTGGTAAGGCCGAAGCTACTCTGAGGCCGAGCCGAAGCAAGGCAAGCGGTGAGGGTCGGTCTGGCATTGCGGCAATGCGATGCGACGGTTGAGCTAAATCCGAAGCATGGCGAGTCCGAAGACACGTCGTTGCCGAGCCATTGATGCAAAAGTTGCATTTGTTCGATAGGCTATCGATTGTTGGTTACAAAAACCGGATTCGGTGCTGAGCCAAGCTGGCGAATGACCTAGCGAGTCGCGGCCAAGCGCTTAGTGGCATTGGCGAGCGAGGCATGGCGGATCGCAGCCAAGTTGGCGAATAGCGGATCGCGGCCAAGTTGGCGAATAGCGGATCGCGGATCTCGGATCGCGGATCAAGTTGGCGAATAGCGGATCGCGGATCTCAGATCGCGGATTTCGGATCGCGGATCTCGGCTAAGTTGGCGAATAGCCATGGCGATCGAGGCCTGGCGGATCGCGGATCACGCATCGCGGATCAAGTTGGCGAATGGCGATCGCGGATCTCTCGATTTTTTTTTTTCATTGTGATCTTTTTCGGATATGAGTTAACATCACCAGAATTTTGGTGAACTCAAAATAATTATTCCATTGAGAATTGGACGCATTGAACCAATTTTGCTTTCAGGGATGTAAAAATCTCAAATTATTCATTGAATAAGAGAATTTTATTGATGACAACTCAAAAATACATCAAGGTTGTTCGAAATAGAACGACTTATCGAACAAAGTCGTGATTTATTGACTATTCTGTCAAAATAACAATCAAAATCAAACTTGAACATGTATCTCATGACCTAAGTCAAATACTTATTCATAATCCGGAGTATCATACTCCTGATTCCTACGTTTCTTGGTAGGGTGGAAGTCATCGATGGCGAAGTTTGTATCTGCCTCATCGTATTCTGCTTCCTCAAAGTCTCCTACATAGTTTGTTTCTTGTTCTATGTATTGTTTGTGTTTCTTGTAAGCGGCTTGAATATCTCTACTTGCTGTGCAATCGCGTTGGAGATGGTTCTTAGAGCCACATTTGAAGCAAGGAGCCGAAGCATTGTTCGGCGGATGGCCACCACGCCTGGGACCGGAACCAAAACTGTTCCTCCCTCTGGGAGCGGCGGCTCTGCCATCATCCCTTGTCCAAGAAAGCTGTCGGCCACGGCCGACGCCTCTTCTTCCTCCTCGTCCGCCACGTGTTGCTCTTGGCGAACGTGGTGGCGGTGCTTGACGTTCATGAGGTTGATGTTTTTGCTTAAAAGCTTTACCACGGGCTTGATGAGATTCCGCAATGAATTTCGGTCCTCGAGGCCTCTTATTGGTGGTAAGAATCAACTCATGGTACCTCTCCTTTCTTTGAAGCACATTCATCAAATCACTGAAGGTTTTGATAGTGCCTTTCTCACGGAGATCGCGGTACTGATGCGACAACATGGACGCAGATTCTGGGAACGTCGTGAAAGTCTTTTCCATCATATCATCATCGGTCTTTTCGACCCCACAAAAGCTCAAATCAGATTGCAAGTTCAGCATAGTCTGATGATATTCCTGGACGGAATCAAAATCCAATAAGCGGATTTGCTCCCAATCAGACATGAGGTCTGGGAGTTGTGCGTCATGCACATTGTCGAAGCGGTCCTTGAGGATATCCCATAGCTCTTTGGGATCAGTTTTCCTCAGGTATTGCTTCTTGAGCGTTGGATGGATATGGTGCCTGAGAAACATCAGGGCTTGTGCTTTCTGTTCAGGAGAAGCGTGTAAGCTTTCATCCGCAGGAGGGTTGATGGTGGCAGTAAATCTTTTACCAATGAAAGTGTTCTCAACATCTGAGACCCACCTCTTGTATTCCTTGCCTTGGACATCCAAGATGTCAAATTCTGGACGCTGAATGTCAGCCATCTACAGAACACAGACAGGGAGACGTTAGTATATTTGAATACTAATCAAGTTTGATTGTTCTCTTAGAACAGTGCCAAGATATATCATGGTCACATAAATCGATGCTTAACGTGACTTCAAGTCACGATCGATATCTTCCCTTTGTTTTCTTTTCATAAAAGAATAATACGTTATGGTTCACAGTGACATCACAGTCACAAGCATAACGGTGGCCCGTAACATCACAGTTACCCCAATAAACGTTGGCACCGGGGTGACTAAATCCCCGTATGCCGTCCCGAGAAGCGATAGAATCGGGATGAGGTAGCAGGGACACGGAAAGGTCCCGGAAGAAGACAAAACCCAACTATTGAAATTTCAGAAGCGGGAACGTTTATAAAAATATTTACCTCTTCAAGAGAAGCTTGATCAAACGAAACTTGACTCTTGGGGAAGCTTGTTTTCTTCGATTTTTCTTGATTTCTTCTCAACCACGAATAAGGGTTCGCGGATCGCTTGCTTGGCTTGCGAGCAATTTTGATTTTCTGGCGGATGCGTGCAAAGAGTAGCACGCAAGGAAGAGCTGCTGGCGAGCGGGTTGTCTGCCTAGAGGCAGAGGAGGAGCAGTACGCGAAGGTACAGAGCGGCAGGAGAGCAGCGCAGATGCTGCTGAGAAGAGGCCGACGGTGCCGAAGGGAAGAATCGGCGGCCGACGGTAGGTTAGGGTTTCGAAAACAAAATTTCGGAATTAGGGTTTCTAGGGCTATCAGACGGGAGGCTAGGGCAACGTGCTGATAACGTGTTGTAGGAGAAATAGTTGATAGTAAACTCTGCTTGTCTATTGATTGATAAGGAGGCCTTTATATAGGCATTACATCAAGTATCCCTGGCGAACAGGGATTCCCTATCTAATAGAGTATCTAGACTACTAGTCTTATTAGGACAAGACACACTACGGAAGTTACGGAATTAACCTTCCTTGAACAGTTACTCATTATTTCGTAGTGTTTTAAAGGCTTTTTAGACGGAGAGATTAATGTGTCGGAAAAACAGAATATAAAAGAACTACATTTTGAATGTTCGATTAGGGAGACGAGTGCATCTATCGAACCATTTGCCGTGATTGTGTCATTTATTAAGCGCCTCTATTTTTGTTTAAGAGCTATTATTTGCACAATTTGGATCATATGTGCTACTTCTATTTTGATTTTTATTATACTTGTATATATTTCAAGGATGTCTAATTGTCTATGGTATTTGTCATTACAACTGAATTAAAGTTACCAATTTGACTGAACTAACTATACAACATTGACAAATACAGTAAAATTATCAAATCTATTTCCAGAACGAACTTATAAAAATGTGATAGGTGGAGTAATCAACTCTAATAAAACTAAGTCTCTTACTACAACAGCAACAAGTATGATATCTCTTTCTTGATCTAACCTTGTTTAATTGTTGTTTCTGCACAAACCCGTAGGCCTGGTAGAGACAAATGAAACTAGGTGATCTTCTCCTGTAAACCTGCTTACTAAGGGGAATACCGGGCGGGCCGGTCTTCTCCTATCCGATGCCTAAGTTAGTATAGTTGGGATGAATAGATAACTTAAGCACGTATGATAAGTAGTTGGAAAGATCAGTTACCAATTAAAGAGGGTAGTTGGGGCCCTTATATAGGGGGCCGGGCGTGAGGTCTGGCCTCACTCTTCGATGTGGGACTGGTTTCCTTATGTTTGTACATAAAAGGGCAGCTCTGGTGACTTCTTTGGCAGGCTGGCGCCCCCGGTCCCCGGGCCCTTGGTCGCAAGGTAGACTGCTGGACCTCGGGTCCGGGTGCTGGTGATCCTGCTCCGGGCCTCAGGCCAGCCCCGGGTGCACTGGCTGCGGGTTTGTGGTCCTGCTGTAGCCCCTCTGTGGCTACTGTCAACAAGTCCCCCAAGTTCCCGGTCAAGTGCAATCTTTAATGGGGACTTAATGTCTTGCTCCTGTCCCGCAGGGTTACCAACCCAACGGTGCCCAGTCCCCCAAGTCCGTATTGAAGATTGGGCGTGACCGGGCGTTCGGTCAGAGGAGGCGTGGTGAGTACCTGTTAATGATGATATGCGACAGTTATGAGTATGTTTGCAATACGAATGGTATTGTGCTCAAGTGTTGTCGTGCCATGATCGTGGAGCGGGGTGAAACCCGGAGAGTGCATGGGATCTCGACCGGGCGTTCTGCCATGTCGGAACGAGTCGGAGAGTGCATGGGATCTCGACCGGGCGTTCTGCCATGTCGGAACGAGTCGGAGAGTGCATAGGATCTCGACCGGAGCGTTCTGCCATATCGGAACGAGTCCCCCAAGTTTCCAAGGCGAAATTGCTGCCAATGGTGGGGCAGGTCGGGGAGTAGCCCGGTGGTTCGGCCCAGCTTGTGCTGGAATAAGCGTGGGGTAGGATTGCTAGCTTGTGCTGGAATAAGCGTGAGGTAGGATTGCTAGCGTGCGGGGAGGCCTGTTGGAGCGTGGAATAAGCTAATAGGTACCCCGGTGTTGCGGTGATGCTGAAGCACCGGTTAACACTTGCTAGTTCTTCTCAGCTTGTGTTGGAATAAGCGTGAGGTAATGTGCAGGTTTGTTAGCCTGCGGGGAGACTTGTTCTGTGTTAAAGAAACAATCTGCCCGGTGGGGTGGCGTTGAGATAACGAGTCTCGCCATGTATCCCCAAATGTATCACAGTTCAGTGTGATGCAGGGTTTTTATCCTGCTGGAAAAGAGTACATGTGTTAGATGTAAACTCGCCCGAGTTTATAAGGCCCATGCGTTTGGAAGCCTTGAGTTGTTACTGGCTCGTTCCTGCCCGCAGGCGAAGGAAAGTGACTAAACTGATGGAATGCTTTGGAGCCAGTTGAATGTCACATGACCGGTGGAATGCCATGGAACCGGTTGAATGCTATGGAACCGATTAGATTGGCCGGTTGGATACTACATAACCGGTGAGATGCCATGGAGCTGGTTAGATACTACATAACCGGTGAGATGTCATGGAGCCGGTTGGATGCTACATAACCGGTGAGATGTCATGGAGCCGGTTGGATGCTACATAACCGGTGAGATGCCATGGAGCCGGTTGACTCTTGGGGAAGTGGGGGGGGGGGGGGTTGGACGCCTCGGCTTGCGCTCCTATCTCCCCTAACTGCCGCTTGTAGGTGGGACAGGTGGCTGACATGCAATGAAGGGGAGAGCCCATCAGTCCCATCAGTTATGATGGCATGGGAGCTTTATCGATGCTGGGACACGTGTCAGCAGGGAGTGGTCTGAGATGGAGGGGATCTGCGGCTAGGGTTGCCTCTCTTTTATGCTTGCCCTAATTATCAACAAGGTGTAGTTTTGCCGCCTATAAGATGCTTCGCCCCCCCCCCCCCCCCCCCCCCCCCCCCCCCCACCTCTTCTCCTGCCGTACTTTGCTGAAGCTTGGCTCTTCGTTTGCCGTCTGTCTGTGTTGTTATCTTGCTACACAGCTAAATTCTGTTCTTAGGCTTTATGGCATCTGGGAGATCAGCGAATCCTGTCGGTGCCGACCGTGGGTCGATGGGAGGGCCCGTGAGGTATCAGTTATTGGATGGCGACATGGTGATTTTATGTGACGAGCCGACCAGAAGCATGACTGATAGCGAGATAAGGGATTTTCGGGCGAAGTGGGACATTGACTCCTCCCTTAAGCTCCGGAGCCTGCATCCCGGCGAACTGGCCTGCAACCCGGAGGCGGGTTGGGTTGCCATTTTTTAGGATCAATTTCGGCACGGGCTATCTCTGCCGCTGCCGAAGTTTGTCCAGTATGTGCTGAGCATGATAAATCTCTCCCCAGCCCAGCTTCCTAGCAACCAGTGGAGGCAGTTGCTTGGTCTCGAGTGCTTATTCAGTCTGAGCAACATGGACTGGCCCACGGTAAATGAGTTCCGGGCGCTGTACAAGATTCTCTACTGCAAAAAGGCCCAGGCCTGCGATTTTGTTAATTTTGCCGCGCGGGACTTCGATCCTGCCATCACTCACCTGCCGTCGTCGGTTTCGAATGTATGGAGGAGGGCGGTTGTGCTGGCCGGGGGCAGGTGGCAGCGTAGTTCGAGGAGCTTTCAGGTGCCCGGGGCTTATCAAGCTATCGGGGATCAGTCGTACCGGTTGGTCGACTTGGAGAGGCAGCGGTTAGCCCGGCTTTTTGTTTGCTGGGACAATCTGGGCCGGAGCTCTTACAATTTCATCCGGTGGAATGTGCTGGAGATATGCGAGATGGGGAAGAAACCTGGTAAGGTGCCTTGCACTGTTTTGTGGGGTCGCATTTTATTCTGACCGCTCGGTTTATTGATTTGCAGCTAATGCCCCCCGGCTCGCTGTTCGGAGCGAGGAGACCGTCGAGCCGGATGACGAGCTTGTGGCCCAGAGGTTGATGGAGATGGGGGAGATGGCCTCGAAGACCGTTGTAGATCCGGTCACCCTAGAGAGCACGGTGCATAATACCCCTGTGCCGCTCGTGTTTCCGGATTTCCACTATGGTAGGCAGCCGGGCGGTGAGGATAACGCACTTGTTATTCGGGAAGTAAGATCGGTGGGCTCACCGGGTCCGGAACCTCTAGTGCGGCCGGTGGGGATACGGGCCCCGCGGGAGAGAGAGGCAGCGGAGATGACTGGGTACGGCAGAAGCGGTCATGGCGAAGCTCCGGCGAAGAGGGCGAGGACGTTTGATGCCGGGGCGTCAAGCTCGGCTGGTGGGGGGTCGGCATTAGTTCTGGCAGCGGGGACTGACGGCCGAAGGAGTCGGGGGCCGGAAGCCGATCGCGGTTCCGGTAGTGGTGGTTTTGGTAGGTTCGTGGTATCTACCATTGAAGCCTTGGGACTTGATCGGGAGGGCCGGGCGAGAGCAGGAAGAAGGCAGTGGAGTTAGGTCTTCGGGTAAGTCTGGTTGCGTGCTTGTAGAACTGAGGTTTTCTGCGCTTCCTTTCCCCTTTTGTGGTACGAGCTAATGTTCCTTTTGTGTACTTGTACCAGCTGGTTCATAGCCTTTACGCCGCTGAGCCTAGTGAGGAGACTCCGGTTTTGGAGAGGCAAGTGGAGGACCTCACCATGCAGCTGTCATTGGCGGAGGCTAAGCTTGCGCAGGAGAGGGAGGAGGCTGGTCGGCTGGCAGCTGAGCTCGCGCGGGAGAGGGAGGAGGCCGGTCGGCTGGCGACCGCTCGGGAAGAGAGGAATACGGAGTTGGAGGCGAAGGTTTTGGAACTGCAGACCCAAATAACAGCAGTCGTCAAAGGAGGGGAGAAACTCGTAGAATCCCGACTTGCCGAAGCCGCTGATAAAGCTATCGACGATTTCCGGGAGTCGGTGGAGCTTGAAGAGATGCTGGAGACCGCTCGTGCGAAGGGTATAAATGATGCATATCTGGAGTGGAGGGAGAAAGGGTGGCTTGATGCTGAGCGGATGGAGGCTGAGGTAGCCTTGGCCGAGAAGCTGGAGCAAGAGCGGTCTCTCAAGGCTGGCGGCTCAGGGATTGGGGGCTCCGGCGATGCTGATTAGCGGGTTTTTTTTTTTTGTTTTTTTTTTACATATATACCTGGCAGATGTATATACCTTATAACCAGCTGTAGTTCATTCTAGAGGCAGTGACTGTGTATTGCAACGTTGGTACCAAATACAGTATTGTCCCTCTTAAGACTGATCTCATTTAGGGTAGAACCTCAGGTGCTGGATATTCCATGAGCGGGTGGAGTAGATGCCTTCGGTGTCTATGATGTGGAATGTTGCCGGACCCGCAACTGCGGTGATTTGGTAGGGCCCTTCCCACGTTGGCTCCAAGGCCAGAGGTTTTTTCTGAACTTTCTTCATGACCCAGTCCCCCACTTGTAATTTCCTTTCCCGGACCTTTCTGTCATAGTATCGAGTGACCCGTTGCTTGTATGTTTGGTTTCGCATATGCGCTTGGTCGCGCCGCTCCTCTATGAGATCCAGGTTGAGCCGTATGCCCTCGGCGTTTGTTTCGGCGTCGTAATTCTCGACCCTACCGCTGGGCATGTCGGTCTCTACGGGGAGTACCGCTTCTCTCCCGAATGCCATGCAGAACGGGGTCTCCCCTGTTGCCTCGGCTGCTGTCGTCCGGATGGCCCATAGAACCGCAGGGAGGTCATCAGCCCAACATCCCTTTTTGTCATCCAGCTTCTTCTTGAGGAGACTTTTGATAATCTTGTTGACCGCTTCCACCTGGCCGTTGGTCTGCGGGTGCGCCACTGAGGCGAACAACATCCGGGTCCCCATAGAGGCCGTGTACTGGATAAGATCAGCATTGTTGAACTGTGTCCCGTTATCCGTGACTATAGTCTGCGGCACTCCGAACCTGCAGTAGATGTTCTTCCATAGGAATTTTCTTACCCGCTCCTCGGTGATCTTTACCAAGGGTTCCGTCTCGACCCACTTAGTCTGATAGTCAACGGCTACAATGGCGTATTTGTATTGTCCCACAGCTATTGGGAAAGGGCTGATGATGTCTAGCCCCCACTGTGCGAACGACCATGACGCTAACAGAATTGACAGCGCGATTACTGGGGCATGGGGTGTAGAGGCGTACATGTGGCACTTGTGGCAGCCGCCTGATATTCTTCTCGACGTTGCTGCCATGTCTGGCCAAAAGTATCTCGCCCGTAGCGACTTGTGGGACAGGGACCGGGCGCCAGAGTGATTACCGCATACTCCTTCGTGGATTTCTCGCATGATGGCTTCTCCCGCCTCCTTAGTCACACATTTTAGCTGGGGGAAGCTGTGCCCTCTTCGGTACAACTTGCCACTGAGGAGACTGTACCTGGCACACCAGAGGTGTAGCCTCCTAGCCTCCACTGTATCCTGAGGGCTGGTTTTGTCAGCCAAGTATCTAACTATCAGATCCATCTAGCTTGGTGGCGCCTCTTCTACCGCAAATATCTAGGAGATGGTCTTGCTTATGCTCGGTTTCTGGAGGGTTTAAATTTTAGCTCTTCGGTACTCCGGTGGGTAGTTTCCGGTTGCCAACCTTGCTAGGGCGTCTGCATGCCTATTTGCCTCCCGGGGTACATGCTGAATCGTGGCTTCCTGGAATGGCTCGATCAGTGCTTTGGCCAAAGCCTGGTAGGAGGCTAACTGGGGTTCCTTGACTTTGAATAGCCCGTTCATCTGGTTGACCACCAGGCTCGAGTCGCTGTATATGTCCAAGGATGAGATTCTCATCTCCTTGGCTAGCTGCAAGCCGGCTATGAGGGCCTCATACTCAGCGGCGTTGTTGGAAGTATTGAAGAGGAACCGCAGGGCATACTCGTACGATTGGCCATCGGGCGAGGTTAGCATGACGCCGGCTTCGCTCCTCTTACCCATTACGGAGCCGTCCACATAAAGTTTACAACCGCTGGGGAGGCCTGGTTCGATCTTTATGGCCTGAACTGCTTCGGTGCCCTCGGACCGGCCGGAGTGCGCTTCTACCGCCATCGGGGTGAGTTCGCATATGAAATCCGCAGCGGCCTGACCCTTAATAGCCGTTCGCGGGGCGTAAGTGATGTCGAACTCTCCCAATTCAACTGCCCACCGTACGAGCCTGCCGCTAGTATCCGGTTTTTGCAGGATCTGCCGCAGAGGGTGATTGGTATATAGGGTGATGGAATGAGCCTGGAAATAGTGTCGGAGCTTTCTAGCGCTGACGATCAAAGCCAAAGCCAGTCTTTCAATGTCAGGGTACCGGCTTTCGGCTCCGGTAAGTCCCTTCCCTGCATAGTATACCGGGAGATCGAGCGTGCCCTCCTTCCTGACGAGAGCCGCGGAGACGGCCGTTCCTGATGCAGCTATGTAGAGGTATAACATCTCGCCCGGCACTGGTTTGGATAGGAGAGGCACTGCAGACAGGTATGTCTTGATGGACTGGAATGTCGCTTCATGCTCCGCCGCCCAGTGAATTTTCTTGAACTGTTGTGCCTTGAGCAGTTTAAAGAATGGGGCGCACTTATCGGTCAGGCGGGAGATAAATCTGGCCAGGAAGGCCAGTCGGCCGGTCAACATCTGGACCTAGTTTCTTTCCCCTGGTGTTTCCATGTCTAGGATCGCCTGGACCTTCAGCGGGTTAGCTTCTATCCCTCGCTGGCTGATAATGTGGCCTAGGAACAAACCCTCTGAAATCCCAAAAATGCACTTCTTCGGGTTCAGGCGCATTCCAAACTTGAGCATCTTACCGACGACTACTGCCAAGTCTCGGACGTGGGCCTCTGCGGTCAAGCTCTTGACCAGCATGTCATCTACGTATACTTCCACCGTTTTACCCATCTCCTGCTCCAACATGCGATTCACCATCCGTTGGTATGTGGCCCCGGCGTTCTTTAGATCGTACGGCATCCTCTTGTAACAGTAGGTGCCTCGGTCAGTTGTGAACGAGGTGTGCTCTTCATCGTCCGGGCTCATCCTTATCTGATTATATCCGGCGTAGGCATCCATGAAGCTGAGTAGTTTAAAACCGAACGTGGAATCTATAAGCTGGTCTATTCGGGGGAGCGGGAAGCTGTCTTTTGGGCACGCCCGGTTTAGGTTGGTGAAATCCACGCACATGTGCCACCGGTCGGTTCCCTTCTTTGGGACCATAACCACGTTGGCGAGCCACCGGGGATACTGGACTTCCCGGATGAAACCTATGCCTTTCAGCTTCTGCACTTCTTCTCTGATCGCCTCATACTTTGCCGGGCTTAAGGACCTCCTTTTCTGCCTTACCGGGGAACGTTGGGCAACGAATTTAGCCGGTGGACGGCTATCTCTGGGGATATGCCTGGCATGTCCTCGTAGGACCATGCGAAGACCGAACTGTTGTCTCGGAGGAAGATGATGAGCTCTTGCCTGACAGCCGGAGCGAGCTTCGTTCCTATCACCACTTTTCGCTCCTGGTGATCCTCCGAAATAGAGATTGTTTCGGTTTCTTCCACGGCCGACGGTCGTTTTAACTTCTCGTTGTCGGAATCGGTGTCATCACGGGGGTCAATACTCGGATCCGGCATTGGCGCTTGTTGAGTAGCCGTGAAGACCTCGGTCCGCTTTCTCCCGTGGGTCAGGGCCTCTGCATAATACCTGCGAGCAATTTTCTGGTCCCCGCGTGTGGTAATGACGCTGGCGGGTGAAGGCATCTTTAGCATCAGTATATGGCCGGCTATGAATGTTTTCAGCTTCCACAACCCCGGCCGACCGATTATGCCATTGTATGAAGACATGCAATCCACAATGATGAACTCCAGGTGCTCTTTTCTTGTCCTGTCTCCCTCTCCGAAGATTAACGGCAGGTAATCCGATCCCAAAGGCTGGACCACCTCGCCGGAGAAGCTTATCAGCGACTCGTTATCCTGGGATAACTTGCTCCTTCCTCTGTGCAGCCCCTTATATGCGTCTCGGAACATCACATTGACAGAAGCTCCTGTGTCGATTAGCATGCGGCTGGTTATCCAGTGGTCTATTTGGACCGTAATGAGGAAGGGGTCGTTGTGTGGTTGGATCAGATCCTCCGGCTCTTCTTCCTCATAGAACGTAACCGAGTTCCATCCGGTTTTAGCGGCCTGACCGCTTCCTCCTCCAAAGGCATATACCTCATTTTCCCGGATCGACCTTAAACACCGCTTCTTCGAGCTCCTGGTGAGTCGATCTATGTGGTCCCCACCATGGATCATATTTATGCTTCCGTGCACCTCGATCCCTCTGGGGACTCGGGTGCTTATGGTTCCTACTTCTAGAGCACCCTGCCTGTCCCTTTGTGGGTCATCTGTCCGGACTCGGCCGTCCACAACCGTTCTCTGGGGTCGTTGGTCGTTAGTCCGGAGGGCTGGGTCCTCGGGTTTTCCTGCTGGCATAATGGCCAGGGTCCGCGGTGGTCACCCCGCTGGCGCTGCTGCCATAGGCCGCGCCGGTCGCAAAGGCGGTAGTCTTCTACCTGACCGTGAACTGTTGTTGCCGCTCCGGCGGGGTCGCCAATCCTCCCATACTTCGGTTTTCTTACTGGTCGTAGGTGTGCGGTTGCGATCCTGCCGCCCCGCTTTGCTTTCACGGGAAGACGGTGGTAGTAGGTCATCCTACCTTCGCTTGGGCATCTTATCCCCATACGTCTCATGCTCCGCCTGGGCGTGCCTGACGGCCACGGCCATCAATTCGTCGTACCCCAGTGGCTCCTTTACTCGCAGGGCGTACGAGAGTTCCCCGGGTCTTAACCCCTGCTTGAATGCCATCCCAGCGATCCTTTTATCCAAGTTCCTGACCCCGGCCGTGGCGATATGCCACCGGTTAACGAAAGCGCGTAGCGGTTCGTGGTCAGTCTGCATGCAATCGAAAAGGATCGTTGACGTTTGGGCCGCCTTGGCTCTAAGGACGAACCGGCCGACAAACTTATCAGCCAGTTGTTCGAAATTTTCCACCGAGTTTATTGGCAGCTCGTAGAACCAACTCAACGCCTCCCCCGAGAGCGTCTCTTGGAATACATTGCAGCACGTGGCGTCTGAGTAGCCCTTTGTGCCCGTTTGTGACTTAAAGCTGTCCAGGTGCTGGTATGGGCAGCTCGTTCCTGAGTACGTCAGTTTCAGGGGCTTTTGGTTACCAGACCTTCCGGATTCTCTAACCCGGTGTGGAAAAGGTCCAGTGCGCTCGTTGAATCGTGCACTGTCCTGTGGTCGCCCCATCCTTTTCTCGCTGGCCTCCAGCCGGTCCTTCATGTTCGACACCGAGGCGGAGAGTGTCTGGAGCGTCCTTGCGGTAGAGCTGTCCTGCTCGCTCAATGCCAAGCTCGTGCGGTATGGGGGTTCAACCGGGCCGGACTTCCTCATTGCTTCCGAAAAGAGAGGTGTGGGCACATGCGCAGTCTTTCTTCTTCCTTTAGGCTGTCCCACTTCTAGGTGCGGGAATTCGTTACCTTTGTTTGCGGGCCGCGATGCCGCCCGAGGAATGTCCTGCTGGTGCCCTTTCTCCAGGGCCGCTAATAAGGCGATATTCACCGCTTCCAACTCCTGGCACCGGGCATCCGCCCTTAGTCGGTCTCGATCGCCCTCCTCTCGCAACCGTGCGACCTCTGCCTTCATCTTTTTTATTCCCCCCCCCCCCCGCATCGTATCGGTCAGGATTGTCTGAGCCTTGGCGATCGTGAGTTCCGTCCCGGTCGGGAGATGGGACGGACCTCGCGCTGACTTCGGATTTAATGTTTTGGGCCCGGTCGGGGATCCGGACTCGTTCTTTCAACCTTCCCTCGCTAGCTCTCATCTTCCTTCCTTCCTTCCATGGCCTCCGGATTGTGGATTTAACTGCCTTTCACAGGATCGATCGGGTTCTACCCTCCGGTAGAGCAACGCTACTTTTCTCGTAGATCAAATGCTTCCCACAGACGGCGCCAATTGTTTCTGCACAAACCCGTAGGCCTGGTAGATACAGATGAAACTAGGTGATCTTCTCCTGTAAACCTGCTTACTAAGGGGAATACCGGGCGGGCCGGTCTTCTCCTCTCCGATGCCTAAGTTAGTATAGTTTGGATGAATAGATAACTTAAGCACGTATGATAAGCAGTTGGAAAGATCAGTTACATATTAAAGAAGGTAGTTGGGGCCCTTATATAGGTGCCCGGGCGTGAGGTCTGGCCTCACTCTTCGATGTGAGACTGGTTTCCTTCTGTTTGTACACAACAGGGCAGCTCTGGTGACCTCTTTGGCAGGCTGGCGCCCCCGGTCCCCGGGCCCTTGGTCGCAAGGTAGACTGCTGGACCTCGGGTCCGGGTGCTGGTGATCCTGCTCCGGGCCTCAGGCCAGCCCCGGGTGCACTGACTGCGGGTCTGTGGGCCTACTGTAGCCCCTCTGTGGCTACTGTCAACAATTGTCATGCACTACTTTGTCGTCATTGTCACAGTAGCCCTCGAACAAACGGTTAGAAACAGGTTATGGTGCCATCTGATCCTACCTTGTTAAGCATCTCTTCCTTCCTTTAGACCATAATAAGGGCTTTGATCTATTATCATTAACATTGGTTCCACAGTGGAATCTCAGTATCTCTTCCGTTCAGAAAACTTCTATGGTGGAGGTCGTCCCTCTAAAACACTTCCATGGTTTTGCCAGAGCTGGCTCGGGTCTTGGAGTCGAGCACGATTTCAAAGTCACCAACACTGCGCATGGCCTGATTGCTTAGAAACTAGAATAAGCACAAGGACACTCTGTTGTCGTCTCGAGGAGCCGGTTTCCACCCAACACCAGGAGTCCAGGGCTCCAGGTCTTCATGGCTCTTAACAGGTAAGAAATTTGAGACTTCATATAATATAACACCAAGGTCTTCCTACCCTATTTTTCTGGATGACATGAGGGCGACAAAAGGGAGATCTTAGGCAATGTCACCAGTTTATAAGTATACTCTTAAAATCCAAATGTCAGTTCAGTCAACAAGGCAACAAAATTCAATAAAAATTGACGCCTTCAACTGGAATTAGGATGAAACCCAATAATAATGAACGAAAGCATTAGTATAATGGCACAAATGAGTTTGCAAAACCCTTATTATTTCTAAATATATGGCGAGCAACACTAGTTTTCACTATAGGAACATATCAAAATTTCAAATGGAATTCCATAAAGCATGTCAATTTTACAATTGTTAAAATAAGAACAGCAATTACACACTAAGGTACAAAAAAGTGAATGATTTTGCCGCTTCTGAAATGTGGTCAACTAGAACAGGAAGGAGTAGCAATTCTGGAGCCGTCCATCTACGCACTCGCACTAGCTAGTTCTTTAGGTGGGGATGCAGGCAACACTTCTTGGGGCTGTATGCACAGTAAAGAGGTACTACAACCATTAGCAAACTGAAAACAAATCTGTGATATTTATTTTTTGAGGAATTATAAATGATGCATTATTGATGTTCAGTAAAAATATTTTTGAATTACAATATCCGACATTTAAATATAGATCTCCACCAGTTCATTCTAATTAGGTTATGGATTTACAAGATATGCAATTTCTTGAAAGTGAGGCAAGCGGCACAAAGGACTTCAAATATGGAAGACTTTACAGGCATTACTATAAACCGGATGGAGAGCAAAGATCTCAATGAATTGGAACGATATAGGAGATGTTATTTGACTCGCTAAAACTTTAAAATCATTTTCTAGGTTAAAATCAGCTTCTTTAAACTTTTTGCATCAAGGAAACAGTTGTGACCACCATAATACCCAGAAAACAAAAGTGACCAGTAAAGTCATGTTCAAGGTTAAAATAGCTTCTTACCGCTGCTAGCTCCTCTTCATGCTTGGGAATAAAAGCAGTATCAACCTTCCCATTTTTGAAATCCTCTATCTCCAGGATGAGCTTATGATATTCAATAGTTGTAGGAACACCTGTGAAACAAAAGTGCTTATTAAAATACTATAAATAAAAATTCAACACCAAAATTCGTCGCTCCTGGTGTAAACTCATTTGGCTCACAAAAGTTTTCTTTCATATAAATGTTACATACCAGCATATGTATATAAAAATTATTTATTTCTACAATGAACTTCAACATCACCTGTTATAATAGTGTCGTTAAGAGCTCTTTTCATCCGATCAATTGCCTTTTCTCTTGTTGGTGCCCACACAATAAGCTATTCACAAATGTTGATAAAGTATTTAGAAAAAGACCTCAAAAGTATATTTAATCCTTAATGGGTAAAATACTTGTTACTCCCTCTATTTTGCCTTCTAAAACAGTTTTGTCCAAAAATTTTAAATCAAATAGTTTAGTCCTTATACTCTGTAATTTTCAAGAATTAATTTCAGTTTACCTACTTGAACTTTAGTTCAATCATCACTTCAGTCCCTATACTTTTGATTTCATCAACTACACCCCTATACTTTCTAAATTAATCAACTAATACTAATTTTGTAAATTCCGTACAAACGATCTATCAATACCAAAGGCTTTTTGGTATCTTTTCCCTACAGTAATGCACCGTTACCATATTACGATTATAAATAAAGCTAAACAAATCATATAATCAAGTTGAACAATAGAAAATAAACAAAAACAAATCATATATGGTAAAACAAAAACAAATCATCATATATGATTTGTTTTCTATTGTTCAACTTGATTATATGAATTGTTTAGCCTTGTTTATAACCGTAATATGGTAACGGTGCATTAATGTAGGGAAATGGTACCAAAAAGTCTTTGGTATTGATAGATTGTTTGGACGAAATTACAAAATTGGTATCAGTTGATTAATTTAGAGAAGTACAGGGGTGTAGCTGATGAAATCAAAAATACAGGGACTGAAATGATGATTGAGCCAAAGTTTAAGTAGGTAAACTGAAATTAATTCAATTTTCAACATATGGGTCCAACATGACTACTTTACCCCTTACATTTTTTTTTTTAAATTTCCTCTTTAAAAATTTTCTTAATGTTTTTTAATTTTTTTTTCTTCTACTTCTATCCTTATCTGAGATAGAATCATATCATCTTTCATCTTCTATATTCTACCCAAATTTAAATGTACGTAGCCACTTCTGGTTCAGAGAGAGAGATTTAATTTTGAAGAGAAAACTGGGAAGGGAAAAAAGAAATAAAAAAGAGGGGTAAAGTAGTCATTTTGGACCTATATGTTGAAAATTAGAGAGTATAAGGACTAACTTGTTTAATTTTGAGAATTTGGACAAAACTGTTTTAAGAGGCAAAGTATACGGAGTAACAAGTATTTAATCCTTAATTATTTGTACAAGCAATGATAGACACGCCTGATCTTGGGCACAAACCTTTCCAAGAAGGGAATCATAGTTTGGAGGAACCACATAATCAGGATAAACATGACTATCCATTCTAACAAATGGACCTCCGGCGGGTAAATAAGCTGTTATTCTACCTGCAAATAGGCAGAATTTTAAAGTTAGATTAAAAACCTGAATGATAGAAAGTCATTGTTCCACCCAATACAAGCCTGAGCACCATAAAAGCAACGGAAAGCTAGAGGTGCTTACATAGTTATTGACAAATTAACCTTTGCAACATAACGTAGAACCTATGTCATAACTTTATAGGGA
The DNA here is from genome assembly GCA_963682095.1 of Potentilla sterilis. Lineage (NCBI taxonomy): Eukaryota > Viridiplantae > Streptophyta > Magnoliopsida > Rosales > Rosaceae > Potentilla > Potentilla sterilis. Next base: position 48,159,857 of record OY821758.1, on the reverse strand, counting down.
CTGGGCGCATCCCAATAACTCAATACATGATATAATACGGAGTAATGACAGTGGGATCCCAAAAAGGGTTTGTATACCATAAATCATAACATGTACACGTACCTGGCCCAGGTCGGAATCCTTTAAAAGCATCTTCTGCATTGATACGACATTCAATTGAATGCCCTCTGAGCACGATTTCATCCTGTTCCACACCAGCAGAAATGTCATCAGAACCTATCCTACTAGGCTACTACAGATACCAGTGTATTGAAATTTGTTATATGCCTGTGTCATTCTGAGTTTTTCTCCCATAGCAACACGGATTTGTTCTTCAATCAAGTCAACAGAGGAAATCATTTCTGTCACAGGATGCTCAACCTGTGTTTCAGTTGGGGAGAGAATTAAGTTTAGCATAACTACCAAAAGTCTTGTATTGGTTAAAGAATTTCAATCTCAAAGATTAGTTTAACCTGAATCCTAGTGTTCATTTCCATGAAGTAAAAGGAACCTCTTTCGTCCAGAAGGAACTCTACAGTTCCAACACCAATGTAACCAATAGATGCTGCGGCGGCAACTGCTGCATCACCCATGGCTTTCCGCAATTCAGGAGTCAATGCGGGAGAGGGTGCTTCTTCTAGCAGCTTTTGGTTCCTTCTCTGTAGTAGTTTAATAGACAAAACAATTTTTCAGGTGGCACTGAACTTGACCTTTTTATGAGAAAAAATAGAGAACAAGCTAAATAAGTAAATTATTTTTCTTCTTTGGTCTGAAATTGGATAATATACTTTTGAAGTTACTACAATTGTTTTTACGTAAGATATGACCAGGTTTTTCTTGCCTTATAGATAATTAGATATCAGAAATAAATTTGTATGCAGACAGCTGCATACCAACTAATACATAAACCAATTAGGTAGGCAGGCAGCTTAAAAGTACCTGGATGCTGCAATCACGCTCTCCAAAGTGAACAACATTACCGTACATATCTGCAAGAACCTGTATTTACGAGGGATGAATCAAGACGTTATGTGCCAGTATTAGATATCAAACTATATTAGGTTAGCATGTATCACCATGAGATTTTAAAGGAATTATCATCAAGTCCTTTACCTGAAATTCAATGTGTCTGGGATTGACAACATACTTTTCCAAATAAACTCCATCATTTCCAAAGGCAGCTGCAGCCTCGCTCTTCGCTGCCTGAAACCAATTCAGATGAGGAAGATAATCAAGACATTAGAGAAACACTTCTAATAGAGAAATACGATATTTATTCACAGATGACAATGGTGAACTTATTTGACGTAAAATTAAAATATACCACCAATTTTTATTTCTTTAAGTTAGAGAAGTACTTTAGGAAAGGATAGTAAAAAATTGAAAAAACTGGCATACCTGTAACAACTTTACAAACTCCTCAGGCTCTTTAGCAAGACGCATGCCACGTCCTCCACCACCAGCTGTTGCCTTAAATAGAGAAACATACAAATCACTTTACAGAAACAAGGAAAATAACATAAAAATATGTGCGTTTTTGTCCATAATACTTAAGTACCCATTCCAGTCGAAACTTGTGTTTGCTTCCTTCAAGTTTTAAAACCTCTTTTTAACTCTAATATATTCAACAAAATCAAGTAAACATATATAACACACTAGTAAAGATCAATTGAAAAAGATTATCACAAAATAACAATATCCTTCAAAGTTCAGAAATCACAAGATTTGACTAGTGAATTATGCCCCTTGATGAATTTTATTTCTTACAAGACTCCAGCCATCTATGATCCAACTTAAAAGTTAAAAGCTACATAAGTAATTTCCAGCTTCCAGCATTAGTAAATCTCAGAGCCTTTTGACTTCTTTATTCAAACTGTCACAAATCTTGAGCAACCATTCATATATAGCATGTACTTGAACAAATCTCCCTCATTGCAATACTAATTCCTTTCATAGCATATTAAAGTTGAACTTTACAGTTGACATGCAAATACTATGCTATCCATTCATAAAACTATATAAACAATACCTAGAGTTCATTCTAACACCTACAGTCTAATATTAAAGCATCAGTCTTCCACACAATATCATACTGGCCAAATTTTATATCTGAACTTTACAGTTAACATGCAAGGTTGTGCACTGCAAAATATTTATATCATGAGATACCAGTAAGATCATTTACCTTGATCATAACAGGATATCCAATCTCATTGGCAAGCTTCATTCCTTCCTCTGTGCTCTGTAGAAAGATATTATTAAAATAAGTAATTACTATGCTATCCATTCATAAAACTATATAAACAATACCTAGAGTTAACTCACATACCTTTAGTAATCCATCACTTCCTGGCACAGTCGGAACACCGGCTTGCTTCATTGTTTCTCTTGCAGTGGATTTATCACCCATAATACGAATACTTTCAGGCTGCAAAATGTAAGAAGAATGGAGAAACCTTTAACCATATGACTCGAGTACAATTAACAATATAGAGCATTTACAGACAAGAACATATACAGTAAATAAAGATTTTAGATCCACAAAGAAGACAATAAAAATTGACAGAAAAAGCCTTCAGCCACATGACTTAGAGTATAATTAACCATATGGAGCACAGACAATTATAACAGCATATCAGAGAATTTGTCCACAGTATTCTGCCAAGTTGAACGTTCATTACAAAATCACTGCAAAAGAAATAACACTAATAATCACAGTTTACATGAAATTTTGACCATAAGCTATACACTAATAAATCATTGCTTATGAATTGCATACAACCATGTGATTAAAGGAATAAATTTGAAGATTTCCTATCGTGAAGCTTTTTCATTTGAAGTACTAACCTTAGGACCAATAAAGTTGATTCCGTGTTCTTTGCACATTTCAACAAAAGATGCATTCTCAGATAGGAAACCATATCCAGGATGAAGCATTGTGCATTTACGACTGATGGCAGCAGATAGAACATTTGGAACCACTAGGTACCTGTAGTCAAGACAGATCAAAAGCAAAAACTTAACCTTTGTCCTCTGAAAGAAAACTAAGATGAAGGATAACTAAAAATGTTATAATTTAAGATAAATAACACAGGTGGTTTACAGAAAAACATTTGTCATTTAGTGATGGTCTTTTTTAGCACTTCCTCGTAACCTCAACTTTTCAATTATATCGAAGGGAAAGCACCATAAGAGAATAAGTCAACAGATAGATAGCTACTTACGATTGACTACTTGCTGCTTCACCAATACAAACTGACTCATCAGCCAATTTGACATGAAGCGCTTCCTTGTCTATTGTTGAGTAAACAGCCACACAGGGTATGCCCATCTCATGCGCCGTTCGAATAACACGAACAGCAATTTCTCCTCTATTTGCCACCAGGATTTTCTCGGCACGACATGTAGCATAGAGAGGTCCCACATGCTTCCTTGATCTATAGCTAATTTGAGCACCCTGAGCTCTCTGCCTCAAAAAGCTAACTTTATTTCCCACCATGAAGCTACATTGGGAACTCCTGATCTCTCCAGTTTTTCCAAAAAATAATCCCTTCCATTGCACAACAAACCAGAAACAAAGTTAATAAAATGTATACAAAAATCAATTCAGGCAATCAAACAGTGTAACGAGGAAACCAAAATATGACTTCTCCCTAATTATAATCATGTGTTTGCAGCATATAGGTAGAATTTTGAAGTGTTCTACAAAACTGATCATACAAAGCCCATTTCTTTAACAACTCCTAGCCTTGAATTCATGAAGAAATTCAAATGTCAGTCCGAACAGGAGCCCAGAAACTTTGACCCAAAATCTCGAAAATAAACCAACATGCATTACAGCAACGATCCATTTCACTATACATGCATCAAAATCCAACTAATCCGTACCCAACCGTACATTCAAAACCCAGACCCAAAACAAAGAATTGAGCTTTGGAAAGGTACAATTCTGAGTTTCTCTACTAAACTGATCTTTACACAAAGCCCAACTCTTTAACAACTCCTAGTCTTAAATTCATAAGGAAAATCAAATTTAAGTGCAACTAAGAGCTTAGAAACTTGAACCAAATCTTGTACAAACCAACATGCATTACAAAGACCGATCCATTTCAGTATACATATGCATCAAATTAAAACTAGACTGAAAACCCAGACCGAAATCGAAAAGTAGAGCCAGTGAGCACTCACCGGAGTTGGAGTAACAGGCTTGCAAATGGGCATGGTGGCGTCCATATCTCCAGACCAAACAGAGAGACCTAAGTAAGTAAAACCCAGTCAATAAAAACATGGGTGTCTTCTCAAAATCACAAACAAAGAAATCTTAAAATGCAAACACAGTTGAACTAGTTAAAGTCAAGTTACCTTGTCTCACTCAGAAGAAATGAATCAGGAGCAAATGTTGAGGAGGGAGAGAAAGAGAGTTGGGGAGAGAGAATAAGAAGGGAGAAGAGAGAGAAAGGTGGGAAGGTCCCACGTGTGAGAGTCGTCGATGTAAACGAGGGGTGTCACAGATTGAATGCTCCGCCCAATTGCCTCACTGTCCACTCTCTCATTCACCATTCCTCTACTTCACTTAGTCTCTTCTGTTTGATGCCTTCAATCTCATCCTGACCGCCAGTTAGCACGCTGAGGGCTGAGATTGCGCCGTGTCAGCATGAGTAGATGCACCAAAACTCATTAAATTTTGGTAGGGTTCCGGCTCAGACTCAATGAGTTTGAGTTGTGGAACCGTTTGATTGAATACTGTAAACACTAGTCTGATAATTCGGGTGTCTCTGCTTTCATGTTCATCACAGAGTCACGCACAAGCTTAAAAGATGAAACTTCACACGTCGATTCAGACATTAAACAACATATTGTATTTGAAAAAACCGGTTATGTCCAATATAACAACAATTTAGTCATAATGTTCATTGTTAAATCGGACACCCTTGATATGTCGCCGTTTCAACCTCATATCACAATTTTTAGAACAATCAAATATTTCAAAAAAATGTACTTGAAAGACATAAATTACAATCGACATATAATCTAATGGTCAAGAAACTTGGTTTGATACCCTCTAAGAACACTAAGTAATGCGATGTTGAGCATGTAGAATTTTCATATGGAATTGATAAAAATATGTAGAATTCTATTGAAAAAGAAGTAGAGCAAATATACAGAATGTGTGAAAACCGCTCCACCTTAACTCAGATTTCGACTGTTGGGGTTGTTTTGGGCAGACGTTTGTTCTCTTCTAAGCCCTTTGAGTTCTGCATACACTTGCTTCCTAGTTATCTACTAAAAAATAGAATTCAATGGCCTAAAGAGAGTAAGAAACCCACAAAGCTGTTTCTCTAGCATGTAAAATTGTGTTCATTACAGATCAAAATACCTAGCAAAGAATTGAAATTGCTTCCGTTAGAAGCACTTCACCTACCCAACTACACACAACTCTTGACTTATTTACACCTCCTACCTAGATTGTAAATAGCACCCTGAAATCCCCCTGAAACCATTTGAGACCAACTCCACCCACCAACCTTCCACCCCTATATAAAATCCCTTTTCTCTTCTCAAATTCATAGTCCTCACTCCATCCCTAACCATGGCTCACCTAGTCACCAAATCCATCTTGTTTTGCTCTCTTCTCACTGTAACATTGCTTCTCACACCCTCCAAATTCCTAACCTCCCACATTGTCCTCCCACTAATTCCCATCATTGTCTACTTCTTCTATTCCATTACCACTTCCTCTAATCTACCTCCTGGCCCTCTCTCCTTCCCTATCTTTGGAAACTGGCTCCAACTAGGCAATGACCTCAACCACCGCCTTCTCGCAACCATGTCGCAAACCTATGGCTCCATATTCCTCCTCAAACTTGGCTCCAAAAACCTAGCTGTGGTTTCGGACCCTGAGCTAGCAACTCAAGTCCTCCACAGCCAGGGAGTAGAGTTCGGCTCTCGCCCTCGCAACCTTGTGTTCGACATTTTCACAGGCAATGGCCAGGACATGGTGTTCACAGTATACGGTGATCATTGGCGCAAAATGCGCAGGATCATGACACTGCCATTTTTCACTAACAAAGTTGTGCAACATTATAGCAACATGTGGGAGGAGGAAATGGACCAAGTTGTGCATGATTTGAACAAAGATGAGGGAGTGAAGACTAAAGGGATAGTCATTAGGAAACGTTTGCAATTGATGTTGTACAACATTATGTATAGGATGATGTTTGATTCCAAATTTGAATCACAAGAGGACTCCTTGTTCATTGAAGCTACTCGGTTTAACTCCGAAAGAAGTCGTTTGGCTCAGAGCTTTGAGTATAACTATGGTGATTTTATTCCATTGCTCAGACCATTTCTAAGAGGGTACTTGAACAAGTGCAGGGACTTGCAAACTAGGCGACTGTCCTTTTTCAACAACTTCTTCGTTGATAAAAGAAGGTAACTTCTTTCTTCTTCTTTTTTTGTCGTAGGAACTTCTTTTTTTTTTTTTTTTCTTCACATTATTCATATATCTTCTTCAACGAAAAGCATTGTCGTTATTCGCTAATCAAAAGTCTCACAGAGGTAGAATTTACAAGGATATGAAGTTTCTACATCAAATTTATAGATATCTAATGAAAGATGTGATCAGTAAATGTGGTACATATAATTTTATTATATGTTATCTGAACGCGTTACGTTCATATTGGTTGTCTGTTTTATAGGCAAATTATGGCTGTTAATGGTGAGAAACACAAGATAAGTTGCGCCATAGATCACATAATAGATGCTCAAATGAAGGGGGAGATCAGTGAAGAAAATGTGCTCTACATTGTGGAGAACATTAACGTTGCAGCAATCGAGACAACTCTATGGTCCATGGAATGGGCAATAGCTGAGCTGGTCAACCATCCTTCCGTTCAATGCAAAATCCGTGATGAAATCTCAACCGTTCTTAAAGGAGCTCCGGTAACGGAATCCAACCTACATGAATTACCTTACTTACAAGCCACGGTAAAGGAGACATTAAGGTTACACACCCCAATACCTCTACTGGTACCCCATATGAACCTCGAAGAAGCAAAGCTAGGAGGTTATACCATCCCCAGAGAGTCCAAGGTTGTTGTCAATGCATGGTGGCTAGCCAACAACCCAGCCTGGTGGAAAAACCCAGAGGAGTTCCGGCCGGAGCGGTTCTTCGGAGAAGATCATGGCACTGAGGCTGTGGCAGGTGGTAAAGTCGATTTTAGATATGTGCCATTTGGTATGGGAAGGAGGAGTTGTCCAGGGATCATACTTGCACTGCCAATCCTAGGGCTTGTGATTGCCAAATTGGTGTCGAATTTTGAGATGAAGGCTCCTCATGGGGTGGAGAAGATTGATGTGAGTGAAAAAGGAGGCCAGTTCAGTTTACACATAGCAAACCACTCGACTGTTGTGTTCAGCAAACTCGGGGCATAACTTCCCATTTGGTTTCACTAAAAGTTTAAACAAGTATATTATTTGAAAAATGATATATCAATTTCCTACTTTATATTTAGGGAATCATGTTCTCTTTGCTTAATCAATTTCAATTTCCTTACAAGGAACATATTAGCAATGCCATAAATCATACTTTAGTATCAATTGGATGGGAAGAAAGAGATTCATTAGACTGCTAATCAACCCGAGTTAAAATACAAAGAACTGTTAGGATGAACATGCTCCGATCATGCTCACTACTCCTAAATAGTCTTGACAACAGATTCTGGTCATTTGTAAATACCCAATTATGATATCAGTCTCTTCGTTAAAAACTTGTGAAATAAGCGGAAGCTTGATTGGAGCTGATCTTGAAAGGAATTTGAAGATAACCCAACAAAAAACAGGGGGTAACACAAGCATTTAGTTCAACTATTGCAGCACCTTCAATTTCATTGATGTCCGAGTATATTACTCCACATAGCCCCAGATTCAATGTATACAACATGATCAAGATGAGAAGGGGAAAAAACTTGTATCCATTCAAAGAGAATTGATGTATTGAGTCACACGGGGAACCAAGTATGGCTACTGTGAAACCTTTGTTCCAGCATAAATGTGACGGCCTGCAGGAAGAATTTTACAGATAAAGTGAATTTGCAAACATGATACCTCGGCGAAGGCTTTCACTTGCCGCTCCAAATTTCTTCTCCAAATCAACTTCTCCAACAGCATTAGCAGCAGTACGCAACTGAAACAACACCAGTCAATCATAAGTTCCTCGGATAACTTTGATACAATCTTCACGTCTCAGCATTACTATTCAGGCACAATTAACAGAAATACATTTGATGCAAAACAAGAATTTTATTTAGAAAACTGAAAACCTTTTAGCAGGAGGTGTATAACAGTAACATTTATGCATAGCAGACTGAAAATGATGAAAAATTCAATACTTACCTGGTTCAAAAATTCATCAAGTCTTCTAGCAGATCTAATGATACTGCCCTCAAATATTTCTGTCATTTGTATAACTTCTGCAAAACTTGCACCCTGATAAAAGATCTATTAGCAAAACAAAACTAGGAATAGCCCAACAGGAAGATCATACCGAATAAGTCCTTGATGAAAACAACAACAGTTTCAAAGATGAAACCTTAAACACACAGAATAATCAAATTGAATGCTACAAGCAATGCAGCTTCAATCACCAATATCTAGAGCCATGAAAAGTAAAGTAGAAAAGAAAAGAAATATCCAAAATAGTTGGACACTCTTAGTATGACAAGTCTAAACATTATTTGTTTATAGAATTATAACCAACAGATAGATCAATGATCGGTAACTGAATAGTACTAGAATACAAGATGATAGCTCTCATAGCAGAAAGCTCTAAAACCAAGTTGGACTAGTAGTAAACATGAAGAAATAAATTACCAACTTGGAATGGATGTTGAACCATAATGAGATTAATACTATTAGGTTTTTCACTGAAAAGACTTGATGCAAGAGTCAAAAGTGATATCCTACTCATCATAAAAAGAAAAACTAAAAAAAAAAAAAATAGAATAGCAAGATTTTCCACTTTAAAATCAAAGCACAGCACATCAAAGCAACCATGATTCTCACACTTATAAATCTATTTAAATCAACATCTTGTATACTGTTGTGTTTTGGCTCGTTAATGCAATCTGGAGCGTAGGATTCAGTAGTAAAATCCAGGTTTAGAAAGGAAAGATAGCGCGCAGCTTTTCTATAAGTTCTAGGAAAGTATATCTTTCAAGATTCTATTAAGATTTGTGCTAGGTTTAGGAATCCTAAACCATATTGTATCAGCAGCCCCTATTCAGTATAAATAGGAGCTGCTGGGGATTTTCTAGGGTGAAGAAATACAGAAAATCTACATAGAGAGTCAAGTGTGATAGAGAGATAAGAACTAGACAGGGAGGGAGTTTTAGGTTCTGCAATAAGTACTTGTAACACCTAAATTCTTCATAGTGCTGGTGAATCTCTCAAGAGGTATCACTAAGTGGACGTAGGTCAAAGTTTAGGCCGAACCACTATAAAACTGCTGTGTTTTCTGTTTTCTGCGTTCATCTTATTTTGTTGTGCCTATATTGCTAAGTACTAAGTAAAGATCTTAAGGCGCTTACCACAATATATACTTATCAGAGATTGCTATGGTTTAGCCTAATCAATTACATGTCATTTCCTTGCTCCACTTTTGTGCCATACAACAAAATAACAACTCACCTTTGACCAACAATAAATCACATCCATCAAAAATGGCCTCACTGTTGACTCCACATACTCGTCTACATCTGTTTCTAATTTGCATTCATTTTGTATCTGCAACCATGTACAGGTATTAATAATTGTTCATAAATGAAACATATGCGCACAAATGAAGCTTATACATTACAGCACCTCTGCTATTCTTCTTGCACTCTCTTGGAGTTGTTGTAACGGCCTTGCAAGCTCTGACCTCAACTGTATCTGCTCATTTGATCTATCTCCTGGAATAAAGCAACTTGCAAGGGCTGCAATTTGATGATGATCTAAATCGTTGAATGTACCTAATTATAGCATTTTTTAGAAAAGGAAGTCAATGGGGGTGATCAAGTAAACGTGGTTTGAACTAATGCTTCACTCCTGAGCTATGCTAAGCAAAAACTTTCAATAGCTTTCAGCAGTTACACATTCCGACCTAGCCAATTTGATATCAGATCTTAAGAAATAAAGAGTAAAGTTGTGCGATAAATACCATTAAACATCAGTTCAGTAACAAGAAGTTCATCTCCGGTGTCTATCAAGCAGGCTGCCCGCCCCTTTAACTGGACAACGCCCTCGCCATTAATATGACCAAGCTTCTTCAAGACCCTTGAACGGTTCTTAAGTTCATCACGAAATTTTTGAAGCTGCAGAAACAAAGAAAATGAAATTAGATAACTAAACAATTGCAAACAGCAGAGTTGAGAGCATATTTTGATTGTATTCTTTCCAATCTTTGATGGATGCAGCAACACAGAGGTTATCATAATTGCAGCATCATTTTGAGTCCGTCCTCAACCAATAAGAATGCAGCATAATGTCGAGAACGTCCTCAACCAATAAGCATGCAGTTAGACCTTAAGAGAACATCCAAACCAGCTTACCTGTGATTCACGCATCTTGGACTTGAGTTGTTGAATTTCATGATTCACCTCAGCTTTCCGTTGGAAACATTTAATCTGATGCACATCTTGAGACTGCATTGAACCAGAGATAGAATGAGGGTAATGATGAATACAATTCCTTGGAAGAAACGATCATTTTTCTTTGGATAGATTACTGCCTTTGGAATTTGATATTTTTCTTACAGTAATATGGCAAACCTTATGCAGTGGGTGTGCATATAATCTCTGTTCGAGTGCTTCTATTTGATTAACCAGCTCAACAATTTCCAGATCTTGAATGCCCATATCCTAAAAACCAATATAAATTTGAGAAATAATACGTATATTAGCAAGTCTGGTCTAGTTGCAAATATTGACACCATGAAATGGCTCACAGAAAAGTAAATTATTATTTTTGTCTAGGAAAAATTGTAATGAAAGATCCTTTAAACAAGTGCAACTCCGGGTTTCAGGCTCGCAGATCAAAACCAGTCAACTATTACCTAAGAGGTAGAACTAAAGACAGGAAACTATCATAATATTATGGTACACAACAAGAGTATTTTCTACCAAACCCACCCCACCAAAGACAGTTATCAAATACCTTTACAGGATTCAGCTTTGGAAGGCCTTGTGGAAAACGTTCTCCAAGTTCCTGCACGGCAAGAAGAATATTTTGCCTTGCCTCCAGTGACCGCAAATCAGATGGAAGAGTAATTCGGAGTTTGCTTAGAGAAGATATCAGGGGCAACTGAACAGGGACCTAATGCAGATGAAAAAAAAAATTCAAAGTCTATAAAAATCAACTAAACTGCATTAAAATGCAAAATGAACCACATCTAAATTTATCAGCTAATTCAGTTGTAACTTACTACATGCATTTCACCCTTCTGTCCAGGACGAGGGGGACATGGTTTTGGCTGTGAACTGGTCTCACTTGAACCAGGAGAACAGTGAAGCAAAGTATCTACTATATAACCACCACCACGTGAAGAAGCTCCTGACGAAGGCTTTTTAACAACATTAACTACAACTCCCCAACCCCAATCTGTTCCACCTTCCCTTATCCTAACCTGCAACAATGAAAATCGCTTTCTAATAAGAACTAGAAACAATGCACAACATGCATTCATTGACTAAACCGACATTCTTACTAACAAACAATCAAGGTGAACAAACCAGTAATTTTCAATTTTGGTCAAACTGACTTGTGTATTTATGATTGACAGCCTATATGAACGATCACTATCAATCAACGTATAACTACTATAATAATGACACGACAAGAAAACAAGACTGCAAGTTTTTTTTTTTTTTTTGAAGTTCTAACTAGCGCTGCAGCAGTTCCATTCAGAAATACACTAGAATTACTCAAATTAGGGGAAAACGGAATTAATGTACTCACATTTAAAGCCATTAGAGAAGGACTTCTGGATTTAATTTAGAAATAAACTTCAACCAGCTAAATAGGCGTACATAAAAAAATTTAGAAGAAAGGAAAATCCAGTGAACCAGAATAGTCAATATGAATGGATTAACAATCTACTTGAATAAGGTCAGATCAAATCTTCAAGTAGTCTGATCATTCTTGTCACATACCAAGCGACCAGTAAGAAGAAAAATTAGAACTCTTTCAGGCCTCATTATCTCTGACATCATTTTCTTCTCAAGTTGGGCTATTTCAAGTTTTAACTTATCATAATCTGCAACTTCAGTCTGCAAGTGAAAATTAAAGAGTTAAAATATATGTGTGTGTGTGAACTCAAAAATCAAAATCAGAATCAACAAGAAGACCAACACTAATGTTGAAGATAAAAATCTACCTCTCCTGATGAATCAAGCATTTCTGCTTCATGCTCAAGCTCTGCTACCTTCTTCCCTATACCAGGTAAGGCCTGAATAAAACGCAAAGATTGTCATGGTTATTTAATATGCACCCGGCACCACTGCAAGAGAAACTCAATAGCTAATGTTTCTTGCTTTTAGTCATAAATAAATAAATTAAGCAATTCAGTAGAAACCTTTTCATGCTGAAATTGATGAAAGGAATTCTTTATCACATGTTCAGCTGTGAATTGGCCTTCTGCACGGCTCAGCAGATTCAAAATTGAATAGTAGCTGAGTCTGAAAGTACTGACTAAAGGAGCTGGTTTTCCCAACACCATGTCCTTAAGCGTGTTCATTTCCATCTGAAAGAAGTAAAGAGAAAATCATCCAATCAGCTATCTTGCATCATTTAAACCACATGGAGCAGTTTGTACTAGTGCCACAGAACCAAACATAGGACATAACAGGGACTTTTTGTTCCTTTTATTTTATTATCATTCAGAATGAAATTTAAGAAGGCAGTGATAAGTCCCTAAGATGGAACTTTAACATATTGAAAGGAGGATAGTTTAAGGATTTAGAATATCAATTCAGAAATGAGTAAGTAGGCTTGTATGCTGTAAGAGAAAATCACCTGTTCATCAATCATTATGATACAAATACCTTGTTCATCTTTGCCACGACGTCCGGCCCTACCGCTCATCTAGAAGAATTAAGATAATAGTTTAAATAATTAAAATATGATATACAACCGTACTTACTTTCGCTTAATATTTCTTAAGGGAAAAAAGCAATGGCATCTTAGCTTACTTGGATATACTCCCCAGACCCAATATAACGATGACTATCACCATCCCACTTTTTTACAGCTGTGAAAACAACAGTTTTTGCTGGCATGTTTATACCCATTGCAAACTGTCACAAAGTACGGACATTAGAAAGTTATTCAATCTTAACATTTAAGCTAAACAAGCTACAGCTATTAACTATGGCTAGGGGGAGAGAAAAGACAGAATGGTTCCCAAAGATGTTCTTACCGTCTCAGTAGCAAAAAGGGCCTTTACAAGGCCCTCCTGGAAAAGGAGTTCTACCAATTCCTTGATGACAGGAAGAAGGCCAGAATGATGAACAGCAATGCCTCGCAGAAGTAGTGGCAAGATTAATTCAACAGCAGGCAACTCTCTGTCTTCCTCATTTAAGCAGAGTATTGCATTGCGGAAAACCTGTTCGACAACATCTTTTTCCTCTTGGGAGTTAAAGTCAAGCTTAGCCATGGAGATTGCATGTTGTTCACATTCTCTTCTACTGAAGCTGAAAATTATAACTGGCTGAAATTTCTTTTCCATAATCATCTGAAACATAAGAAATGCAATGTAAGTAAATGAACCGCTAAAGTAATGAAGTTATAAGCAATACCAATGGGATAATCACCAATGATGATAGGGAGAAAAATAAAGCAATCGGCACTTATTAGATATATAAAAATGCAAAATAACATCTCACCGGCATAAATAAAGGAAGATGCAACCCTATCACTAACACAGATATATATTCTGCAAAGTTATCCTTGGCATAATTAAATCCAATATATTTGCTCTAACAGCATAGGGATGGGGACTGTAGCTTAATTGCTCACATTTTATGCAATAACTCAACAGCTGTGTATCTTGCCAACAAGTTATTTAAGATGCTTTTGCTTGGTAATAAGTGGAAAGTATGAGACCTAGACGATTAAGATTGACCATCTTTGTACTAGCATATCAATAAAAATCAACAAGACCTTGTTAATGCTCATTAACTGTCAAGAATTCTTTTGAAAAAAAAGGCCACCTTCACAAGGTAATGATATCTCCATGATGAGAAAATACTAAGAAGACAAAAACTAAATCCTTGACTATTATGATTCGCGTATGTGGGGTGTTTCTACGATGAGGCCTCGAGTTGTTACATCCAACTTGCCTATTTAAGATGGATTTGAAAATTCATGCCTACAAAGTCTTTAAGTGTCGGCTAGCTAAACACCTTGGATAATATATATGCTGTAATGAACTACAATGATAGACCAACTATGAATGTGAACCCCCAGATCATTACCAACTATGAATTGTAATGAACTACAACTCATGCCTACAAACTCACACAAAAATATGTAAATCAAGAGTTAGAACTAGAGAGCACACCTTCACAATTTTGTAAATGTCGGAACCACCGGATCCAGCATTCCCACCTTTTGCAATTCTCCCACCTGCCTTACCATTCGCACTCCGGTGACCCTCCCCCACTTTCTGCTTCGAGAAACTATCCTGCAACTTCATAAAACTATCCTCCTTGAACTGTTCATTCTCGTCCACCACAAGATACAACCCTTGCCCGCCAACCGGGAAAATGTAATGCTGCAGCGGAGTCGGCCTGAAATCAGTATACACCACATGACAAGGCTGCTTGTGCACATTACAAATCCACTCGGCAAACTCAGTAGCATTCGACATTGTCGCCGAAAGAAACACCATCTTAACTTCCGGCGGCATAAAAATAATACTCTCCTCCCACACCACCCCTCTCTCCCTATCCTTCATATAATGTATCTCATCGAAAATCACCCACGCAACCTCCTTCAACACCTCCGATCCCCGGTACAGCATTCCCCTCAGAATCTCGGTAGTCATAACCAAACAACTCGCATTCGGCGAAATCGTGACGTCACCAGTCATCAGTCCCACGTCCTCAAACTCCTGATTAAACTCCCTATACTTCTGATTACTCAATGCCTTCACCGGAGATGTATATATCACTCTCTGCTTGTCTCGAAAGGCCATCGCAATCGCGTACTCCGCCACGGCGGTCTTGCCGGCCGAGGTATGCGCCGATACGAGCACCGACTCGTTGCGCTCCAAGCACGCGACGGAGATCTTCTGGAAGGGGTCGAGGTCGAACTTGTAGGACTTGGCCATGGCGCCGTCGTACACGGGGTTCGAGAGGGTGCCGTGGACCGACTCGGCTTTGGCCGGAGTGTAGCCGGCGGGGACGGCGACCTCGTGGAGGCATGTGCGGGTGAAGTTGTGGCGTTTTAGCGGTGAGGATTCGTTAGGGTTTGGGGTTGAGGAAGCTTCTGGCTCTTTTCGTTTTCCTAGGGTTTGGGATTCTTCTTCCATTGCTGAAATTAAGTACGGTTATTATGGAGTTAAAGAAATTAGGGTTTTGAAAAATGAGGTTTGATTTTGCGTACCTGAGAGTGAAGTGTGGTTGCTTGAGAAGCAAAGGCGTAGAGTCGGTGCGGTTGAAGAAATGGGGACTGTGATTTTGGGTGTGGATTTGGGGGTTAGGGTTTTAGGGGAAGAGGGATAGGGTTTTACTGGAGTTACAGTAGCCATGGTTATGCTGTTGGTGATCCGGGTCGGGTCGGGTTCTAATTTTGGTTTGACAAAATTACTGTTTTGGTCACTGATCTTTGTCAAGAACGACAGTTTGGTCACTATCGAATGTCAAATATCAAAATGGTCACTCAAGTTAATGTTTCATTATCAATTTGGTCATTAGAGGTCAAACGACTGTTAATTATAGGATATTCTTCGAATATTCCGTTTCTTGCCAGGAGTATTATGGTCACTGAGGTATATTGGCGCCATTTCTGTTTTAGTTCCATCTCCTCTTGATTCTCAGCTTCTCCATCAGCGTCTTCGACTGCCTGCTTGGAAGCCTCCTCCCTCAGATTTGCAAGAGCATGCTTGTATTCTCTGGGAATAACCTTGATGAATTTAGGCAAAAGACTCTCAAAATCAGCCAGTACTTCACTGGCCAGCAAGCTTTTTGTATGACGTTGATGCTGCTGTATCATCATTCTAAGAGTCATCATATCTTCTTCTTCTTCAACTTTATCAAGGTCAACAAGCTCAGGATTGCATCGGGACAAAAATTTTCCATCAACATCAAGAACGTATGCTATACCACCACTCATACCAGCAGCAAAGTTCCTGCCTGTTTTCCCAAGCACATCAACAGTGCCACCTGTCATGTACTCACAGCCATGATCACCAACACCTTCAACTACTGCCCTAGCCCCTGAATTGCGAACACAAAATCTTTCTGCTGCCATTCCATTGAAATATGCCTCTCCACTAGTGGCACCATAAAGAGCTACATTACTAGTGACAATGTTCTCTTTCGGGTCAAACGTGCTAGCCTTTGGGGGATAAACTATAATTTTGCCACCAGACAATCCTTTACCAACGTAATCATTGCTGTCACCTTCAAGCTCAAGAGTGATGCCAGGGCAGAGAAAAGCTCCAAGGCTCTGGCCTGCACTTCCATTGAATTTGATGTGGATGGTGTCCGCTGGAAGGCCTTCCCTGTTGTATCGCTTGGTCACCTCATGACTAAGCATTGTTCCAACAGCACGATTTACATTGCAAACTGGAGTTTCAAAGTATACAGGAAGAGCCTTCTCTATAGCAGAATTGGACAGTGAAATGAGTTTGTGGTCGAGAGCCATGTCCAGCCCATGGTCCTGTTTCTGAACACAATATTGTGCAGCTTCAGGCCGAATGTCTGCAGCAGGTCTAAGTAACAGGGATAGATCAATGTTGTTCAGCTTTTCATTGTCTTTAGTAACTTCTTTATCAACTTCAAGCATATCTGAACGACCAACCATTTCATTTAAAGTTCGAAAACCAAGTTGTGCCATTATCTCTCTCACCTCCTCAGCTACCATGAAGAAAAAGTTGATAACATGTTCAGGTTCTCCAGCAAACTTGGTCAGCATGCCCCTTCACAACTCCACTAGCAACTACGCCTACACCAGCTTCAGATACTAACTTGACGCTGATTCGAGCCCTTGGGTTAGCATTCTGCAGAAAAATGGAACAAAATTGAGTTTAAAAGGAAACATAGACATGCTTCATAAGCAGCAAAGAGTATATTACCATCTACCAAAAGAAGGGAGTGGAGTGAAAGACGGGAGCTAAAACTGTTAATGGGAACATAAACAACAAACATACCTTAAGATCATGAATTAATTGAGCAAGGTCTTCAATTGAGTAGATATCATGATGGGGAGGTGGACTGATCAGTCCCACACCAGCAGTGGAATTTCTAGTAATAGCAATGTCTCCAATAACCTTGTGACCAGGAAGCTCACCTCCTTCACCAGGCTTGGCCCCGTGTGCAACAATGAAAAAGCTTACAGTCCATAAGAGCACATATTTGGATTTAATCTTTGTTAAATTTACAATAGAATGTAAGAAATCCAAATCTTATGCATCAAATCTTATATGAACATACCTGAGCCATTTTTATCTGGAGTTCATCAGCATTCGTAAGGTAGTAACTTGAAACTCCAAACCTCCCACTTGCAACCTGCTTAATTGCACTCCTCATTGGATTCCTTGAACCATCAGCAAGAGGCTCCATACGAGAGGGCTGCTCGCCACCCTCACCTTCAGAAAATAAAAACAATTGATCAGAAGTTGTTATGCAATTACCAAGAAGATATAGATTACGATAAGAGTTTAGAAGAGGCAAACCTGTATTTGACTTTCCCCCCATTTTGTTCATAGCAATGGCCAGTGTAGTGTGTGCCTCCAATGATATTGATCCATAACTCATTGCCCCAGTACAGAACCGCTTAACAATCTCACTGGCAGGTTCTACTTCATCCAAGTGAACTTGCTGCTGTGTGTTTTTAAATTTCAGAAGACCACGAAGATTGCAGGCCTTATTCAATTTATGAATGAGCTTAGAGTATTCTTTATAAGCTGCCACACTGTTAGTTCGGGCAGCCTCCTGTAGCTTGGAAATAGCAAAAGGATCATTTAGGTGAACCTCACCATCTTTTCTCCAATGATAATCCCCAGGATTTGGTAGTGCCATAGCTTCTGCACTACCAGGAGGAAAATTTGTTCAGTTGAGTTTTACAGGTCAGTTGAACGCTATCAAGAGGAGATGGAACTAAAACAGAAATGGCGCCGATATACCTCAGTGACCATAATACCCCTGGCAAGAAACGGAATATTCGAAGAATATCCTATAATTAACAGTCGTTTGACCTCTAATGACCAAATTGATAATGAAACATTAACTTGAGTGACCATTTTTATATTTGACATTCGATAATGACCAAACTGTCGTTCTTGACAAAGATCAGTGACCAAAACAGTAATTTTACCTTTTGGTTTTGGGTTGTTTAATAAGTAAATTTGGACTATTAGGCTTATTATCTCAACAATGGGCATTTGGTCTAGTGGTATGATTCTCGCTTAGGGTGCGAGAGGTCCCGAGTTCAATTCTCGGAATGCCCCAATTTCTGCTCTATTTTTTGTAGTAGATTTTCTGTTCTGCCATGTACCATGGTGGCATTGTCTTTGAAGCAATCCCCCATTTTGGCATTTTCTCTGTTTTATAATTACATTGTGAGTTTGAGTAGGTATTGCTGCTTACATCATACCATCTACTTGTTTTAACTTGTAGTGATGCTTGTGGCAACAATAATTTTTGCCTCATTTACAACTGTTAACATGGGTTTCAGATTTGATGATCTGTAGTGTCCTAAATGGAGGTTACAAAGGAATCGAAACTCTGAAAGTTTTCAGGCAGTCCACTCGCTCCAGGTTTCTGACCGCTTATTTTCTGGCCATTGTGAACTTTCGTGCAGATGCATTGGAAGAGTCAAGTGACAACATCCAGAAGTTACTGTTGGTACTGGTGTGGAATAAGGCGTGTACAGAGTTTTGGTGATAATCTTCATAGTATGCAATTCATTGGCTCAGTGACATTCCAAACTCATAGAACCAACTTTCATTCTTGAGGTCTACACATTTACACTAGAAACTGCGCAATAAAAGCTTCGTGCTACTGCTTTTTACAATGTACTTGAGTTGGACAATTCCACTCGAGGAAGAAAAATCAAAAGCTAATGAAACTTTGATACTGATTTTACAACAGCATTATGGTATCAACAAATACAAGTATACCATAACAGGTTCTTCAGTGGCCCAGAAATCGGCCCTCCCCCCTCAACAAAATCTACAAGAACATCAAGAAATCTCATATATTGGATACTACCTTTCGAGAATTTCAGCTTCATTCCAATGCTTATGTTAGAGATGTGCCAAAAAGTTAGAAGCCACTCTAATTATCAAATGATCACTTCTTCACTTAGCAATGCTCCAGCAAGTGGCAAGTGACCAGAAAGACCAAATTTTGGTCTTACGATCACCATGAAAGATGTTCCTCAAAATATTGTATGCTCCTATTGAGGAAGAAAAATTTGTCAGGATTTTGGTACACTATACTAGGCATTTCCGCCGTCCGAGCTGCTGCAAGCTTGATTTGGAAGCACTGCATTGCCCCCAAAATCTCCATCCAAGCTCATCTGCTGGACTTCTTGTGGGGACAGAATCTTGATGCACCGAACACAGTTCACAAACTCCCTGGAATACCAGTAGTCAACTATTCAGAGACTAGTTGCGAAAGAAAAATTCCCAAGGAATAAGATTATGCAAAACATAAAGACATTTCATAGTTGTAACTGAAAATGGAACTGATACTTACTCCCAAGGGTCATCTCCAACTAGCAAAACATCATTCTCATGATCTACATAGACTAGTTTCCAACCTACTCTCCCTCGGTCCTCTAGCTGTCCTTCTATGCCAAACCGTCGAGCCAGATCATGCTTAAGCTCATCATAACCAGAATAGCGTGTAATATCTATAGATCTCCCAACAGCTCCACGTTTGTACACCTTTACAAAGATATTAACCACAAGTTAGAACCAAAATAATATGATATGAAAGCTAGCATGAGATGGCTTTGCTTTAATTTATATTTAAAAACATTCAACCTTGGTGTATGTTCGCAACCGCTGAAATTGTGCTGCTGGTGCCGCCCATGGGGCACCATCAAGAAAACCGCTATCATTTATATTGGAGTCAATTGACTGAAATGTCATATCTGGAACTCCAAAGGACTGGGAAACCATTGAAGAAGAAAGCTCCTGCTGAGCATCTTTTGAATTTTCAAAGTTGCTAAGCATGCCTCCTGCAGTAATATTATTTGTAAATTCCTTTCCTATCCCCGCCATGCCCTTATCCAACAGAGGATCAGAACTCAATGGTATTCCCAATTGGCCATCAATGTTAGAACCATATGAAACATTATTTCTTTGATCGACCTGAACTTCCACTTCTTGACTAGGTTCTCTGAACAACATTGACTGTGGATTAAAAGCCAACGGGGTATTATTGTGCTGTAAATGGACATCATTCTGAGAGACGCCAGCTGAAGTCGTGGAAGATGAAGTGTCCAAGTAATCTGTTTGGGCAGCTGCACCATTCAGGTATGTCTGTGGGTTAAGCATCCCTTGACTTTGGTTCCTAGTAATGTTCACTGAAGGCTTGACTTCGGACTTGTGCTGAAACCCTTTCACCAAGCTACCATGAGATGGCACTGTTTCCAAGGCACTTGAGCTCATAACCATGTTGGCAGATTGAGCCATGTCGTCCCCGGTTAATGAGTTTCGATGAGCCCTGTTGTTCAGCAATGGTTGAACTACAGTTGGACAGTTGTTTGTGGAGGGCGAAGTGGAACATGATGGACCCTCATCTGTTAACCCGGACTGGCCTGCTCCTGCAACTCCTGCCATCAAACCACTACCAGCTCTAGAGAGCTGATTGGTTGTGCTACTTGGAGGAAGTCCCAGATGCCCCGACATCTCAGTCAGCATACCAGGTTGCTGCTGTTGAAGCTTTGGTTGCGGCAGTAAATGTGAGAACCGACCAATAGATTGACTATTGTTAATAGTCATCTGCTGTGGCATCGCTCTTGACTGAGGATGTGAGGTTGGTGCCGATAAAGGCACATCTTGCATTTGGCTAGGAGTTGTGGACCTTGGGAAACTCTGAGACGCATCTAACAATTGCCTCTGCTGGTCCTGGAGCTGGAGATGTTGAGTCGGCTGTTGTTGCAGTGCCTGCTGTGCTAAGTATGATTGCTGGTGCTGCTGAAGCTTCTGTAATAGTTGAAGTTGAAGCTGATTATCAGAGAGATGATGTAACTGTTGGTTCACTTGATCAGGCTGTGGAGTCTGAATAAAATTTTGCTGTTGATTTTGACCCACATTTTGTTGTTGATGCTGCTGCTGCTGCTGTTGATGTTGATGTTGCTGTTGGTGCTGCTGCAAGTTCTGAGGAAGGTTTCTTTGAAGTTGATTTTGAGTAAGAGATTGCTGCTGAAGAATACTGTTAGCTTGGGCAAGGGACTGAGGTTGCAGAAGCGGGGACTGAGCTTGGCTAGAGGGTAGACCTTGATTAACCAAACTTTGCCTGGCTACTTGTGTCATATCACCCATCTGTTGCTGTTGTTGTACCATGGATGCTAATGGATTCATAGTGGGCCGCATCTTTGGTAGTTGGTCAAGCTGTTGCACTTGCTGAGGTAATCTCTGGGCGTTGAACTGTAAATTATTCGGCTGAGGTAGTTGAGGCGCTGACAAGCCCATCTGCCGAGAAAGATCCACACCACTTAGGTTTTGCATAACAGAACCAGAAAATGAAGGGTGCATATAATTTGGCTGCATAGGGCTAGCCACGGAAGAATTTTGCTGCATGTTCATCCACTGGACTAAGCTTAGGCCAGGTAGAACCTGGGGATCCTTCATGCACATATCATCACCAAGCCAAGGCATTGTCCTCTTAAAAAGGTTGTCTAGATCAGAGGATTCATCGTCTGTGCAAAGAATATCAAGTTTAAAATGATGTCACCAAAATTCAAATTTACAATGAGGTGAAGTTCCAAGCTAGCTTAAGAAAAGGATATAATTTATGGCTCCCTATGACATCCTTTACCTGGCATTCCTGGCTGCCTAGGTCTCTTTGATCTGAAGAATGGTGGGGGACATATGAAAAATGGAGCAGTAACAGGCTCAATTTCCCAGATTGAGACCCGATTACGCCTTTCCCCAGCAGTAGACTCGTCCCAACCAACCTATTCAAAAATATCCAAGCGAATGGCAATTATTTTACTGCTAGAGAGAGAGAGAGAGAGAGAGAGAGAGAGGGCATTTACCTGCAAATTACGCCATTGTGAGTTCTTCCATCTAACAGGATCAAGATCACTGATTCCTGTAATTGTACCCATGTATCTGCAGAATGAAAGCATCTCGTTTTCAAACCCAAAATTACCATCAGATTTATGTGAAAGTGGAGAATGCACACAATAACTACTGGGTTATTATAAATTGATAAACTAACATAACCATTTGTCTACATTATAATTGTCAGCATTTCTAGATGGTAAAGTACTAGCATTACTGATGTCCTACAAAGAACTTAAACTGCAATACTGATATACAACTACCTTCTTGTTCCTGACTCTTCAGTTTCAAACATCATACGGAAACGCATGCCCAACGATAGCTGGTTCGCACAAACTGCCTTGTAGTACTTAGCCAAAGGGATGACAAATTCTGATGGACTAGCCCTGCACATAGATAAGAATTTTGAGTTTAAAACTTCAGAATAAATTGTCCCACAATAGGATTTATTATAAATAAAGAAATAAAAGTTGCTCTAGATAAAGAAAAATTGAATAAAGATGCTAACCTAGGATTGTAGAACACCGTGAAGATGCTATTGTTCGCAGCAGCATGAGCTGCCGCTGCCAAAATCCCAATATGCATACTGTCACTTGACAAAACTGATGATGATAGGTTGGTTGGTTGCCTGTTAGCACGTCTAATGCCCAAGAGAAGCTGCTGCTTTTCATCTCTGGTCATGGAAATTTAATACTATCAAATGTTGTTTATGCTATTCCTAAATTTTGTAGTCAAAAACAAGGAATAAAACAGAAGCATATGTATCAGTCAAAATGAGGCTTTTTCCCCCATAAATTTCTTTCAGAAAATTAATTCTTTGCATTGGAACTGCCAGGACTTATAAGTTTTTGTGATTACCTAATGAACAAGACAGCATCACCAGCAAAAAGCCTCTTCCCACTAACAAATAGACTCCATCCCGTGGTCAGCAAGTGGCGTTTTGGTTGTCCTGGATAAGGGAAAATACGGAGCGACAACAGATGGTTAGACAAGATGACAATGGCAAACTATCGTATAAGTCACTTTCAAGTGGCTAACATGACAACATACCACGATAGATATGACGGAAGGTCCAAACAGTATCATGCAAATCCCTGGCAACGAGTTCTTGAGCAGGTGGCTGCATGTTGAAATCCTATGTGTAGAAACAATATTAAACTTTGTATTTAGTGTAGCAAACCCTAGAAATAAGGTAAGACTGCTTACAAGAGGAGGAAAAATCTTCTCTGCAGCACGACGGGGAACAGAGAAACCTCCATGAGTGCTTGTATCACTGGCGGTCAATGTTTTACAGAAAAACTCTGGTTGGGGCTTATTGGCCTTCAGGGCAAGATCTGATCTCAATAATGCTTCCTTGTCAAACTGCAGACCAGGAATTCAATACATTCAGGTTACAAGAGTTTTAGACTAACTTTCCAGTCATTTGGAATACAGTACTTACTGAGGGTACAGGTTGAAGTGTCATTTGAGCATAAACTTCATCCGTTTCAGGGTCCGCCTAGAAAATTAAACATGCGTGCAAACATCATTTATAAATGATCAAGAATAAAAATCTATGTATATGGTGATGCTTGAATTCAGATAACCAGCGTACATGCAAGGTGACGCTGTGAAGCACACATAGCAGCTTGGAGGGAAGATTTGGATAGTTCGGAATTTGGGCATCGACATCCTTTTTCATAGATGCAGCAACCTGAAATCAAACATTTCAGTTTCACAACTTCAACTAATCGACAGCTAAAAGTTAATAATTAACTTTTCCCAAATCCCACCACTAATGCTAAAAGAAAAAAGAAAAAAAAGTGAGAAAACTTTCCACTAATATACACAACTACCTTAACTTAATACTTAGTTTACACCACAATAGTAGAAACCTTAACAACCCAGAAATAACGAGCCCACACTGAAATGAATACCACCCTCTTTTTGCTAAGCTTTCTCACAAGACTACTTCATGAGGCAAAAACTAGTTCCATTCCACAATGGACTTCAAAACCATAAGTTTCCAAAAACATACCAAGCATTCAGAAACCGAAGCTCATCAAGGACTTGCTATTAACAGCATGGAGACACATACTAAATGAGCTCTATATCATGACAGCATTGACACAGAGAATTGAATTCATTACAAAAGCTATTTAGACAGCTCACCTGTTCGCTGTGGCCTTGAGGGAAGTACACCACGTGGGTCCCAGCCGGCGGCAAGTTCACCAGCGGCCCCGCGCAGGC
Organism: Potentilla sterilis; assembly: GCA_963682095.1. Lineage (NCBI taxonomy): Eukaryota > Viridiplantae > Streptophyta > Magnoliopsida > Rosales > Rosaceae > Potentilla > Potentilla sterilis. The sequence continues at coordinate 48,135,148 of OY821758.1, read as the reverse complement.
CTGCCACAGCTCCGGGTTAATGATCTTCACATTCTCTCCGCCTGCACACGTGTCAACCACCCATTCGTCAGAAACGTAACTCCCATCCCGGAATTTTCTGGGTTTTGTTTCCCGGGAAAACGAAAAGGAACGAGACTTTGGAATCTCGTGACAGTTAAAGAGAGTCCCCATAGTCCGTACAAAAACTTTGTAACTAACCCAACCGCTGCAACAAAGACACACAAAAATCCAAAACATACAAGTAAACATGGGTTTCTAAAAGAGAGAGAAAGCTGCTGACCTTCGCCGGAATCAAGCGCGGCGCCGCCAGACAGACCACCGTTCGCCGGCTGCTTCATTGCTTCCTCCAACAACTCGGATTTATTCTCCACGAAATAATTAGACCCAACACTAAAATCTCACTTTTTGCTCATCTCATCGGCCGTACAGAAATCCGAGCTGTTCTGAGCTTGCTTATGGGTCGTATTCAGATCACAAATCTAAGTAAGATCAGCTCAGCAGAGACTAATATCAAAACACCCAGAAAAAAATAAAATCTGAAAAAGGGGGAGACTTTTCCCGGAAAGGTAGAAGCTTTTCCGGCGATGGGGGAAGACGGCGACCCCGAAAAAGGAGGGAACAAGGAAGCAACAAAAAAGGAGGGCGTGCTGAGATTAAGAGCGACCAAATGCTGAAGCTTTGCCCCCTATCTTTCCCTACACAGCCCACACACTCATTTTGCCCCTTTCTCTCTTCTTCTCTCCCTTTACATCAAAATAAACAATTTTCCATTTTTCTTTCTGCTTTCTCTCTCTACCTGTCCTTGAGAAGGCCACTGACTAATGGCCTTTGCCCTTTGGTTGACCTCGGGTTGGGGGTTTGTTCTTGATTTTTGGTTAACCATGGTTTACTTTCATATTTAATTTTACAATAACATGAACAGTTGTTCCTAAATTTCTTCTGAAGAAGAAAAATTAAGTAATTGCGGACGGAAACTTCAAAAAAAACAAGATTTCGTCGACCTCTGGTAGCGTTGTAGCGCACAACTATGAACTCCAATGTGGTCCTTTCTCATGGTCACAATTTTACTGGTGAGGTGCTACACTCATTTGAATGTGAAGCGAGTGATGTATTGATGAATATGACCATGTAGTTAGAAGTAGTATTATAGATTTCGGATGAAGTTTTGGTTAGGTTTTTTCTTTTTTTTTTCTGAGTTGTCAGAATTTCAATAGTATAGTCACTCAGGCGTAAAAACAAGCATAAAAGTGTTTTATATTATAGAGTTTTGATGAAATGTACATTTTGATTCTTAAATTGAACATTTTTTATTAGTTTTGGCTTGCATGCATCGATTATTAATCTTAAATTGAGTCTATTTTATCCTACTGCGTTGAGGAGTAACAACTTCTGAAAGATTTGGGTTTCGAATATTGAACTCGATCGTAGAGCGCTCTACCTTGCCAAAGCAAAATCAAGCATGTCATTTTTGAAAATTGATATAGAAGGAGACAATACAATGGACTTCAATTTGTGACATAGAAAACACTAGTATAATATACATGATCCTCAAGTTTAATGTTGCCACCAATCCGCAGTTTTTAGGGGTATATACATCTTATAAGTTTGGAAATTTTAATAAATCATCTATTGATTTGTAGTTTTGTACAAGACTTGAGTGGAATATTAAGAATGATGGGACATTAATTAGTAGGATTTATTCGCCACTATAGGTGCGCGAGGTTACCAGAAAATGGGGCATGCGCTTGTGGATGATGAATTCTGAAATGTATAAATGCCACAAATAACCATTTAATGTAGGGAACATAAGGTTTGCCCATTTGAAACTAAATGGGGAAATGTCCATTTATGAACTAAGTGTCTTAGAGAGTGCCCACTTAATCAAAGAGTAAGTTAACTTAAGCTATACTAGTTAAATCTTCATCGAAGTGACCTACTTCTCACTTTTTAAAAATTGAATTGTCTTTTGAGGATTGGAGACCCCTTTCACTAATCACCAAACCTTGGTCACTGACCGTCAGAGTTCGAGACATCCAGGTCGTCAGAATCCAGTTACTGGACTTTGCTAATATCATCTGAATCTCACTATACCCGTCGAAGATATGTTTGCCAGAGAATAAACTGTTTGTGGTTTATTGACCCTCATTATATATTTTATTGACCATTCTTTAGGTTGAGGATATGTAGTGTCAACCTTGAGGTATCTGTCTTTAGTTGTAATCTCTTGTTGGATATTTTCATTGCAGTATAATTGAATGTTATTTGAATAAATTTTCCAATGATAGAGAAAAAACCTACTTCTAACATCAATTTAGTTAAAAATGCACATGTACAACCGCGTGAGATAACCAATGTTACTTCAGACAAAAGTTGTTTTATTTTTTCTTTTCGAATCTAACTCCTCAAAAGTTTTTCTCATTTTGAACAAAATAATATCAACAACTAAAAATTACAATAACTAAATTTCGTGAATCTAACTCATGACCTCTAATTTATAAAAGTGAAATTTGTGTTATTAGAGCAAATGATTTAAGCTAATGTACAAAATATTTGAACAATCCAATAGTGACAATGGATTTTATTAAACAATTATTGAAACAAATAATTATGAAGAGCATTTGCAAAATGAGAAAAGAAAAGAGAAAGGTGCTATTATGGGTCCATTAATTTCAATGAAAAAGCTACAATAATTTCCTCAGAGAAAATTAACAATAATAGTGCAAATGGGGCGTTGAGTAGTTTCACTCTATTATTGACTCATTGTTATTAAGCTTAGCCAACCATGCCCGACCCACCTCATAATCCACCCATGTGCATTGTCGCCTCACTAACCTCACTATATTAGTTAATTACAAAATTAAGCAACTAAACCTACTTGGTAACGTGGCTAACAATGTCGGCTCCTCTCTGCTGCACGTGGCGTTTATTTTTGTTTTGCATTCTGCTCCCCCAAGAAGTAACCATATTACACTGATTTGCCCAAACCTTTTGGACCTTTTATTGCAACTTCCACCTCATTGTCTAGTTCAGCAATTAATCCGATGATTATTGTGGATTTGTGGTCACTATGGTAGAAGTGTAAAAGAGAATTTGGGACTCCATAGTCTTGTATGACGAGTCCAGGTGTTGCCAAACATGGGAATTCTAGAATTGAACTTCCTTAGGCAATTCATTCCCTCTTATACCTCGTAATATACGTATCTCTACATCAAAGAACTACGTACATGAGGTCATATTTTATACCGCTTAATAAACGTACTCCTGCATCAGAAAATTACATAAGATTATATGTATTTGTAATCCTACTTGCAGGTAATTAATGGATGGAAAATTAAAGCATACATATCTACTTGATTCATGTAGTCTTTGAAAATCCGTTCATGAGTTTCATCTCTTATATATAGGGATATACCAATTTTCTACCCACCAGAGTTAGAATCTATATACGATAGCTTCATCAATGTTTATGACGTTCAACCGTTAAACTAGCTAAGTTATTGATATCTGAATACCAACAAATGCTTATGTGTGTGATGGTCACAAGCCATGTTTCCTGGAGAGTTGGTGGTAGAAACAAGAAAGGCCCCTCTTATTTGATTCGACAACTATCATCAACTCATGCATTATATATTCACCAGATATTTAACATGCATAAGCCTCAAGCGCATGCGCAGCAGTACCGATCACCTCTCAGGTTCATCGCCAGCCACCCAAAACTGTCGAATTACAGCCTTACGATCAAACCCTGGTAGTAAGTAAATTTACTAGCTAGCTACTACAGTATTATATTTTGAGCAGCAGTGGCCTGGAACCGAAATTCCTCACATATCCAGCTGCTCTTTCTTGATAGCTAGCTGAGCAGTGCTTGTGAAACCCAGCAGATTTAACGGACGTCCACAGCAACCGACGTTATAATTAGGGCACACGCAAGGGTCACCGCCATATAGATAGACAAGGCCACGCGTAGTATTTAGTGGGATTTTTTTCGATGAGAATCGCATAGGGGATTTGGGAAGTGGGATAGTCAAAATGTTGAATCCTCAATACTGCATGTACCGTACGTGTGTGAATGGTGGAGGGAGAGAGCCGAGAGACGGAGATAGCACGCCTGCATTATAGTCCCCTTGCTAAGTTTCTCTCCCGATATTCCTTTTCTCTCTAGCTTTTTTGTTGCCTTTTGGATCTGAGTATTTTTGTTGTTGTTCTCATTGGTTTGAGGCATTTCAAAGAAAAGAGAGTAAGGAAATTTTATCCATTTGAACATGTTCGACAATAGACAACTTTTTCTTGGCAGCTCTTGAAATGATTGTTGTTGGTCATTTTTTTCATCCCATGCATAATCCTTTGAGTTCACTTTTAGGGTAAGAAGAATATACTTGTTCACCTAATTTGTGATTATCAATTTTAGTCTTTTATTTTATAATATGATGAGCCGTAGTTAGTACTTAAATTTGTTTTAAGCAATAGTTGATTTTGTTAGCTATAGAAGTTATAGATCAATCGGGGAGGCTCAAGTGGACCTCGATCATTCTAGAACACTCCGAGGTAGGGCTGGGCACGGGCCGGGCCGGGCCAAGAATTTCGTGAACCCGACCCAAAGCCCGAAATATCGGGCTCGGGCCGGTTCGGGCTCTTCAACAACTCAAGACCGACCCAAAGCCCGAAATAACGGGCTCGGGCCGGGTCGGGCTTTTTCGGGCCCATTTTACCTGGAAAACAAATCATCAAAATATGTTGGAGAAGAGAGGACTCGAACCCCTGACCTCGAAGAAAACAAACAAACTCCAAACCACTAGAGCAGAAGCTGCTTATGTTTAAATAGTTACAAATATTATATATATTTATGCATTATAGACAGAACAATAAATCATCAAAATTAAGTTGGAGGAGATGGGACTCGAACCTCAGACCTCTTACAAAACAAACAAGCTCCAGACCACTGGAGCAGAAGCTACTTTTGTTTACATAATTACAGATATTATATTTATTTATGCATTTTCGGGCCGGGCCGGGTTTTCGGTCCCAAAAATTTCAAGGCCCGAGCCCGACCCGATTTTCTTGTTTCGGTTCGGGCCCAAATTCGGTCCGGGCTTTTAACTTGAAGGGACCGGCCCGTTTCGGGTTTTTTCGGGTTTTTCGGGCCGGGCTTTCGGTCCCTCGGGCCAAAACGCCCAGCCCTACTCCGAGGGACATGTACATAGTCATAGGCAACTCTAGAATTGTATAGAAACATCTAGAGAGACATGTACGTAGATAGGACTAGAAGTTTCCGCGGGCTGCAAGGGCTGCCTATATAAAGGCTGTCGGGGTCACCCCTACTTGGCACGGGAAAACATCATTTTCAGGAATTTTGAAATTTCTTGTAAAACTTTGTTTCGAGTTAATACAAACTTCATGCTTCAAGAAACTTGTTTTCCTCACGTTTTCTAGCCAAAAGGAGTTGTCCTACACGAGGGAAAGGCTGACTTAGCATAGGGGATTGCTAAGGCCGCACGAGTGATCGGGGGATCGAAAATAAGCTCGTGACATAACGCTCTCGTTTGGCCGTTGCCGGCTTTGCGCCTGCTGGACGAGAGAAGTTCATCAGGTTGTGCTGCAATGCCTTGTTGGGACATTGGTGTGATAGGAGTTTGAGACACTGATCTTATTATTATAGTTCTTAAATGAAATATCAAATATTGTCCTTGCGACCAGTACTATTTGGTCTATTGACATTGTTGTGAGTTTGACTCATACCGTACACGTTGTAACATTTATGTTGCTTATTTGATAAAAGAAAATATTGTCCTTTCATGTCACTGATTGGTCAGCCATTACACGTATTAATTTTATTTCTTTTTTTCACATAAAAGCTACATAAATCTTCTATAAGGAAACTTTTACCTATTGAATCAGTTTCGTGGAGATTTATCTTCACTTAAAAGGAGATTTCTTCTCACTTGAATCACTCTACATAAAATCCCTTTTTATAAAAATCCTTACCCGAAATTTCTCTTCACTTGAATCTCCATTGAGGAGACCCCTACTTACTTAAATCACATTCGATGAAATCCTTTACCATTTCGAGGAGATTTCTTCTCACTTGAATCACACTTGACAAGCCGCTCATAATGATGAGTCTATAATCCTAATTCGAGCAAATTTCTTCTCACTTGAATCTCCTTGGAGGAGATGCCTCCGCACTTGAATTATCCTTGAAAGATTTCTTTTTACATAGTCTCTTCTTAAAATCATTATACGTATCGGCTTTTAGTTTTGTTGTAGTTAAACATATATATTGGTTAACCAATGGTGTATCGGCTTTTAGTTTTGTTAAACTTAAACATATATATTGGTTTAGGGTTAACAAATGGTGTGGCGCTAGTAGACCTGCCAACTTGGCTAGATTTTCTTAGTATTTGGGTAGAGTTTAGCCAGGTTAATATCCATAATGTTTTTGTTTAACTTGAGCGTACATAATATTACACGAGTTTAGTCACTATGTCTCTCTTGATGTACTCTCTAATATTTTCCAAGTAGAAATGAGACCTAACACTCGTATGTAGCAATGAGTGTGAGGATTTTATGTCTATTACCAATCTCTCTTGGTTTGTAATTTTAAATTCTATTTTTTTAAGATTTACTTTTCACATGAGAAAAAAAATACTCATACGGCTCGTCCGTCTCAGAAAAAGAAAAATAATTTTTTCAAAAATTTAATACTAATGATGATAATGCACCGAAAAATAACAATTACCAATTAGATCATGTATCAAAATATCAAATCATTCAAATGTCAACATCAGGTTCTCACAGCTATCAATTGGTTTTAAATTCCTCTCTACATGTGTGCGGTGGATTGAGGCCAGAAAAATGCTGTTATTCCGGCCCATATATTGTAGATTTGTAGTGGTTTGAGGCCGTGAGGACTGAGGAGTGTGAGCTGTGCATAAAAAAATGGTACTCATTTTGTTTAAGCAAGGATACCATTCTATGAATCATAAGGAGAAAAGGGAGCAAATCGTTGTTGATAGAAAGCGAAAATAGACTTTTACTTTTTAATTGAAACTCAACTTAAATGCGTTTGGTATATATCTAATTAAAAAAAAAAGTGATGTTTTTAACACACCGAGAATCTCTATTTACACATCTTATCAAATTTTTTTTTGAATCAGTTGACAAAAATTTATTAATGGAAGAAAAAATTAAACATTACAGTATTCCGTTGTAACAACAGCGCCAAGAAAAGAAGACATAAAAAAATAAAATTCATCCATGTCCAAAGAACATGCATAGGCTGCCAGACAATACACAACCTTATTACCCTGACGACGAGTATAAGACACCATCCAAGTACCATGGCTCTGAATCTGAGCTTTCAAATCATCATATAACCTACCCAATCTTGAAGTATTAGGAGCAGCTGTCACATCCAGTTGGCCCTTCACTTCTGAAGCATCAGTCTCCAAAATTGTTGGAGCGAAACCATGGCTTGCTGCAAAGGTCACCGCCCTACAACATGCAACTAGCTCGGCATGTTCTGCCGACACCAAACCCGCTGCCGGACTAGCACCTTCGGCCAACATTCTTCCCGAATGGTCTCGAATGATAAAACTCCAACCACCCTTTCGACTAAGTTGATAATAAGCTCCATCAACATTAATCTTACAAAGACCTAGAGATGGAGATTTCCATTTCACCGAGCCTCTCGCCAACACCTGCTTGGGTACCACCAAATTATGAACTCTGAATTCCTTGAGATGAGAAGCAAGCTGTGTAACAACATCCAATGCCAACATCGATTTATTATTCCATACCCTCTCATTCCTTTCCTTCCAACCTAACCATAGCATAAAAAGAAGTTCCCCAAAATGTGTCAGGTTGAGCTCACTAGCACAATAACACAACCATTCCACAGCAGTCTCTTGCAGACTACTCCACCAACTACTCCACCGATAACAAACAGTTCTCAGAATAGGGTGAGACTGAATAATCTTTCTAATGAAAACACAATCCCTACTCAAATGTAAGGTCGATTCCCCAACTAGTCCACATAACACACAATGAGTACCCTCCACCACCACTCTCTTCGACAACAGACTCCCCAAAGATGGGAGAATATCCAGACAAACTCTCCAACCATGAACTTTTGTCTTATTTAGAATATTAGTTCTCCATTTTTTTTTTCAAAAGTAATGACTAACAGATGGAAGGATAGGGTGATAGCTGGAGGAGTTAATGAAAACATACATATAAGTTGTCTTCATCGAAAACTTCCCATCTGATGCTAATTTCCAACACAACCGATCCCTACATGGTCTTGTGCTGAGAGGGATGCTCAGAATCATAGTAGCATTAGACTCCGAAAAACATCTCTTCACTTTAGCAGTATCCCATATTCCATATCCACACAACAAATCACTCACTCTAGACACTGACTCTGTGGTAGGTATCACCATCTCTAGTCGCCCCAATACTGAGCATGGAATCCAATTATCCACAAAAGTTTGTATCTGCATCCCATCTCCAACCTGCCAATAAACATTTTCCTTGAGTAGTTCTCTAGCCCCGAAAATACTTCTCCAGGAATAGGAAGGAGAATTAGACTCTTGTGCTTCCCAAAAAGAACAATTTGGATAGTATTTTGCCTTATAAATAGATGCAATCAGTGAACTAGGATTAGAGAGAACCCGCCAAGTTTGCTTTGCCAGCATTGCCAAGTTAAAGTTTGACATAGGCACCCCATGGACGTCTTCCTGCCAGGTTTCCTTCACCACTGTATCACACTCCTCATGTTGCAACCAGAAGGCTTCAAACTGAAACCGATGAATTTTAGGGCGAGCGCTAAGCGGCGCAGTACTTGCTTTCAGCAATAAAGGAACATGATCACTGTCTGAAGGAGGAAGATGAATAAATTTGGCATGAAAGAATATGTCGAACCATGACATGGTACATACAGCTCTATCCAACCGTAGCAAGGTCTCCGAGTTACCCCATGTCACCATGACACCTTGGTAGCCCAGGTCGATCAGATCACCATACCTGAGCGCATCCCGAAACCCTCTCATCTGTCTCTCCGGCCTCGGCGCTCCATCAATCTTCTCGCTGCTGTTCAGAATCTCATTGAAATCTCCAATAACTAACCATGGTAAAGAGTTTATGTCCTCCAGATCGCGAAGGAGCTGCCAGGATTTGTCCCGTTCGCCAGTTGCTGCATAGCCATAAAAACCAGTAAGACGCCACGTCGCCACCCCCGGACCATTTACAATCTCCACGTCGATGTGATGCGCCGATTTGGACATGATTTGAACGTTCACATCCTCCGACCAGAGCAACCCTAAACCACCAGACCTCGCGGCACACCATCTCCGCCCGAGAAAACCCTAGCACATGTTGCAGTTTGATGAAATCTTGTTCAATGCTAATCTTTGTCTCGCATAGGAAGACAACTTGAGGCCGATTCTGCGCAAGGAGATCCTTAAAAGCTCTGGTGGTATCATCCCCACAGATGCCCCTGCAGTTCCAACTCAATAGATCTGAATCCATGGTGCAATTTTGAAAATTTGTCGCAAACCCTAGCTTGGCAGACGAGTTTCTATGAAACCCTAGCAGAGGAAGGGGCGATAGATAATTTGGAGTACTCCAAATATTTTGTTCTTTAAATTTGAGTGTGTGACTAGAGAAAAATAGTGTGTTAATAAACATTATCCTTCATTAGAAAAATATACGGAGTGTGTGAATGAAGATTTTAGGTGTGTTAATAGCACCACCTTAAAAAAAATCATGATCCATTTTGATAGTTTAGTACATACATGATACGTTTGATCAGTATCCAAAAAACTTAAAAAAAAAGAGGACTATGATCCTGATTGATTTATCAGGTTAAGTACTACTATTAAATCCATCTCTATCTGGTGGGATGAATTATAATCCCCCCTAAAATAAAGCAAGTGTGAGACTAAAAATAGCTCATTAGTGAACGATTCCTTTTTACATGCACTTGTTTAACATCTTGGGTGCCCTAGAAGGAAACACTCTGCACCATCAAATGTTTCCTTAAACGAAGTTTTTTTTCTTTTCTTTTTCAAGCTAGTTGAAAGAAGCATGTGTAATCATCTATAGGAACATAAGGATTGCTACAGTTGTTGTTATGAATAGCAACAAAAGTAGAAGAGTGAGTAAAATCGTAAAAAACAGCCTGCAGACTGCATGTGTTTGCTTGCTATTTAGGATCCCATGTTGTACCTCATGGTTTCTGTATATGTTAAAGCCACTAGAGGCAAGAAAATGGCAGGTTTACCAATCAGGGTCGGCCCTTCATATTCATGTGCTCTAGTGCTGGCTGTGCTGCTCTATGTTTTGTTGAGTTCAAAATTCTGGAAGGGATGCGAATAAAACCTCTATCAACTCGAACAGAACTGCTCGATCACGATTTTTTTTGCATGACAGATTTAAATGAATGAATTGAAAATTGCAAGTTCATAAGGTATTTCGCCAAACATGTATGATTCTATTCGTAATCAACTCTACGTACTAGCCAAGTTCTAATTTGATCCGTGAACATGTGTGGTCAGTTACCTTTGGGTGTACTAGTTTAGTGTTTGGGCATACTCTACTAGTCGGTTATTTCTTGGTGTTCGATGAGCTAGAGAAAACAAGCATACACAAACACACACACACACACACAAACTGTAGACCAACACAAGAGGATAACATACAAGTAAAATCACTTTAAACATTTAATCCACAGAGCACTCGATCGGAACAAAGCACCAGTATGATAGACTGACCAGTATCAATTAAATTGAGCAAAGGTTGCACAATATTGAGGAGAGCTCCAATATGAATCACACTGCTTTTTCTGTCATGTTCTGTTTTTTCCTTTATTGGTAAGATGCTAAGTAGAAAGAGGTAATACTTGCACACATTTAAATCAATAGAAGCGTCAGAATTGAAATAAAGCGAAATCCCCAGACAAGCATTTTCTCAAACACTTGGGGTGCTAACATCAGACCCGTCCCGATCACGAACGAACACAGAACAATTGATGCAAGGTGGGGCAGGGGATTCTGGAAGGTGAAGTAAGGAATTTTGTGAGAACAATAACAAATTTGAAGGTAGAATCAAACAGGAGAGTTTAACAGAAAGAAAGAAGATTTACCCACGGTTAAATCTGGTTAAGATATCAATCAGTCCCTGTATTTTTTTCATCCTCAGCAGTCAGGAACTCCTCTAGTAATATCACACAGATAGTTGCAAATCAGCCTTTCATATACAGAATTCCATGATAAAACACAAAACATGAAACATAATTAACGGTGAATTAAAACTTACCCCAACGATCAACATCTGTGTCTCCCTCTTCGCTTGTTAGTGGTATCGTTTGGCCATGAGCTGCGAAAATCTTCAATTTGAGGCGGTTGCTCATGGTTGAAGTTTCCAGCGACGGGAATTTAGCAATGCAATTTCCGGAGCAAAAGGCTTGCAGTCTTGGTAGTTGAGATAGCTTCAAATGTTTCAACCGCCTTAATGTAATCTCATTTCTTGAATCTTCATCTTTATTAATGCTTCTTACTATTTCCACCAGTCTTATGCACCATTCGACTTCCAGAGTTGTGAGTAGCATTAAACTGTTGGCCATGGAGTAAGTTATCAAGTATTCCAATTTGACGCAAGTACTCACATGCAAAGTGGTTAGATTGTGGAAGGATATTGCTGATGATCTCAGATTCCTTAAGCTGTCACAACCATTCACGTGTAGCTCTTCCAGGTTCAGAATATATGGGGCTGATTGTGAGTTATTATCCTCCTCATCCTCCTGGCCTAGATGCATCAGCTTCTCCATTCCAATAAGCCTCAAGTGTTTTAAATGAGGGAGCTGCCACTGCTGGTGGGTCCCAATACCAACTGCACTATCACTCGTTGTGCTGTTTCCTTTGAGGAAAACAGCTGAGTTGGATTGTAGACCAGCCACAACAAGGTGCTTTAGTTTGCTAAACAGCTGCACCTGAAGCGGACCTTTGCAAATCTCCGTGCCCTCGAAGACCAACCATTCCAAGTTGGGAAATGAATCCTGAAATGTAAACAAGATCGGATTACTTGATATTAAGCTGTGCTAAATTCTAGGCCAAACAAAAAAAAATAGAGATGAATTTGGAATTGTAATTAAAAATATATAATTTAATAGAGATGAATTTTGAATTAATTAGCAAAAAACATAAGTTAAATTTGGTGTTATTACGTACCTTCTCAATTGAAAAAAGAGATGGAGAGATAGGACTACATAGATATTGATGCTGGTCATATCCACCACAGATTGAGATTTCCTCTGTTAATGTGTGAACTTCGAAACATTGAAGGACGTGCAAACTATTTAGCATTGGCCAGCTGGACACATGCATTCCTGGGTAGAATCTTGTGAGTTGGGACAAATTTATAAATGTCACAAGCGTTACTTTTGGAAACACAAACAGAGGTGTTGTTTGTACATCCTTCTCTTTCGAGATGATTTCTTCCACCCCAGAGTCACGCACTATAAGGCTCCTCAGCTGTTGAAGGCTTTTGGCTACTAAAGCTAGAAATATACTTTTCAAATTGTCACACGAAACAATTTCTATTTTCTCTAGATTATTCACTGATGAACCCTCTATAGAAAGGTTATCGTTCCATATTGCCGTCAACTTTGCTAGGCCATCAATAGATAACTTCTTCAAGTTTGGAAACGCTACCTGCATATACATGATATTCATCTAAATCATGAACTAATGAAGAATAAATATGTAACTAACTGATTGAGAATATCAGAATTAAAATGTGAAAGAAAGTATACATAACCAAATTGAAATAATAAAATATATATAATGTACTAGCTGGTCACCTTGTTATCAAAAAGGAAATGTTGTACCACCATGTCTAAATTTCCCTTGGAGTCAATCTCTAACTGTAATCTCTGGCATGATGGATTTGGCACTTCAACGTAACTTCTTGAGCAGAATTTAGTGAGGTTTGGAAGGCCTTTTAGCTCCAGTTCTTGCAGTTGGCAAAATATGTTCTCTGGAAATTCTTTATTAGATTCTTCTATTGAAATTATCTCCTCCATGATTTGACATCCAGATATTTGAAGACGTCTGAGTTGTGATAAACTTTTAGCCATTGAAAATGATAATAAGAATCTCAAACCGTTGAGTTCACTCACAGCCAGCCATGTTAAATTAGGAAAACCAACCTGCTACAAATTACACAATCATGCTTAGGAAATGACAAATTGCAACAATTAAATTGCAGGAAAGACACTAATGTTAACAATTTAACATATGGCTTATTCAGCACACTGACACAATAAAAATGGCTAAATGTATGATATTTTCTTCTTTCATGAATGGTAATAAGTTAGTATGTAATAACAATAATATAATGTAATAAAAAGTTAAAATGAAAAAATGTAAGGAGCGTACCTTCTCATTAATGGTATATAACGCAATAAAAAGTTAAAATGAAACAATGTAAGGAGCGTACCTTCTGATTAATGGTATATGCAAATTCAGCATTGTTATGGACATGTAGATGTTTCAGTTGCTGATAACCTCCTGAGGCTAATTCACAGTAAACCCTGTCCTTAACACCCTCCATCCCCTCCAAGTACAAGTCTTCAGTTTTTTGGAGCAACATTTTTAATCCTTGGTCCAATTCATGGCTGGTAGTGAGCTGGAGCTTCAGTGCATTGAGGGCTTCATCTACATCATCCCATTTCCACACAGAACCAATACAGATTTGAAATCTCTTCAAATTACTACCAGTGAACAAATCTGCTGGAAGTATGTTAGCATCTGGGATATGTATTTGTAATGCGGTCAGCCGATGCAAGTACTTTAGCTCTTCAAGGCTTGCATTACTTCTCTTAGTGTCAACGCCTCTTTCAGCCTCCCATTTGTTAAAGATGTTTTTTCCCATCCTCAACTCTTCAAGTCTTCTCAACCTTGATATAACATTAGGTGAAATTACTTCGAGTTCGGAGCAGCCGGTCAAATCCAACAATATTAGACGACTTAGTTGCCCTATTTCTTCAGGTAATTGTTTAAACTTGGATTTTAAAAAGCTCAAGATTTCCAAGTTTCGTAACTCACCAATAAGAGCAATGTCTCCCAACGTGCATCCATCCAAGCACAATGTCTGAAGATTTTTGAGGAATTTTAGAGATGGAGGTAGCGATGGTATACTCTTATTAGTTATATCCAACACTTTCAGTTTCTTCATCTCTTTGAAAAAGTTGCTTGGGATTTCTCGGGATGAATCATCATCAACACTGAACAAATGAAACATTGTTAGTTCTGGGCATTGTAAAACTTCAGGAAGCTCTGGAGTATTGCAATTCCAAAGAGAGATCCTAGTGCACTTTTGGCAGAAATCCTTATTTGGCCATTCTTTCAATTCATTCCCATGAGAAACTGATAACACATGATGATCTCGAGCAGCAATATGTTTAGCAACATCTTTGACAAGATCATGAATTCTGACCAGTCGGTTATCATCCACATCTAGCAAAAGGCAAGAATCCTTAAGCTTTTTAAGTAGTGTATGCAAAGCATCCCGTGCTTTCTCCATTGTATCATCATTTTTTATGAGACCCAGCCCCATACTGTATTTTAACAAGTCAAGGAACAAGAGAGAATTGTACCTCCCGACTTCACTTGCACAGAGCAAGAACACTGACTTAAGCTCCTCACTCTCTAATTTGTTGTAACTCCACTCAATAGCGGAGTATGTCTTCTTTGTCAATCCTCCTCCATCCAACTTTTCAAGTCGTTCGAAAGTATCTCTCCAAATGTATGACGGACTATCTTTCAGAGCTCTTGCAACAGTGATGATCAAAAGCGGCAAACCTCCACATTTCTCGGCGACTTGGGCTGCTATAGTCTGTATATCAGGTTTTTCAACAATATCACCCGCCATCTTCTGAAATAAACTCCAACTTTCTTCTTTTTTTAGTACTTCGAGATGAAACTCTCTCTTTGTACCCATTTCTCGGCAAACTATCTTATTTCTCGAAGTCAACAAGATTTTGAGAGTCGCCATGCGAGGAATACCAACAGCCTCCAAATCAATATTTTCCCAGACATCATCTAGGATGACAAGAGACTTCTTGTCTTTGATTCTGTTGCATATTTGAGTTGCTCTTCCAGCTGTTGTCCCAGCTTCAGAAAGCTCGAGACCTAACTTCTCAGCAATTGCTTTTTGAATTTGTTCGATGCTAGGATTCTGTTTCAGATCGAGTACCATAACCACCTCATCGAACAGCTTCTCACCACTTTTTGCCTGTTTATACACTTCTTTGACGAGTGTTGTCTTTCCAACACCCCCAATACCATAAACCCCAATCATGTAGGTATCAGACTTTTTCAGTTCATCGATTACTTCCTTCGCAGTAGTAGTCCTTGAATCAAAGGCTTCGTAATCTTGGATAGCTAGTGTACACACCTCTTCTGGGGAAGCAGCATATGCAATATTGGCAAAGTTATTCCTTTTCTCATAAAGTTCAGCAACCTCTAGAGCCATTTTTTTTGATTTCCTGCTGAGACGATGACGAAGCTTTAGATTAGGACAATATCCCCCTAGACACTTGGTCGCTGCATGGCGTTCATCTTTCATGAAGTCATCTGCTTCTTTACTCAGCCGATCCACTTCAGTCAGCCAGTTCTGGACCTCTGTTTCAATCTTTTTGCCTTTTCTTTCCTCTGTTTCAATAGAATGCTGCATAGTTTGTCTGGCACCACCCAAGTCACCAACTTGACTCTCTAGTTTTTTGAGGTTCTTGTTATACTGGATTAGATAACCCACTTGGCGTATACATGGTGCAACTGTGAACTCAGCAATTTTTCCAACAATTCCAGTACCAATTGCAGAGAGAAACTCCATGTCTGTTGCAAATTAAATGATAAGTGGTTAGATCCCGTGACAACAAAAATAACAATGGTAATCATAAAGGTTGAGAGGATTTGAGATCTAATCCTACTTCTGTTTGGGTCTCCAACGGAGTTAATTTAAAATTTTTAAGGTTTCAAAAGTTCTATTGGCATTTGCCTTTTTCTTTTTCTTTTTCTTTCCAGAATATTTTTAGATATTTTAGTTAAGGAGGGGTAAACTATATATCAGATCAGACACAAAGTTCTTCTCACCTATTAACTTAATTACAATTAAAAAATGTTCTCTCGTTCTCCCCTTGGAGAAACCCTAAGGAAGCCGAAGGTTTCCTTCGGCTACGGCGGCTCGGCACACCTACTACCTCTGGGCAGCAAACTCTCTTGCTCTCTCCTTGGAGAAACCCTACGAGCGCCGACGGCTCGGCAAATCTACTGCCTTTTGGCAGCAAACTTTGGATTGGGAAGGGCGGCCCTGCTATTATTTCTTTTCCCCTTACAGACGGCCACAAAGATGGAATCCGACGAGATATCTGTTGGTTGAATCTACAATGTCATTTTAGTAATCAGATTCAGATCTCTTCGGCTTCGAAGCGGATTAGATGCTCGGGTTCATATTCTTCTGCGTTCATGGACGACGGAGACTATGGGCGCTGGAATCAGAGTGTCTCGGGGATCGTTGAGTGGTGGGAACCATTTCAAAGCGGCGGTGGTTTCAGCCGGATTGAGGGTGATGCCGTAGGCGATGGCTCCTTGGTATGGTGGGGTGGTGCTAATTGTGGTAGTGGCGGCTCCTCTGAGGGCGACGGCTTCCAAGACGGCGGGGTTGTGGAATCTGCTAAGGTTTCTGTGCGGTTGGACTTGTGGGTCATTTTCTTGGGCTTCATTTGGTTTGACTCTTTTTGGAGCTGGACTACCATTGTGGTTTGGGCTAAACAAGTGAGAGAGGAGTTTTCTCCTATTATCGCTAGTTTGGACTAGTTTTGAATCTGGTCACGGTGCTTTGGGGTATTTGGTTGGTCATTTTTAATCTTGCTTCTAAATATTTTCAAGTACTGATTTTTGTGCTTCAGTTCCCTATGAAAGGTGGGTGTATTCGTGGCTCTATTAGCCTAGTTTAGGTTGGTGTGTCATAAGGGATAGCTCTTATAGGTCGGCCCCGATGAGTGTGTTATCCTTATATTGCTTGTTGAATAAAAGTTGATGACTTACGATTCAAAAAAAAACCTAGATATCAGAAAGGAAAAAGAAACAAATTAAGCAAATAAATGAAAGTGAACATCTATACTATTCATTTTCAGTTAATTGAAACAAATAAATACATGGTTAATTATCTATACTATTATTAAGCAAACAAACTTTGCTAGCAAAAAGACATTTGAAAATACGACTAAACCCTTCAACTATAAGTTATATGTTAAAATAAATTTTAATAAATAAAGGACAAAATAGTAAAAAACAAAATAATATTCAAAAATATTCTAATTTATATTCTACTACAATTTCTCTGTAACTTCCGTAACTTCCCGCTCCTCCCTCTACAACTTCCAACTCTCTGTTTTATTTTAACTTTTTTTTTCTTTTTCAAAACAATTTCCACACGCAGTTTGTGGGGTGTGTCTAATAGTAAGAAACAAAACAAATAAACAAAAACAATCAAAATAGATAGTTAAATGTGAAAGACAGACGTGGGTAGTGGGAAATTTAAGATTGAGACCTGCATTCATACCAAATTTGGACGTCAATACGAAGTGGTTCATTTAATGAAAAAAAAATATAGATAAGCTGGCAAACAAAGATAACCAGTCTTGCTTATTTCTTAGGTGATTTATTAGAAATGGGTGTGGGTCCCACCTCTATTTCAGGAATTAATTCTTGACAAACTCTCTTACTTAATACTCAAGGAGGGAGGTGGGTATCAGAATCGAATTCATGTATCAATTTTTGTTACCAAAATTATCCTCATGTAATTTCAGTATATCAAAATTATTACAATTAATATGAATATTTTGATAGTTGTTGTAGAATAATCAGAATTGGTCTACTCATTTCATTAGAGAATCCCTTTATATAGGGTGACGATTACAATGGTAATAACAATTACATTGATGATCATAATCACTGATTGAAACGTTACAACTTATTGATAACTGATTTCCTAATTTACTATCGTCATTACTTTGACGAAGGCACACAAAAGGTAATTTCCTTTAACACTCCCCCTTGTGCCGAGTCAAAGACGGAATGGTGCATAGATCGTTGCCTCATTAAAACCTTGCCAAGTAACAAAACCCAGTGGGACAAAATAAAACTTGGACGAAGGGAAAAAGAGCACAACACACCTTTAACCTTTGAGGATTACATGTGTGTATTATACTCCCACTGAAGTCTACATCTCCCCCTGATCCTTACATTAATCAAGGAAGCTTTGAAAGCTTTCGCATTCCTATGTTTTTCCTTCAACACAGATAAAATGGTGCATGTGGTGTTGCCTCATTAAAAACCTTGCCAAGTAACAAAAACCCAATGGGAGAAAATAAAACTTTGGTCGAAGGACAAAAAGAGCGCAACGCACCTATTACATTTGAAAACAACATGTATGTGCTAGACCCCCCCTGATGTCTGCAACTCCCCCTGATTTTTACATTAATCATGGGATTCTCCCTGATTCTTTCATTTGATCAAGGGAGCTTTAGTAACATCAGCACAGTTATGTGTTTTCACATGTTTTTCCAAATATGACTTTGAGCAATGATTTAGTAACTAAATCTTGCCATATCTTCCTCAGATCCAACTTGATTTACTTTGATCTTGAGGATAAGGTTGTTCATGAACCGAACACATTGGTTCATATTGAACATCAGGTTCACTCGTGGTATGACATTCATATAACAAAATAGCCATAACTTCGTCTAGAGTATGAGTGAACCATCAAGAGATTTGAAATTGATCTGTAATAACAGATTTTCTTATCTCACCTTTAATGCGTTTTTCTTTACGCATAGTTGGCTGTGACGTGGATAATTTCTTTATCATGTCACATTCTATGTAGAGATTGAATGAGCCCAAATCTTTCATATCTTTAATGAAAGAATGATTTGCGTTGCGTAGGCGCATAGCTAGACATAGCTTTACAAATTTACATCGAATGAGAGGTCGAGTCTTACATATTATGTTTAAGTACAATCATGCGTCATTGCACTTGTATAGGAATTTCATTTCCCAATACTTCTTCGTCATCTTCCTTTAGATGAAAAACGGATCTATTGTTAGAGTAAAGACTTCGACTGATCATGAGAATATCTGTAGGCCTCACTTTATTCTTTAGAGTGCCTAAGCCGATTGATGGATGATCACCATCATTACAGTCCTTGAGTTCCATTTCAAGACTGTGTATTCCCAAAATCTTTTTCATTCTCAACTTAGGATTTACAATACACTGAGTTTCTCTTATTTCATTTAGAGTTCATATATATCCATAATGAAAACACAAGGGCATAATTCATCAATCCCTTTCCAATCAAGTAGTCATTTTAGTGAACGTTTCAATTTCTTTTGCAAACGTACTCATGTGATCTAGAGTCACTTGATTTGGGTGGATCAAGTCCGTTTAGGATCCTCATGTATATCTCTTAATTTAGATCCCCATAGAGATATATGTTTTGATCACTTTCGGAAACAACCAAACTGACAAGGTAGTGGAGTGCAATGACATCCATTACGAGAGTTTGTCTCATCGTAGTCCATTACGAGAGAATATCTCCTCGTAGTCGATTCCAGTGCGTTTTTGAGAGACCTTGCACCATAAGGTGAGTTTGCATACTCTTATTCTCATAACGCATTCTAACAAAGATATATTTGATAGGGTTTATATTTGCGGTGTCGGCGTCACCTGCCCAAAAGACCTATCTCTTTGTTTATACTGGATCGCTTTTTTCCATTAGGCCAGTTTACTAAGTTGACATTTTTCAACGAAGTATGGTTCGATAGTAGACTCATTATTCCACGTCCTCATGTACACTAGTGTAATGTGTTTGTAGAGATCTCTATACTTTAAGGATTGGTTCTAACATTTGAGGCGTCCCCCAATGATAACCACAATCCATAAATATTCTCATGAGACGGATTTGAGTATCACTGATCAATAGATCAGGTTGTGCCAAACTTGTTTTCTTCCTTTACACAAGTATGTATCGAACCTAAGGTGGCCTCCCCCTCTTCCTTGGAGAGCCACGGCCTGTGACACCATTTATGCCACTTATGGCGTCACCATGCCACCATCCATGGTGGCAGTGCAATACCCAATTCCTCTTGGGTGATACCATGTCCTTTTGATAAAACACAATCCTTGCAGGTATATTTGCAGCAGGTTTATATGATCTCGTCACTTTAATGTATAAGACATCTGCACACTTTACTTTGTGTGATTTTGGGGATCGAGATGAGACATAGTGGGGACAAACCATGACAATTCCTGTCGTTCCACTTGAACATGCTTGTTCTTATCTCCCCCTAACGACGGGAAGACTGTCTCATCAAAGTGACACACCGCAAATCTAGCGGTGAGGAGATCGCCTGTCAAGGTTTCGACATAGCGGACTATAGCTGGAAGTTCATATCCAGCATAGATATTTATTCATCTCAAGTAACCCATCATTGTGCGCTGTGGCGGCGCAATTTTGGCACATAAAACATTTAATGGAGCTCAAGGATTGTAGATCCGTGTCAATCCAAAAGAGCTCAAGGATTACAAGTTCGTTTGAAATCCTGTAAAATTCTCACACATAGTCACTAGCTATGGTATAAATTTGTTCAATGATGATGGTCAAAGATGAATAAATAACGCTGCATGCAAAATTGCATAACCCAAAACGGAAGTATTGGTGTGCTTTACCAATATTAAGACTATTACTGTAGTTATTTTCCGTGAGACCAATTGAGTTTTTATATAGGAATATGATGTCCATTACAAACCCCGTATAATAAGCCATAAAATCATCACACCTACGGAAATTAACCCGGCCTAGGTGCTTTGACTTTCTAGCATAAGCAGCAGAAATTTTTAATTGTGGATGGTGTCATGACACGTGACCAGCGTGTCGACACAACAACCAACACCATAAAATATCTATGGTGTCCGCAAGTTGGTTGAATCGATCCACTGAATCCTCTTTTGATTCAATATAACAACATAATGAGAAACTCATGTGTCCTTTGCATATGATGATCTCAATCATAATTTCACTAATAGGCTTTGAGTGATGTGCTTCGATTCATAGAATCACAATAGATAAGAAGCATAATATGATATAAGTGCATGTACTTGTGCATCAAATATATCATAATGTCACCGTAGGGGAGCGGTGGAATATAGGGATTGAACACACGTCTTCATCCCTACATGGATTGTATCGAAATAATATTTGAGGATAAAATGTTCATTGATCGTCCTCAGATTCGTGTGTGAACCATATTCTTCTGGTGTTTGCTTCTATTTATCCAAAAATATGGGTGTCCATAGTAGTTTCTTTAATGTATGGATCACCATATCAAAGCCAATCTATGTCAGAATTCCAAAAGATCATTTTCTTATGACGTTGGATTTAATTAGCGGTTACTTAGAACCTACTAAGTTGACATATAATCTTCTCTAATACTCGTTTACATTCGCAGTCATTTAGAGGTAATGCAAAGGAGCTCAAATGAATTCTCACTTGTATCTTTTTCACATGAAAAATCGTGGCGTAAATTTCTTTATAATGTGGAAAACAAAATTCAATTTTCTTTTATCGCATAAATTGTCAATTTGACATATGCTCAATATATACATCGAAACGTAACTCAAGTTCTTTAGAGTAAATCGATGGGGATTGTAATGAAAAGGTATTGTAATCCCAATTAGGCAGGTGTATTATGAATCCCAAAGGAAAATATATACTGATCATTATCACTTTCTTTGATATACTAATCATTATCATATATTATTGATATAGTGTTACTGTTCTTCAGTACTATTATTTTAGGGATTACATTGTGCGTTTCTTTACACACGGTTCTTTGTTTCATGCCTATATTATGATATGTTGCTTTACTTTATGCAATACTTTGCAAAGTTAGATGTAGAAAATTGAATTATGTGTATTATGAATAAAATTTGAATAATCTCAATTCCTTTAGAGAAGATTCAAAAAATTAACATGCCAACGATTACATTTAGTCTTGTCCAATTTAGAGAGAGAAATTTTAAGACCAAAAGTCTAATTTAGGACCAAAAGTCGTATTTAGGCATAATGGCCTTTATAAGGATATCTTGTAAGTTTAAAAGTAGACTAATCAAAGTCTATCTTGGATTGAGCCAGATCCTTTTTGCTCTTTTAATAGCTGCAATGAGATGTGTCATTTGACATATTCTTCCCATATGTTATGTCTTCAGTTGTAAATTCATTTTCGATGTTCTTGTTGGATATTGAAGATACTTTTCCAAAATCCGCGTATTTATATGATTCTTCATTTTTATTAAAAGTCGTAGCTAATTCTTTGCTAGCGTATAATGTACGTATCAATAGTTCATTGAATTACAACAATGACAGAGTGCTTCGCTGCACATGACATGTCCCCTATGTCATCTTTTAAATGTTACATTATCTCCACTTGCTTGTGGATGATTATAGAAATCTTTACGTCCATGGTAATTGCCCTTTGTTTTAGGGTTGTTGCATTATTTTGCACAATTTGTTCTAAGAAATAATAATTTTTTTTTTCAGACTTTACATCGTCATTACCCTTTGTTTTCTCAGACCTTACATCGTCATTGCCCTTTGTTTTAGGGTTGTTGCATTACTTTGCATAATTTGTTCCAGGGAATTTCTTTTCAGACCTTACGTTGTCATTCAAGATATTGAAATTATATATTTAGCTATTTACATAAAGCAGTTCGTATAAATATACCATGTTCAAGCCTTTGTTGGCTCAATAGGGGAATTTGGAACTCAAGTTCTTCAGAGCCCAATGTGTCAAAGTCGAACTGTGATGGTTAAACCATCTGTAAAATATAGGAAGAATAAAATATATTAGTTTCGCGGTCTATGACATTCACGACAACTAAAATAAACCAATATACTTTATGGAAATCAAATGCTTTGTGAAATTTCGTTATCACAATAAAATTTTTTGATGTTTCCATATTCATTGCATGTAAAGCTAATGAAATTTCATTATCATTGCTTTTTATATAATCAAGAAGATATCCATGATGAAAATTTTTTAAAATTGGATCTCAAGACCAAAATTTGTAATGGTCATATTTTTCTTACTTCGTGAATATGCTTTATCACAATAATTGGTTTGTCCATTTTTATATTGTATTGCTCATGAGATTTGCATTATCATAGCAATGCTTTAAATAACATGTTAAATAAAAACAATTATTTAACATAATAAAATAGACATATAATGATGCTCAAATTTTCATAAATATATGTCATAATATAATAAGATAAGTTTGAGCATTATATCATTAACGATTTAATGAAAATGATAACGTTAATTAGATCTTACTTGTTAGTTTGCCAAATAAACTGCATATGAATCGATTGCTCGATCTCCGACTCCAAATTTGTCGTCGCATGCCGCATCATTAAATTGATAAGTCACATAAAAACAAACAATATTCATATGATTAGTCACTTCAATCATATATATTTCACATTTACTATATAAATTAAAAAAATTTAATATTTACCATTAAATTCTTAAAACAGTAAATACGGTAAATAAAAATAACAATGCCGTAATTTTAAATTTACCTTTAAATTATATTTTCAAAAAAAAAACTGTTTTTTTTTTCGTGGGTTGGATCAGGCAGATCCGGGTCAGGCCCAACATACCGGGTCGGGTCGAGACCCGGCCCAAAGAAGCCGGGTCGGATTAGGCCCCAAAATCTGGGTTTGTGGCAGATCGGAGCGGACGGCGTCGCGGGGAGGGCAGCGCCAGATTCGTCGGCGCGGAGGCGAGGACGGCTGGATCAGGGACGAAGCACTGAGCAGTGTCCCTCTACACACTGGATCGGGTGGCTGTTCCGACGCGCAAGGCTCCTGCATCGGCGGCGCGGAGCTGCGTGCAGGGCTGGATCGGGATCGACGATGGGTGCCCAAAGCAGATTTTCTTGTTGCTAGGTCTTGGGCGCGGCGTCGAGGTTGGATCGTCGACGTGAATGGCAGGAATCGATGCAGGTCGTCGACGGGGATGAAAGGGTCGCCTGCGTCGTTGGGCTAGGGTGTCATGACGACGATCGGGGACGACTGCGTCGTTTGTCGTCGAGGACGACTAGATCAGGGGGGGGATCGATCGGAGGCCGGTTGGAGCGACTGGGTCGAGGCGCTGGAGCGCAGGGTCGAGGCGCCGATCGAGCAGTGGTGCCGGGACGTGACGTGGTCGGCTGCGCGGATCCGATCTGCAAATCTCGATCGGTTGGGTGCCCAGAGAAACTTTCTGGGTGAGCTGAGATTTTCAAGCTTTTTCCGACAAACTGTTGTCGGTAGAGTGAATTTCTGGGGATTTTCCGACAAGCTGTTGCCGGCAGAAAAGAATATTAGGGTTTTGATTTTCTTTTCAGAGACAAAACCAAGACTTTTTTTTTTTTCTGGCTAAAGCAAAGTGCTGATAACGTGTTGTAGAATAATCAGAATTGGTCTACTCATTTCATTAGAGAATCCCTTTATATAGGGTGACGATTACAATGGTAATAACAATTACATTGATGATCATAATCACTGATTGAAACGTTACAACTTATTGATAACTGATTTCCTAATTTACTATCGTCATTACTTTGACGAAGGCACACAAAAGGTAATTTCCTTTAACAATAGTGGTAATTTAGTAATCAAATTAATTTAATTATAATTTCAAATAGTAAATAAACAATATTAATTCCATTCCTTATCTAATTTCATGTCGTAAGTAAGAGCATCTGCACCGGCGAGCAGTTCGCCTCCATCTGCTCGAGCAAGAGGTGGGACCCGGCCAGAGTTGCTCGAGCAACCCATGCCAGAATCGAGCTCGCACCGGCGGCTTTCTCTCCTCCATTTGCTCGCCCAGTCAACCTTTCAGATTTGCTCCATCAATCGCTCGAGCAAATTTTGCTCGACCCTTTGCTCGATCAAATGGCGGAGCCCACAGCAGGTGGGTGACGTCAAGCCTTTTTTTTTTTTTTTTTTATTACGGCTCCTGGAAGAGGGACAAGGCCAACTGGAATGAGGTTGCCTCGAGCTAGGCTTCACCAGAGATGACGACGAGCGCCGCCCTTGAAGGTGGCAGTCGCTCCCAAGCTTTGCTGCACCTCCCATGTCGAGCGGCTCCGCTTGGGTATTGGTTCAAACGAAAGAGGGGGTCGAGCTCGTCATTTCGTTGGGTGGCACGACGGCTGGCGTAGCCGGACGGCGGAGAACGACGGGCGGGAAGGGCCGGACTCGAGGAAGAAGATGATGAACAGTATTGTATAAATGATGGGCCAATGACATGCTGCCACGTGTCAGTTTGACCGGGTCATTAAAGTCCAACGGTTGAATCGATCTGGGCCTTCCATTTGAATCAGAAATTTTGATCAAACGGTCAGAATTCAAAGGCAACAACTACTATTTGATCAGAACGGAAAGAAACCCAAAAAATAGTAAAAAAATCCCAAAAATTTTAAAACTCTCCCAAAATTTTGTTAATTATCTATCGAAAATTATCTATTAGTCGGAAATCTTATCGAAAATCTTGGATAATATCGAGTCGATAATGATACGTGGCACATTATTATTAGTGGTAAATCTATCCGGTAAAAAAAATTTAATCATTTCACAACAAGACAAAATTGAATTGCTCAAGCAAATTGTGAATGGGTGTGTGAAAAAATCGATTTGGTTGAGCAAAATTTGAATTTCATTTGCTTGAAGCAAATTTTGCTCATGGGCCCACCAGTTGCTTGAGCAAGACCATTTCATGGGTGCGGATGCTCTAAATAACTCAATGAAATTGAATATTCACATACAATTTCATTCCGTCTCCCATACATGATGAACTCTATTCCTGATGAATTTCATTCCAAGTAAGTAAACGTGTCTTAAAACTTAAATATAAAAAACATTCTCTTCTTCATTGCTCAAAGTTGTTATCCAAAGAGTTTTATTATGATCCTATGTTGAAATAGATAAAGATTGAAACTAATTTTGAGAATTTTAAATATGAGAAGCAAATCAGAATATTATTATAATAGGATGCTTTAATGAAAAATGACAATTTCATACTAATTTGGAGTCTCTTTGCCCATTTGAACAATCACTCTAGAATAATGCCTATTTGAACACAAGGTAACCACTGTATTGTCCAAATAGAGAGAGACCTTGCCGGTCACCGGTCGCCGGAATATAGTCACAGTCCGCCGGACTCCGACCACCGGTCACCGGAATCAGGTAACCAGAGTTTTCACATTTCGAAATCTCGCCGGAATTTTTCTCGATGTCATCGGTATATTACCAGACATACTGACCCCTAGTATGTAGACTGTATATATGATTTACTAGATCTCAGTATCCTCCAATATTAAATTACTGACCCCAGTAAACATGTTATATTAAATTACTGACCCCAGTAACCCAAAAAAAAATACTAAAACCCAATAATATGTTATAGAGCCAAACAATTAAATTTATTGCCTCCCAGTAATATTCTTAATACCATTTTCTTGTCGAATGGAATGAAAAGGAAAAGAATTGGAGACGTAAAGGTGTATTCTGAGATAGTAAAAAAACATTACTACCCCCTAATAATTTTTTATTAGGGTTAAATGAAAACATTTAATACTTACTTTTTTCCTTTTACGCTATAATCTTCTCACCAAGGAAATGCAAAGTTAATCTCCATGTCTTATTGAAGTTTGTACGTGTGATTGCTTATCAAGGAGTGATGATCTCAAGTCACCACTCATTAAGCTTCTCAATAAAGGAAAGAAAGAAAAAAAAAGTCAATACTCATCAAGATTAAAGATCCATATTGCAGAACTTGGAAATGACTCTCCCTTTGCTTTGACCCCTACACCACAGTATACGCACAACTTGCAATTACCTCAATTAAAGGTGGTGTTGAGTGTTGACTATCCTACTACACCGTGTTATGAGTCATTTTCATCATAGATGAAATGTAGCGTTTTGACGCGGTCGTTGTCTGCAAGCAACTAAGCCTAAAGATGCATCATGGCCCAGAATAGTATCCATTAGTTGTGTAAGTCCATGTTAGGCCC
Source organism: Potentilla sterilis (assembly GCA_963682095.1). Taxonomy (NCBI): domain Eukaryota; kingdom Viridiplantae; phylum Streptophyta; class Magnoliopsida; order Rosales; family Rosaceae; genus Potentilla; species Potentilla sterilis. The sequence goes on along the minus strand of OY821758.1, from coordinate 48,107,971 downwards.
AATTTATGTCAATGATGTCGTTTATTCCGACTATTTAGCTAGAGTCCAACCATAGTGTAAAGATCGTCTAAGAATTGAATTGCATTTTACTTTGTTTTCTAGTTTTCTTAGTTTTTACATTCAAACCCTAACACACCGAATAGAGCAATAAGAAAATCAAAATCAATACCACATGCGTCCGGATCCCCCGACGAGCTCCTCTTCCTCCTCTCCTCCTCGTCGGCGTCGTCTTCGTCGATGCCACGTCGGTGTTGGTGTCGGCGGCGGCATCTGCGTCTTCGTCATCATCAAGGGAGAGGGATCAGAGTGTGGAAGAGAATGAGAGATTGACAAAAGAGAGATGGGAGGATGAGTTAGTAGAGAGTGGGGTGAAAATGTGGAGATAAGGCGGTTTAGTGAAATTTTTGGGTATTTAGGCGGGATATTTTTGTCTTTTTCTTAAGAAACCTTTATTTGGGCAACAAACATCGGAGTGGTCAAGTTTTGCCCCCTAATTTTTTGTATTTGGTTTCCCATATTTTAATATATTTTTTTTTATTGGTTTAAATTATTTTGAGATTTTCATTTAAAAAAAATCTTTTATAATTGGATAGGTCATATAAGGATATGTTTGGAAAATGAAATGGGTAAGATAAGTATTCCGGATGTGCTTTTAGAGGATATGGTCAAATAGACTTTCATACCATGCTAGATATTATGTTATAGATGTTTTTGGACTAATGAATCTCCTGAAATTATTCCAGATGTGCTTTGAGAGGATATGTGCAATATTTTAATAGGTTTTGGATCTATGTTTCCCTCCCTAAAATGCACTTAGAAAATGCCTGAAATTGATGACTTCTAATCTATGAAGCATGGACACGCTGAAACACTGGCGTGTCGCGTGTCCGACACGTATCGGACACGGACACGCGCGGACACGGTCAAATACGCAAGGACACGCGTATTGAATTTTGGACACGGTTTGGACACGCGCGTGTCCAAAATGGACACGCGAGATAGGTTGGACACGCGGGGTGGGAGAGCCGAGGTGGAGGAGGAGGAGAGGCGAGAGGCGGAGGAGAGGCGAGCCGAGGTGGAGGAGGAGGAGAGGCGAGCCGAGGTGGAGGACGCGGCGAGGCGAGCGACACTGGAGGTAGAAGACGTAGAGGAACCTGGAGAGGAGATCTGAGGTAGGAGGATCTGGGATCTGGGTTCTAGGTCTAGTGAGGGGGGAAAAGAGGAAGAGAAAGAGGAAGAGGAAGGAGAGAGAAAGAGGAAGAGGAAGGAGAGAGAAAGAGGAAGAGAGGAAGGAGGTCAACAGAGAGAGAGAGAAAGAGAAAGAGAGAGAGAGGAGCGGGCTGGAAAAGAAAAAAAAGAGAGGAAGGAGAGAGAAAGAGGGAGAGGAAGGAGAGGAAGGAGGTCAACAGAGAGAAAGAGAAAGAGAGAGAAAGAAAGAGAGAGGAGCCGGCCGGAAAAGAAAAAAAATATATATATATATATATTAAAAATAATATTTAATTAACGTGTCTACAACGTGTCCGTGTCCGAGAAAATTTCATTTTCTCGTGTCCGCATATCGAATCGTGTCCGTTTTGGACACTCGTGTCCGTGTCCGTGCTTCATAGTTTCTAATCAATCCTATCTAATTTATATTAGAGGTACTACCATAATTTATATTAAAGTCACCTAAAGACTTTAATTAGTGTATAACAAAATTACTCAAAATTAAACAAAATAGTCTACGTCCTACGTTATGGAAAGAAAGGTCAATGAGTTGTGATCTGGTTGGTTAAATAGTTTAATTAACAACGTTGAGGTCATGAGTTCAAAACTCAATAACACAAGTAAGACTACGTGAGTTATTTAAAAAAATAAAAAAAATATCACGGCAAGAAAGACAATATATACGCAGTGGAAGCGCATCTGACTCTTCTTATTCTGGCTTCCAAGAGGACCCCCACACATCCCCATGACTTAACCATCTACCATGACTACATGCCCAGCCAAAAGCCAACAACAGTAAAATTCTTAGACTCAGATTCCTCAACAGCGCAATCAAAGCAGAGCCATCTGAGCCAAACAAAACAAGCCCACACCGTAGACCCTCTCTCTCTATTTTCTAAGGCGGGTTCTTGGTGTTCAGAGCAAGCTTCAATGAGGATGTTTTCAATTAAATCAACGGCAGTACGACTGTTATCGTCCCTAGCATTGGCAGAGGCTTGAAAACGGCGGCCGTCTCAAGGATATGGGTTGAAACTTCCTAATTTGTTCATAGTGGGAAAGCTTGTTAGGCCCTTCAATTATGGTTGGGTCATAACGATGATACGCTTGGAGGTTTCCAAGAGATTAACAAGCCACAAGCCTACTAAGAAGTTTGTAAAATGACTTATTAGGTTTAAATACCTTTTAGAAAATCCCTTCCATTCATGCTTTGACATCTCGTGGAGGATGGGAATGGGTTTTGTTGTAAGTTTTGGTATGATAAACACTTTTGGAGATGCTCGGTTTGTGGGCTTGTGACATATGTAGGGTTGTTGTATTCAGGACCAGCGTTTGGAAAAGGATGATGATGAGGGAGAGAGGAGTGTGTTATGAGATTTTGCGCCGGTGGCACGGGCACTTGTTAAATGGTGATAAGCGTGGTCCGTGGATCACCATTGTATTGATACTGTCCCAATTTAACCACTTTTAAGATGTTGGGTTTTAATCACAAAAGACCTCGGTACAATTGGGTACTATCCACCCACTTATATGTTGTATTTTATTTGTCACTTTTCTTATGTGAGATCTCTCCTCTTCAACATTCCCTCTTACGTGCAACCTAAATTTTTTTAGGGCTGCACGTATAATTCATTTGGTCCAATTTCCACATTGAAAATTAGTGTGTGCGGTCCAAGGTCCACTACGGACACTTGGTATGTTCCATGAACCCAAATTTGGGCCCATTATGCTTAGGGAAACCCCATATGTTAGGGAATTGAAGCAATTGGAGAGGAACCCGTTTTGATACCATGTTAAACGGTGACAAGCGTGGCCCGTGGGTTACCATTGTAGCGATACTATCTCAACTTTACCACCTTTAACGTGTAGTGTTTTAGTCACAAAAAGCCTCGGCACAATTGAGTACTATCGACCCACTTATAAGTTGCATTTTATTTGTCATTTTTATGATGTGAGATCTCTCCTCTTCAACAACACTGACGCTGATGTGTTGTGCGCTCTCTCCTCGAGTTCTGTTGTGCGTGTGAATGAAAATCTTATGTATAGGTTTATGGTTTAGGGCAAAAACCTAGTCTTTAGTTCTAGTGTACCAAGTGCAATACCATAGGGGATAATGAGGGATATACCGGGACACCGCCACTGTCAATAGGCGACGTCCGTTGCCAAAGTAGATTTTTTATGGTTGCCACTAATTTAGGGTTGTGCTGGGATAGAGAGGAAAAGAACTTGGTTACCATCACCCTAAAAAAGTTGTGTGTGGGAAAATGTAATGTGAACTTGGAACATGCAAGCTTACATTTGGTTTTTGTGAGACGGAGGAGAAGATCGAAGAAGAATGAAGAATTATGGTAGAATGAAGATGGAAGCAGAGTTTGATAGGTGCTCTAACCAGAAAAGGAAGAAGCCAATTGTTATTCGATTTATGTTCTAGTTTGGGATTAAGCCTTTTAGGTAGGGTTGCATGCCTCTATGAGTCTTCTTTAAGGGTGTCTAGGTGGTGCTTGTACCACAATTGTGTGTTAGCTAAGTAGGAGTTAGATGCACAATGTTATTGTAGAATGAGAAGTTAATCAGATACTCGTTCACATTCTTAAAAAAAAGAAAAGAAAAAAAATAAAAGAGTTTTACTTAATAGTGAGCGTAACGAATACCTTTTAAATTGGAAGCCTAACGGCACAAACCTACTGAAAAAGATCTGATCTCTCTCCCGAGAGAAAATTAATGCTCTCTCCCCCGCCGTCGACTGCTAGGGTTTCTATCCCTTTGGCTCATATGTGGTGGCTTAACGAAGGTTGTCGAGGCATGGTAAGATGAGGGTTGTCTCCCTCTTTTACTCTCTTCTAAGAGGTATGGGTCGGCGGCGAAGGAGGGTTCTCTATCGACGGTCAAGCCGACAAAGAAGACGAGGAAGATAAATTCTTTGTTTTTGGTTGGTAATGGGGCGATGATGCCGGCAGAAAGGAGGGTTGTTTGAGGCCTCCCGTGAGGGATGACTTTCGGGTCCGGGGTGACTCAGATCTAGTTCTCATGGGTCGTGGTCTCTATTAGGCATTGAGGGTTGGTAGGTTTAGTTGCAGTGGTGACTGACTGTTAAGGGCTGATCGTGCGGCTGCCCCAACGAAAGAGGTTGCGTCAAGGCTCATTTGGGTTCTTTGCCCAAACCCAAAGATTGCAACCCTCATCACAACTACTCTCCATCTCCGATTTACAATCTTGTCTCACGCCCACCGTTCAAGGCATTGCGATGCCATATGTTAAATGGGTGTGTTCTGGGACTTTACGTCTCCGGTGCTTGAATTGCACTGCCACTCCTGTCCTCTTTCGTATCCTTAGTTGTAATTGACGTTTCCGGCAGCGTCTCGTCTGCTGGCTTTGTAGATTGGTGCATGTTGTTTGCGTTCAGATGTGATTTTGGTTGGTTTATTTGGTTCTCGGCTTCTCTGGATTTGCTTATTAGGATTTGGATCGGTTCTCGGCTACTCTCTCTTATGCTCTGCGCTTTGTCTGTTAGAGGCTGCTTCTGATTTTGGGTGGTTGGTTTATTTTCTGTTTGTAATTTCTTGTGTGTTTAATACAATTAATCTGATCTTTCGATAAAAAAAAAAAACTAAAGTATGGCTAATTCTTAAAGATACTCTTACTTGTCCAAAAAAGAGATGAAAAATAAAATGGAGCAAGTGAAATTAACGAAGGAAATTGAACCATGTACCTTAGATGTTTGGTAAATGACCTTATTCCCTCCTTCAAATTCAACGAACTAAATCTATATTTAACAAAAACACAAGAAAAGTAAAACAATGACATGAATATTCTAATCTTTCCTGAAAACTTATAAAAGCAATAAAAAAAGAGTGTTGCTATTGGGACCTCCACATTTGCTCATTAGACCTCCAATACTTTCTACACCTCCATTATACTTTTAAATATAAACATTTACTCACTAGACCTCCATTCAAATTACCGAAATAACCTTAAATATGTTATTCACATATATTTTAATAACTTACTCATTCAACCTCCTATTCACTCACTAGACCTCTATTTCTTAATTTTTTTTTTCTTTCATGTATAAGATCTAATGAGATAAATCAAAATATAGAATATACAAATATTTCAAAACACACTAGCATATGCCCTTGTACTATTTCAATAGTTACTAGTGTGTTGCAAATATATTTAAGGTCTAATAAGATATATAAAAGTATTCACTATATATATATATATATATATATATATATATCAAAACAATTGACTTTTTTTTTTCATGTTGCAAACTTATTAAAATATATGTGCTTAGTTTTTAACACTTACTCTTAACCTTATATTTTGTATATGCGCTTAAACATGTATAATTATAGTAACTTTATGTCATATTAACAATCTTATAATTTACATATATGCTTATTTTAAGCACTTACTAAAATTGAAAAATAAATTTGATAAGGAAAATAATCAATAACATTATTATTGAATTGGAAAGTCTATAGACAATAAATATAATACTCTTTTTATACACTTATTGTCCTCAATAGTCTTTATGCAAGAGGATACAAATGTAATTCAATAATTGAAAATAGAGGGAGGTCAAGTGAGCAAATGTGGAGGTTCCAATAGCAATACTCTAAACAAAACGTACAATACCATGAATAAAGAGAAATTATGAAAAGGCAAAACCACTGTGTTAAAAAATATATATATATATATATATTTGAAAGAGGGTCGCTAATAACTAGTTTTCAGGACATACCTTAACTCCTTCAAATTTTTCGCTTAAATACAGAATAAAATACAAACAGAATCCACATCTGTGAAACAGAAACAAAGATAAAGGTAAACAAATTGATGAAATTTTTTTAATTTTCCGTACACATTATTGAAAAAAAAAAAAAAACTTAACACCAAACCAGAAGTTTAGCTAGCATAATTACCTTTTTTTTTTGGGGGTTATTGAATGTGAGAAGTACTAGAGCAATAATCAAAGTAAAACTGAAAGAAGATGTGCAGGCTAGCTAGGGGAAACTTGAATTAGAAGAGAAATGAAAGCAGAGGACGAAACTCTCCATCTTTCGGTTTACATCGATCTCAGAGAGAGATCGAGCATGCATATACATGGGAGGCTTATTCAGTGCGAGATGGCTTGGATGATAAAACACACAGGACGTCCTCAACATATATATAAATGAGACCTGGCACGAGATATTTCTGTGAAGATAGTTAGTCAACTTTCTTTCGAACAGTAGGAAGAGACGGATCCAAGCCCAGTCTTTGTTTATAAAAACTTAAACTTCACCTCACATGCTTTGGTTGCAACTTAATTTGCGGGGATTTGATACTTAGTTGCTGTATTATATGCTAGAACGTGTTATTTCTGCAATAGCTGACTTCAGCTCTCAATAATGAACTTAATAATTGAGTTTAACAAATGAATATTCATCCACATGGTTCAGGGCTGGAGATTAATTATCATAGAACCTCGACTTGGTATAAGGAGGACTTAAAATTGATGTCATTGATGATGCTTCAGCGCAGTGGTTGTGTATAGATCTAGCTACAGTGACTAATTATTGACATATGAATATTCTGTGATATGTCATCACTCTAAATTGCTGACAATTAGTGTTCATTTTATCAGCTTTTAATTTGTTTCATGCGATCCCAAGAAGCTTGTTACTACTACTGATGTTGGTTTAAAAATACACAGCTTGATAACGGCTGAAAATTTCGGTTTGCAGTCCGATGCTGCTGAATGAAAATTTTGCTTGGTTGCTTTGCTTCTGTCCTTGAACAACGCCTGGAGTCCTTTATATTGTTCATATATGCAAATTACCACTTGGTTCAATACGCATGAGAAAGAAAGTCTGATAATTTAATGAAATTAAGCTTAGTTGCCATTGCCACGTGACAAATTATTGGTCACTCATCATAGTTGTAGTATCTCGACAGTTTAGTTCTCGTGCTTTTAATTTCAACCGATTAGTTTTTGTGGTCTTAATTTTCTACCAATTGGTCAATTTCATCCAAATTGATTGTTTACCATTTTCCAACTTCCTCAAATGCCCTTATGTGTTGTCTTATTATTTTTCTTCTTTTTTACTTTTCCTTCTTCAAAACCAAAACCGAAAGAAGACCCAAAATATCTGGGTATATGATTGAAGATCTTCAGTCCAAGAATTTTACAATTGCAAACTGATTGCAATCGGCTCATTGCAATCGGAGAAAAAAATATATGCAAATTGATTTGAAACATACTGCTAACAAAATTAAATAGCATCACCATAGTCACGATGAAATAAAATTATATCATATCTCAATCATATCAATTTACACCAAAATCAGATTAAAATAATTCTTATAATTATCCTTAGCATTAAGCACTCTCTAAGTTCCGACGAAAAAAAATATATAAATAATTACCATTTCATATAATTAAGCTTACAAACAACACTACTACACTAGGCTCAATTATTATTATTATTATTATTATTATTATTATTATTTTGGGTCAATAAGGCTCAAACTTAATTGGTTTTTTTTTTTTAATCGGAAGTCAAGAAATTTATTATTCAGTAAGCAGTATAGAGATAACACACCCATATGGCCGACAATAAAAGCTATCTCTAATGACTCACCGACCTATACTAGGCTTAAAGAGCCAAAAATACACTTACATTTTCATCTCAGATAAAGCACAAAAGATTTCAGTGTCAGAATACTTAGCAGCAAGAATAAAGGGTAACAACCAAGTACGCTAACATTGTGACTAGATTCAAATTCAATCCAATTTAGCAGGAAGAGGCTGAGCCTCCTGTCCCACCAAGCTACATATCTCCATGTCAGCGACACCATTGGTCTTCAAAGCATCGCTCTTATTACTAGGCTCACAAGTTGGATCACCCATCACAAAGTCATTTTTCGGATGTTTCTTCTTGAACAACCTCTTTTTTGTTCCCGGGTCTTTAATTGCTTAGGGCGGGGACTTTTTTGGTTTGTTTTTACTGCCTTTTGGACGACCCATCTTCTTCTTTTTTGGTGATATCAGAAGTTTGTCATTCTTGTGTTTCACCACCACCAGAAGATTTTCCTCATCCTCTGTAGATTACTTGATATGCTTTTTTCAAGGGCGTCTCCAATCCGACGTTGTCTTTCGTTTGAGTAGATTAATCAACGGGGGTTCCTTTGCCATAGCTGCAAAGGTGAAAGAAGACCTCTCGTCAACTCTTCCTATCAGGATCTCAGAGTTCATCACACTAGTCTGTCCAGAGAACAACACCGACACGACTCAAACTTAATTGGGCTATTTAGCCTTATATGGTCGGTTGTGTATTCTTCGGTTATGATTTTATTAAAAAAGAGAAAGACAATAAAAAAAAAATAAAATAAAACAACACCTAAGGGCATTTGAGGAAATTAGAAAATAGTTAACAACCATTTTGGACAGAATGAACCAATTGGTCGAAAATTGAGACTATAAGGACTGGTCAGTTGAAATTGAAAACACGAGGACTAAACTGTCGATATTTTAAAAGTATAAGGAGTGACCAGTATTTTGTCTATCATATAATCTTCATCCATATTCAACTTGCTTTGTTAAATGTTAACCAAAGCCTACCATTTGCTTTAAAATACAGAGTTGCTAAGCTTGGCCAATTTAATATATAATTTCCAATGCTATTTTTCCAACAACCCACATTATGAAAATAACAAGAATGATAAACTAAGGAACATAGAGTTGAAACCAGCTCCAAGAATTAGAGTTTAATAGAGTAATGTTAAATAATGAAATATTTCATAAATTAGTTCATTCTGTTGAAGGAAAAACGTATTATGTGCCTTCGTCAATGTAACTGACGATAGATAATTATGTAGTCATTATTGTCATTAATGTATTTCCTATTACCGTTGTAATACTCACCCTATATAAAGGGATTATCAATGAAATGAGTAGACCAATTCCCATTTTCCTACAACACGTTATCAGCACGTAGCTTTACTCGCTGAGATTTTTTTTAGCCAAGAAAAAAAAGCCTGAAAAAAATATTCAGAAACCCTAGGTTTTGTCTCTGAAAAACAAAATCAAAACCCTAAATTTTCTTTTCTGCCGGCAACAGTTTGCCGGAAATCCCCAGAAACTTATTTTGCCAACAAGCACTTCGTTGGCAAAAGGAAGGCTATGCACTCTGCCGACGAAGCTTTGTCGGCAGAGAATGAAAAAATATCATGGCACCCAGATATCTGCTCTGGGCACCCTCACCTTCTCCGATCGGCGACGCAGCCTTGAAAGCTGCCGATCGACCGCCACTACACCTCGCAGCATCGTTGACGAACCGGCGCCGCCACCGATCTGCGCTGCTCTACCATCACCAGCGCGCGTACTCAGGTCGCTTGGCCTTGATCTCCGACTCTGCGGCTCCGATCCGGTCACTCGGCCTCGTCGACTCCACCAGCTCCGACGCTAGCAGCGCCGCATCCGCCCTAGCCCAGCCTCGCCAGGCCTGCACCGATAGCATCGACGCTAGCAGCAGCCCCCCCCCCCCTCGCCGCTCCTCCGATCGCCTCGACGATAGCAGCAGCCCCGATCCTCCTTCGATCGCCGACGACGCTAGCAGCAGCCCGGAGCCCCGAGCTTTCGACCCGAGGCTCCCCGATTCGGACCCAGATCAGCCTTGATCCGAAGCCACCTGATCCGGCCATCGACGCCGCTCGCAGAGCTCGACCCGATCGGCTGATTTGCAGCTCGACCCGACCCGACCCGGTTCGTCCTAGATCCGACCCGTGAACAGGATACGAATATTTACCATTTCTGGTAAATTGAGGTTAGTTTTCAAAACTTACCTTAGTGAAAAAAATTACTGTTTTTTTTTACAGATTAATGAAATTAATTATAAATGTTAAATAAGATTGCCTATTTGATATTTTTATTGCCTACATAAATGCATATATATATGTTTATGATAAATTAAGCATTAAAATTTATATAGGCAACATTTTTCATTTAGATGTTATGTTGAAATTAATGCGACATATATTTATGAAATTTGAGCATCATTATATGTCTATTTTATTACTGTTAAATAATTGTTTTATTTAACATGTTATTTGCCATGATAATGCAATTTCATGAGCATTGTAATATAAAGAAAAAAGGACAAACCTACTACTGTGAAAAAACATTTTCACGAAGTAAGAAAAATATGACCATTACAAATTTCGGTCTTGAAATCCAATTTTTATTTCTTGAAAAAGATATCTTATTAATTGTGTAAAAAGCAACAATAATGGAATTTCATTAGCTTCGCATGCAATGAAAACGGAGAAACCAAAATTTTACTGTGATAACGTAATTTCACAAAGCATCGGATTTACCATAATGTATCTTGGTTTATATTAGTTGTCGTGAATATCATTTAGACCGCGAAACTAATACATTTTATTATTCCTATATTTTATAGATGGTTCAACCATCACAGTTTGACTTTGACACATTGGACTCTGAAGAACTTGAGTACCAAATTCCCCTATTAAGCCGACTAAGGCTTGAGCATGGTATATTTATGCAAATTGCTTTATGTAAATAGCTAAATAAATAATTTCAATATCTTGAACGACAATGTAAGGTCTAAGAAAAAAATCCCTGAAATTTAATTATGCAAAGTAATGCAATCACCTTAAAACAAAGGGCAATGATGATGTAAGTTATGAGAAAACAAAGAGTAATGACGATGTAAGGTCTTAGACAAAGAAATTTCCTGAAACAAATTTTGCAAAGTAATGCAACAACCCTAAATCAAAAAACAATGACGATGTAAGGTCTTAGAAAAATATATATATATTCTTGAACAAATTGGGCAAAGTAATGCAACGACCCTAAAACAAAGGGTAATTACCATGGACGTAAAATTCATATAATCATCCAAAAGTAAGTGGAAACAATATAACATTTAAAAGATGACATAGGGGACATGTCATGTGCAGTGAAACACTTTGTCATTGTTGTAAATCAATAAAGTATTGATACGTATGTTACAAACTAGCAAAGAATTAGCTGTGACTTATAATAAGTATAAAGAATCATACGAGTATGCGGATTTTGAAAAAGTATCTTCAATATCCAACAAGAACATTGAAAATGAATTTACAACTAAAGGCATACAATATGGGAAGAAGATGTCAATGACACATCTCATCATTGCAGCTATTAAAAGAGCCAAAAGGATTTGACTCCATCCAAGATAGACTTTGATTAGTTTATTTTTAAAATTTCCAAGATATCCTTATAAAGACTATTACGCCTAAATTAGACTTTTTGTCTTAAAGTTTCTATCTCTAAATTTGACAAGACTAAATGTAATCGTTGGCATGCTAATTTATGAATTTTCTCTAAAGGAATTGAGATTATTCAAACTTTATTCATGATATACATGATTCAATTTTCTGTATATAACTTTGCAAAGTATTGCATAAAGTAAAGCAACATATCATAATATAGGCATGAAACAAAGAACCGTGTGCAAAGAAACGCACAATGAAACGCACAATGTAATCCCTAAAATAATAGTACTGAAGAACAGTAGTACTATATCAATAGTATATGATAATGATTAGTATATCAAAGAAAGTGATAAGGATCAGTATATCTTTTCCTTTGAGATTCATAATACACCTGCCTAATTGGGATTACAATACATTTTTATTACAATCCCCATCGATTTACTCTAAAGAACTTGAGTTACGTTTCGATGTATATATTGAGCATATGTCAAATTGACAATTTATGCGATAAAAGAAAATTGAATTTATTCCACATTTTAAAGAAATTTCTGCCACGATGTTCATGTAATAAGACATAGATGAGAATTTCATCTAAGCTCCTTTGCATTACCTCTAATGACTACGGATGTAAACGAGTATTAGAGAAGTTTATATGTCAACTTAGTGAGTTATATGTAACCGCTAATTGAATCCAAAATCATAAGAAAATGATATTTTGGAATTTTGACATAGATTGGCTTTGATATGGTGATCCGTACATTAAAGAAATTACTATAGACACCCATATTTTGGATGAATAGAAGCAAACACCAGAAGAATATGGTTCCCACACGAAACCGAGGACGACATGTTATCCTCAAATATTATTTTGATACAATCCATGTAGGGTTGAAGACGTATGTTCAAACCCTAGATTCCACCGCCCCCTTAAGGTGGTATTATGATTGATGCACAAAGTACATGCACTTATGTCCTATTATGCTTCTGACATCCATCGTGATTTTTTGAATAAAAGTATATCATTCAAAGCCAACTCGTAAAATTTATGATTGACACCATCATATACAAAGGACACATGTATTCTCATTCTTATATTGAATTCAAAGAGAATTCAGTGGATTGATTCAACCAACTTGCGGACACCTTAGATATTTTATGGTGTTGGTTGATGTGTCGACACGCTGGTCACGTGTCATGACACCATCCACAATTAAAATTTATGCTGCTTATGCTAGAAAGTCAAAGCACCTAGGCCGGGTTAATTTCCGTAGGTGTGATGATTTTATGGCTTATTATATGGGATTTGTAATGGACATCATATTCCTATATAAAAACCCAATTGGTCTCACGGAAAACGACTACAGTAATAGTCTTAATATTGGTAAAGCACACCAATACTTCCGTTTTGGGTTATGCAATTTTTGCATGCAGCGTTACTTTTTCATCTATGGCCATCATCATTGAACCAATTTACACCATAGCTAGTGACTATGTGTGAGGATTTTAAAGGATTTCAAACGAACTTGTAATCGTTGAGCTCTTTTGGATTGACACGGATCTACAATCCTTGAGCTCCATTAAATGTTTTTATGTGCCAAAATTGCGCCGCCACAGCGCACAATGATGGGTCCATTGAGATGAATAAATATTTATGCTGGATATGAACTTCCAGCTATAGTCCGCTATGTCGAAACCTTGACAGGCGATCTCCTCACCGCTAGATTTGCGGTGTGTCACTTTGATGAGACAGTCTTCCCGTCGTTAGGGGGAGATAAGAACAAACATGTTCAAGTGGAACGACATGAATTGTCGTGGTTTGTCCCCACTGTGTCTCATCTCGATCCCCAAAATCACACAAAGCAAAGTGTGTAGATATCTTATACATTAAAGTGACGAGATCATATAAACCTGCTGCAAATATACCTGCAAGGATTGTGTTTTATCAAAAGGACATGGTACCACCCAAGAGGAATTGGGTATTGCACTGCCACCATGGATGGTGGCATGGTGACGCCATCAGTGGCATAAATGGCGTCACAGGCCGTGGCTCTCCAAGGAAGAGGGGGAGGCCACCTTAAGTTCGATACATACTTGTGTAAAGGAAGAAAACAAGTTTGGCACAACCTGATCTATTGATCAGTGATACTCAAATCCGTCTCATGAGAATATTTATGGATTGTGGTTATCATTGGGGGACGCCTCAAATGTTAGAACCAATCCTTAAAGTATAGAGATCTCTACAAACACATTACACTAGTATACATGAGGACGTGGAATAATGAGTCTACTATCGAACCATACTTCGTTGAAAAATGTCAACTTAGTAAACTGGCCTAATGGAAAGAAGCGATCCAGTATAAACAAAGAGATAGGTATTTGGGCAGGTGATGCCGACACCGCAAATGTAAACCCTATCAAATATATCTTTGTTAGAATGCGTAATGAGAATAAGAGTATGCAAACTCACCTTATGGCGCAAGGTCTCTCAAAAACGCACTGGAATCGACTACGAGGAGATATTCTCTCGTAATGGACTACGATGAGACAATCTCTCGTAATGGATGTCATTGCACTCCACTACCTTGTCAGTTTGGTAGTTTCCGAAAAACTGAACATGCAGCTTACGAAAAGTGATCAAAACATATATCTCTATGGGGATCTAAATTAAGAGATATACATGAGGATCCTAAACGGACTTGATCCACCCAAATCAAGTGACTCTAGATCACATGAGTACGTTTGCAAAAGAAATTGAAACGTTCACTAAAGTGACTACTTGATTGGAAAGGGATTGATGAATTATGCCCTTGCGTTTTCATTATGGATATATATGAACTCTAAATGAAATAAGAGAAACTCAGTGTATTGTAAATCCTAAGTTGAGAATGAAAAAGATTTTGGGAATACACAGTCTTGAAATGGAACTCAAGGACTGTAATGATGGTGATCATCCATCAATCGGCTTAGGCACTCTAAAGAATAAAGTGAGGCCTACAGATATTCCCATGATCAGTCGAAGTCTTTACTCTAACAATAGATCCGTTTTTCATCTAAAGGAAGATGACGAAGAAGTATTGGAAAATGAAATTCCTATACAAGTGCAATGACGCATGATTGTACTTAAACATAATATGTAAGACTCGACCTCTCATTCGATGTAAATTTGTAAAGCTATGTTTAGCTCTGCGCCTACGCAACACAAATCGTTCTTTCATTAAAGATATGAAAGATTTGGGCTTATTCAATCTCTACATAGAATGTGACATGATAAAGAAATTATCCACGTCATAACTAACTATGCGTAAAGAAAAACGCATTAAAGGTGAGATAAGAAAATCTGTTATTACAGATCAATTTCAAATCTCTTAATGGATCACCCATACTCTAGACGAAGTTATGACTGTTTTGTTATATGAAGGTCATACCACGAGTGAACCTGATGTTCAATATGAACCAATGTGTTCGGTTCATGAACAACCTTATCCTCAAGATCAAAGTAAATCAAGTTGGATCTGAGGACGATGTGGCAAGATTTAGTTACTAAATCATTGCTCAAAGTCACATTTGGAAAAACATGTGAAAATGCATAAGTATGCTAATAAGACTGAAGCTCCCTTGATCAAATGAAAGAATCAGGGAGAAACCCATGATTAATGTAAAAATCAGGGGGAGGTGCAGACATCAGGGGGAGTCTAGCACATACATGTTGTTTTCAAATGTAATAGGTGCGTTGCGCTCTTTTTGTCCTTCGACCAAAGTTTTATTTTCTCCCATTGGGTTTTTGTTACTTGGCAAGGTTTTTAATGAGGCAACACCACATGCACCATTTTATCTCTGACTCGGCACAAGGGGGAGTGTTGAAGGAAAAACGTATTATGTGCCTTCGTCAATGTAACTGACGATAGATAATTATGTAGTCATTATTGTCATTAATGTATTTCCTATTACCGTTGTAATACTCACCCTATATAAAGGGATTATCAATGAAATGAGTAGACCAATTTCCATTTTATTGTATCAAGATTTTTTTTTCCTCCTCTCTCTATGCCTAGATCCAAAGAAGATAAATTTTAGATCTAAAGTCTTCTTTTAGATCGTAGTTCTCATTGAGTTTTTTGGATAAAAATGTTCACTCTCACACAAATTGCATACTGATAGCTCGCAACTTTGATTCTATAAATTGATTTTCCTTTAGTTTTAGTCAAAATATTTTGTTTTGGAGTTTGATTGGTAATTTGCAATATAAAGCGCAATCACGTTCTAGAGGATACACCAACCAAGGTTTATGAATGAAATGTGAAGTACAGTTTGTAAAATACAATGGAGTGAATTGAAGCAGAGCAATTAGACGGACATACGGACATAAGAAGATGACACGATAAGCATGAGTAAACAAAACTTTGCTACAAAATTAAGACAAATCGTTAACATGAAACTCATGGACGATACTCTTAACCAAATCGACCAACATCATTGACGTTCACTATTAATGAACATCTCTGAACTTAACAATTAGGCTAAAAAGAAATACGGCGGAATCCCCACAGAAACACTTTCTCAACACTTGGTGCGCATAGCCCACGTCTTAAGTTCAACCCTACAAACAATCTTCTACTTAAGTCGATCAGTACATGACTAGCAAAAGATTTGTTGAAGAGGTTCAACCAAAATTGGCCTACATCAAATTTGCTGAACTTTCACTATTGAAGTACAGATCCCTGGCAGCCATGTATTTGACTCTTAAAGAGTGATTGATATTTTACAAGGCATAGATTACAAGTTTCGGCAAATTAAAAAACAGATGTAGAGAATGGTTTTAGTCAAGGAATGGAAAGAGATCGAGGCCACCAAACTTTTTCGAGAAGAACTTCACAAGGTGAAATTCCTCAAGGCGGATCCAAGTGAGCCCTCGAGGCCTTGAGACAGATTTAGGTGAGGTGAAATCACATCAAAGCGGATATGAGTGAGATGCAACCTCTCAAAAGTAGATCAATGACTCAAAAAAGAAAAAATAAAATTTTATTTACTTGACAATATTATAATATCATCTACGATCCTGCTAATATGCCTGCAAGCACTCAATTCCAATTTGCGTCCAGTGACAATATCCTTACTTGAAATGTTCAGCGTGCTGTAGGTAGTGACGGAAAGTCTGAGTTGCAAAAAAAATAGTAGCATAAACAAGGCTTTAAATCTAATTTATACAGACATTACACTAGTAACAAAAAAACTCAGAGGTTAAACTAAGAACAAGTTCAAGTGCACTCACCTTAATTAACTTGGACAACTACAAAATACAAACTAATAAAAGCGGTAACGCACTCTCTTAGAGTGACTTGAGGGGTTGGGAATTTCTGTATCTTTTGCTAGAGTGGGAAAATTTAATCTCACTTTCTTCTCCTAAAAAAAAGAAGTAAATTCTTTTTTGGTCTGAAGAAGTAATCGGTTGTGGGCTTGTGGGTAGGAAGTGAAAATTGTCCATGCTATTGTTAGCCGACCAAGAAAATTCTGAAGTTAGATTACATCCACTCTCTCAGCCGCTAAGGATTTCAGTTCTGCATAACAGAACAGAACAGAACATGCTCAGTGTTTCTGTGTTCGCAGCTTCCTCAGGCCTTGTAAGTTTATTACGACTCTCTCTCTCTCTCTCTCTCTCTCTCTCTCTTTCCTTCCAATGTTGGGTCTGTGTTACTTATCCACTCCGATATTTTAGCAGACTTTGCATTTGGGTTTTAGAAATAACTGGACTTCCGGAAGACCATGCGCTTCTCTATCTCAGGTTTGTATTGGTTTCAATCCCCATGCTTCTCTTTTTGTCTGTACAATCTGAAATGCATTAGTTTTGAAGCTGGAGATTTTATATCCAAAATAAAAATGATGGCGTAAGTTGATAGGACTAAAGATTGAAGCCCTAGAACTTTTTAGATTAGTTTCTTAGTCTTTTTGTATCAAATGTGATTTCGTTAGATGATACGCTCAGGTCCTCGTGCTGTTCTTGAAAGCACATGCAGGCTTGACTTGGCCACACTAGAACAGACTTGCTCTGATCTCCTACGTACTTGTGCCCAATCCTCCAACTTACCCAATGGCCGAGCCATTCATGCAAAACTCATCAAAGGGTCTCTGCCCTTTTCGCCGTTCCTTCATAATCATCTCCTTAACATGTATGCCAAATGTGGGCGTCTCAACAATGCCCTCCAAGTGTTCGATGAAATGCCTGAGAGAAATGTGGTGTCTTGGTCTGCACTAATTAAAGGGTTTGTGCAACACGGCTGCCCCAATGAAGCCTTGTCTTTGTTTGGTCGAATGCACCGGGATGGCACCACCAAGCCCAATGAGTTCACATTGGTCAGCTCTCTCCAGGCTTGCTCCCTCTGTGGGAGTCTGACTCAAGCTTACCAGGTTTACACATTCATTGTTCGTCTCGGGTATGAATGGAATGTTTTCCTCACTAATGCAATGCTGACTGTTTTAGTAAGACATGGTAAACTGACAGAGGCTCTGCAAGTATTTGAGAAGTGTTATAATAGAGATATAGTGTCTTGGAATGCTATCATGGCTGGCTACTCGGAGTATGCTTATTCTGAAGTAGCTACTTTCTGGTGGGGAATGAATCGCGAGGGAGTGACGCCCGACAGCTACACATTCTCGAGTGTGCTCACTGGGCTGGCTGCTATGGCTGATCTTAAAATGGGTGTACAGGTTCATGCACAGGTTGTGAGGTATGGCCATGGCGCGGAGATTTGTGTGGGGAATTCCCTGGCGGATATGTATATTAAAAATCATCAGTTGCTGGATGGTTTTAAAGCTTTTTATGAGATGCCTCTGAAAGATGTCTCTGCTCATGGACTGAAATGGCTGCTGGCTGCCTGCAATGTGGGGAACCAAGCAAAGCACTCGAGGTTATTGCTGAAATGAAGAAAGTGGGGATACAGCCAAACAAGTTCACACTTGCAACTGCCCTGAATGCGTGTGCCAATCTGGCTTCGTTAGAGGAAGGGAAGAAATTCCAAGGTTTGAGAATTAAACTTGAAACTTGTATGGATATGGACGTTTGTGTAGACAATGCTCTGCTGGACATGTATGCAAAATGTGGATGCGTGGATGGTGCACGGTGTGTTTTTGAGACGATGAAGGATCGTTCTGTAGTCTCATGGACCACAATGATAATGGGGTGCGCGCAAAATGGGCAGGCTAGAGAAGCTCTTGAGATTTTTGATAAGATGAGGCTGCAGGAAGGCATTGAGCCAAATTACATCACCTTTATTTGCGTGCTTTATGCATGTAGTCAAGGAGGATTTATTGATGAGGGATGGAACTACTTTGCCTCCATGACTCAAAACTATGGAATCTCCCCAGGAGAAGACCATTATGCATGCATGGTTGATCTTCTAGGCCGAGCTGGACGTATAAAGGAAGCTGAGGAATTGATTAACAACATGCCTTTAAAACCAGGTGTTTTGGTTTGGCAGACTTTGCTTGGTGCTTGTCAGCTACTTGGGAATACTGAGACAGGAAAGCGTGCGGCACAGCACGCATTAGATATAAGCAGAACAGAGCCATCAACGTATGTATTGCTTTCAAATATTTTTGCTGGCTTGAGCAATTGGGACAGCGTAGGGATGCTGAGGAAACTAATGGACTCTAGGGATGTAAAGAAATTGCCTGGATCCAGTTGGATTGAACATTGAATAGAAGAAAGATAGCTCATTGCCTTTAGCTAGCAAAAAAAAAAAAAATTGAATGAAAGATTTAGGCCATTGGACTTATAGATAGCTAGTTGTTTTCTTGATTGCTTCTTGTTAATCTGTTAGCTGCCCATTTTAGCTTTAGGCTTTGGGAGCGGGATGCTTGTTTTTTCTTTTCAATAACCTAATTCAGTTCGGACTGGTTCTTTTCAATGACATGCTAGACTCTTGTTCTTGTTTTAGTGCTGGCAAGTATAATTTTCACAAATGAAAATGAGATTGGAGCAGATTTTGAGTTATGAGTAGTAATGTAGCAGACAATGATTAGCATGCCACCACGGTAAGCTCAAAATATATGCCCAAGAGAGGTTATTCGATGGAGTGAACCTTCAGACTTCAGGAAGCATAGGTCCTCAATTCACTGTTGCTTCATACTTGGTTTCTTGTATATGACAATTGGGCTCCACTGCTGCATTCTGCTCTACCATCTGCTAAATTCTGTGTTTGCCCCTCTCAATGGGGGGACAAAGTATCCTCTTGCTTTATTAACATATGTCAATTTCTGTAGATTCAAATCGAAAAGTACTGTATGCATTAGCCGTTTTGAAGTTGCTGCATTGGTTTTTTTTTTTCTTTACAGGAGTTGAGATATCTAAAGTTTGCAACTGTTAACTCCAAATTTTCTTGCAGGAAAGTAGCAATTTAGCGCCTAGAAATGAGGAAGATAAAACAAGTTGGAAAGTGACGACCAGGTCTGCTACCAAGGATATAATTTTACTTTCTACCTCTCCGACGACTTCTCAGCAACATAACCCCACTCCACTTGTTACTGCCTTGAAGGCTTCAGCTGAACAAAATGCTGCTACCTTTCACTTTCCTGGGCACAACAGAGGTCGAGCTGCACCAAATTCTATAACTGAACTTATTGGTTCAAAACCTTTTCTTCATGACTTACCTGAGCTTCCAGAACTTGACAACCTCTTTTCTCCGGAAGGGCCAATTTTAGATGCACAACAACAGGCAGCCAAACTCTTTGGCTCATTGGAGACATGGTTCCTTGTAGGAGGTACGACATGTGGAATTCAAGCAGCCATTATGGCTACTTGTTCCCCTGGAGATATTTTAATTCTCCCTCGGAATTCCCATATATCAGCTGTATCTGCTTTAATATTGTCTGGTGCAGTACCCAAGTACATTATCCCTGATTATAATTTTGACTGGAACATTGCTGTTGGGGTCACTCCATCACAGGCACGTCTGCTATAACGACATTTATGGTTATTACATTCATATGACTCCTTTATTACCCTTCGAACCAGTTTATCACATGTAAAGGATTACGATAGTTGGTAAAACATGGCCAAATTATTAAGGAAGTTCCAGCTTTATTTTACATTGTCACCACCATTTTTCTGTTGTATCTTTTAATGACTTTGGCTGTAATAGGTGGAGACGGCTATCAAGGAAGTGGAGAAAGAAGGGCAAAAGGCAGCTGCTGTTTTCATCACTTCTCCAACATATCATGGTATATGCAGCAACTTGAGTGAGATAACCCAATTGTGTCATTCTCATGGGATCCCTGTGATTGTTGATGAGGCCCATGGGGCACATTTGGGATTTCATCCCCATATGCCGAGTTCAGCCATGCAGCAAGGTGCTGATATAGCTGTCCAATCCACTCACAAGGTTCTTTGCTCGCTCACACAATCATCAATGTTGCACTTGTCTGGTATACTTGTAGATAAAGAAAAAATTTCTAGATGCCTTCAAACACTTCAAAGCACTAGTCCTAGTTATCTTCTATTGGCATCATTAGATGCTGCTAGAGCTCAAATTAGTGAAGATCCTGAAACTATTTTTGAAAACGCAATGCAACTGGCTCTTGAAGCTAGGAATATGCTGAGAAAGACTCCAGGTATTTCAGTGCTTGATGTTTCAAGCTTTCCCCGGTTCCCTGCAATTGATCCTTTGCGGCTTACTATAGGATTTCGACAGCTTCGATTGTCTGGTTTTGAAGCTGATGAAATTTTATACAAGGATCATCATATCATTTGTGAACTTGTTGAGACCCAGTCCATCACTTTTGTTATTACCCTCGGAACTTGTAGAGAGCATGTTCAGAAGCTTGTATCAGGCATAAAGCATCTAGCAGCCACTTCATCGACTTTTGATGCTGAAAGGAAGGTGGATGGAAAAAATCTTGCACCGTTTGCTGATATTAAAACTAGCTTGATTCCTAGAGATGCATTCTTTAGTGATAAGAGAAGAGTGAGTATCGAAAACAGCTTGGGCGAAGTTTGTGGGGAGCTTATCTGTCCATATCCACCTGGGATTCCAGTATTGATTCCTGGCGAGATTATCACTGAGAAAGCGTTGAATTATCTGCTACATGTTAGAAGCAAGGGTGCTGTCATTACAGGAGCTTCTGATTCCCAACTTTCCTCCATAGTTATCTGCAGTAAGTAATTCTTGCAACAGAGGAAGTGTAACTAGGTTACAGATTTTTCTGCTTCAAAGGTGCAGGAGTTGCACACGAAATAGAATATAAATGTACAGGCTTATGAAACACAACCGATTTACTGAAGTATATGTTAGAAACCAACATTAGCATTCAGATGTTATTGATGCCATATAACAGAATTAAAATTTTGATCGAGTGATTCATGTTCTAAGTTTATTATCATCTCCCCGATACATTGTCTTCTTTTTTTCTTTTCCCTTTTTTGGAATACAGGTACATCGTCTTCGTAGTGGTCTTTTCAGCTAATTGTTTTGCGTGGTTCCAGTGTAAATTAAAAGATTGTAATTTCGTTTGCTGATTTCCAGTTTTCCTACAAGGGATGAGAATAACTTTTTGTATGTGTATAAGTTTAGAAACAGAGCGATTCTATTTACTGGAATTTTACAGATACTGAAGTAGATTAGCCAGACTTACCAGATGGACCAACTCAATTAGTGGAACGGTAGTATGAGACTACCTACTGTATGGAACCATGGATGTATGAACTTTACCATAAAACTTGATTTACAGTAATATAGATTGACATGACTGAAGAACTGATGACCCAAATATAGAGGACCCAGATATACATCAATGAGAACAACTTTAGCCTAATGTTCAAATTTCATGAGACAAAAACAAACATTAAATGGAACATATTACTTGAGAGATGATGAATTATCACCAGATGCTAAAAGAGAACTTGGTTTCCAAATTTAACTTCAGAAGAACATATTCACGTTCTTCAACAGAACACTAATTAAATAATGAGCACAGTTGATTCTCCATGTTTTTGCATAAACAGAAAAGTCCCTAGTCCGATAAAGCACAACAGACATATATTCACAATAATAATATTCATATTCAATCAAAGAAAGAATGCTGCTCTACTGCACAAAGCACAAATCGACCCGTATTCATCTTCATATGATCTGCAATTTCTTTCGATGTTCTTTTTACACAAGATTAGCATCAAGCTTACAACATGTCAAAATGCCCTAGACCCTAAAATGTTGTTTCCTCTCGCAATTTCAAAACCTCTCCTCTTCTTCACCGGATAGTGTATACAAGCCAACACAAGCCGTGATAAGAAAAACAAGACAGAAACAACATGAAAAGGTCCCGGAGAGAGCAGAAAAGAGCAATTAGTTTCAAGAATAATATAGGCCCTTCTAGCTCGACTCTGTGCTGATATTTAAATTACTATTGTAGACCCTTGATGGAGTTCTTGTTTTGGCTCGCTTCTTTGTAGGTCGACCAACAGGGTCAAAGACATGAGCCTCCAAGTACGGAGATCCAAGTTGCAACTCTGTATCATCTGGACCAGCCCATGCTATCGGATTTGCTACATAAGATTAAAACAGAGTTAGAGATTTGTGTTGATTCATATTCTACATCAAGCGAAAGATAACATTAAGTATCAGTTCGTCTTTTACATCAAGCAAAAGATAACATTACTTAGTTACCAAGTCTATTATCAAGGGGTTCTCTGTATCTCTCCGGAAAGGAAAAAACTTATTCAGTAATTACTCACTTTCCTGCCTGCATTTTATATATTAAGTAGATGTTATGTTGACGTCATGTCCAAGATGCAGACAGAAAATACTGTAAGACCTAACAATTTACAGGACATCTGACTTGAGGGTCTAAGGCCGAACTAGATAATCTTTTAGCTAAGTGAAGGTCCGTATACGAAACTAATTGCTGGCAAAGAAACTAATTGATATCCAATGTTGATTTCAAGGTCAGTACTCATTGTTGATGTTCAATTTTCAAGAATCCCCAAATAACTAAACTTTCTAGACACTGATCAAACTGAAAATATTTGTCAGACACTTGTTCGATCATTTATTAGGTAAAATTTAAAAGCAAAAACTACATATCCTGTTTTTCAGTTTTTGCCTGTTTCAAACGAATATGACAATATGCACTTCCCTTATTAGGAAAGAAGCACATATCAATTTCTCAACTTTTTGAGATGGGATAGTTCAGAGTTAAGACATGCCTCACTCAAAGCATAAAGCTTTCAAAACTTAGAAAAGCGTGCAAATGGGCACATACATATTGACATACACAGCAAAGAATCGAAACAGAGTATATACATTGCTTTTAAACACTCACCTTCGGTAGGTTCAATAGTTCTACTGCCATGGGCAGCAGCTGTCAAACGAGGAGGAGCAGGGCGTTTCCTCACATAATTCTCCTGTAGAGGCCTCGGAATCTGAAATGAAAATTGCGACATAGATAGCCCATCCACCATATACTCAGGATGCTCAATCAAATACCTAAAAAAACAAAACCAGCTTAATCATTACATGAAAGAGGCCATATATATATCTATACAATTTACACCATAGTTATTTGCAAGTACCAACCAATCTCAAATATAAAAAAAAACACTAAAAACATACTTTTGAACCTCCACCATGGATCGAAGCCTCTTCCCCGACGGCGCTTGATAATAACTGAAAAAGAAAACACAATGTATCAGCACAGAAACATTAGAATCCACTCAAAACAGTACCATGTAAGTAATGCTAAAGATGCCGATAACGGCAATGTCACAATACAATAGTCACATACACGTCTGCAAACTTGGTGCTTCCCTCACCCCGAATCCTGAGCAGCCGTTGCCAGCCTGGCGGTGGCTGCGCAATGTTGGGCCTATCAATGGCCCAAAGCCGGCTCCCGTCCTGATTAATATCAGCCGGATCATCACACGAAATCGACGGCCTCCACTCCTTTGCAGTCTCACAGTAAAACGGCTGCTCCAGAATATGCTCCCGGATTTGCTCGTACTGCTCCTTCGTCGGAATCAGCCTCCACTTGAAGCAATTAGCACACTGCACAGTAAAGGCCCCGACCGAAGGCAAAACCCTAGGACCTCCTCCGCAAGGACTCACCGGAGAAATGGAGCTTATCGGCTTCGGATTCACACGGCTCGCTTTACCTCCGGCGACGGCGGGGTCGTAAAGCACGAGCTCCTGCGATTTGATATGCGACTCAAGAACCTCGTCGGAGGAGGAAGGAGACGACGGCGGCGACGAGACGGAGGACGACGAAGCTGATACGGCGGCGGCGGCGGCTCTGTTCTCGTTCGTCTTGGGCGTCTCTTGTTCTTCTTGCTCTTTGTGTCTACCGAGCTTGAGAGTAATCTTACAGGCGGACTCCATAGGATTACAGATCTCCGAGCACCTCTGACCTGTAAAGAAAAGAAAGCATGAGAGAAATGAGGGATAAAATTGATCAGATCTAACGGTGGTGATTGTGATTACCTGAGGAGGGGAGGTTTTAGCTTGATTGGGAAAGAAGGGGAGGAAGATTAGGTTTTGGGGGAGAGAGGTTCTGTGAATGAATGTTTTGGAGGGGAGACAAATAGAAATGCTTTCGTGTGTTTTGGGTTATATTTGGGAAGTAGGAGGAGGAGGAGGTGTGTTTCTTATCGAGATTCAAGCTCAATTAAAAAAAGAACATCTTAATCTCAAAATGCAATTTTAAATGAAAATCAACTCTAATGAGCTTCAAACTAAGAAAATTAAAACCCATATACTCACTCGTATATATTGAAAATAATTAGCTTCAAGCCTTGAACTCCTTGATTCTGCCATCTATCTACATTGAAAAAAATATGAAAAGCATTTTGCTTTTCATTTCAAATATAAAAAATTATGGGGTGAGAGAGGCTCGAACTCTCGACCTCAGGATGACTCACTATTAAAGCTATGAGACCTACGCGCTAGCCAACTGCGCCACCACCCCAATGTCTATCAAGTTCATTCTTTATAAATATGATTATTGTGGAAAGCATCATTTCTTGGATCTTAATCAGCATATGCTCCAAGAAATGGCAACTGGGAACAGAAAGGTAGCTTACGATTTCCAGATCAATATTAGGCGGCCAATCTGAATGGCCCGAGAATATAACACATCTCCACACTCCAACTCTTCAGATTGTTATTGTTACCTTGTGATTTTTTCTTATATATGACGGTAAAAACTATATTTTCATTGCGCATGTTAAACTTGTTCAGGCGGCGGAGAAGGTAATAGAAAGTACATTGTAAATGTAGGGTACTGAAGCTTCTTTCATAAGAAATTGAGAAATCCTTATTATGAAGAAATTAAAAGAAGTGGACTGGAAATCAACCTATAAGAGAGAAATGGACATGCCATTACTATGGTGCATTAACGCCCGTCAAAATCAACGAACAAACTGATGTGTGCCAACACCCAGCTATACACCAAATAGAAAAGGAAAGAATAACCCGCACAACAGAATGAACAAACTGCTGCATTGGAGCCTAAGCATATAGCTAACCAGTTATTCCTAAGAACCTAAGGAAATGAATTACCAAATGATGCCAAGAACCAAGTTACCAAACTCATTCCGTCTAACATTCTCAAGGTTAAATTTGTTCTGCCAAATCCAAATGCAGATGATCCAAAAAAGTGAAACACATCTGTTACAGAACATCCACATAACCGGCAAAACTAATTTCACCCTCGAGAAACTGTTGATCTTTGAGACAACAAAGTCACAACAAGCTGGGTATTGAAGTTAACATATCTCTTTGATCAACGAGAGAACTTACGGTATTATTGCAGTACTGAAACAGATTAAACTGGCACTAGTAACATATCAAAAAACAGAAAGAAAAAAAAAAAGGAATCCTTCAACAGAGGAACTAAAGGAAACATGAACTTGTGGTAATTTCTTCTGAGGGGTTCCCCAACCACCAGAGAGAAACCCCAAACAGAGAAACTAGTGAATTCTTAAACTACTTCCTTAATAGAGAACCTCTGATAACTCTTGTGCACCTGATGTAAATACTCTTGTATACGGTAAAAGTGGAGTGCTTGTGTTTGCAACACTATGGCAGCAAAGAAAAAGGAACCTCAGGGTGCAAGATAAGATACTTAAAGTACCAAGCTTTCAAAGAACAGAAAATGAATCAGCTAGTGATAAATGATATACTGAAGAAAGTGCAAACATGAGGATCAGGCGGATAGAATTTGATATCAATCAACTACTGGTTAGCTTAGACCTCTTACCAAGTAGCAGGTGATAAATCGTCACTGGAAATTTAGCTGCTAGGGGCTATTCTTTTGATAAACCAAGTTTAGTTTGTTTTGAAATAAGAACACAAATGATTCAGCATAAAAATGGCTGCCAAGCTCACAATCAACATTGCATTTAGCAAGGCTTCCTTCAGTACTGCCTGCAAATTACTGTTTCAACTTATAACTATATAAAACCCAAACTTTGTCACCAAGGAAGCATCCCACCAAAAAACACAGCTAGAGATTCACTTGCTGTATAAGATCAAATTGAACTTTAACATTTCTAGGTAGCATGATTAATATGGTGAGGCGTGTAATCAGATTCATAAATTTATTTATTTTTTGAAAAAAAAAAAAGATTCATAGCGCATAATATACAAGACTTGTGACTATCTGAGCTACAAGAAACTTAAAAATAATGGACCTGCAAAAACTAATTATCATTAAAAAAAACCTGTAATTTATTCAGTTTTTTTTCCTTCAAATCACAAACAGTGTCTATATAACATCACTGGTTTCAGTCCTCATATGGGGCTGAAAATTAGTAGTGATTGATGCTTTTGCATTCCTCAACAAATATGATGGCTATCATTGTAACAAAAGGCAAAAAATTATACAATTTCCGAGGGTGTAACATAGCACAAAAACTCCGAGTTAGGTCTCAATTTGTTCACTCTACTATTCTATGAAAACAAAAAAAGATTATATACAGAGCATATACAGCAAGAGATCACAAAGAAATGAAAACAGGAGAACCCATAATCATAAATCCATCAAACAACACACAACTGAAAATACCCCAAAGCCATGAATCACAAGGTAAATTATTTATGAAGCACAAAATCCATTATATAAAACTCAAAATTACAAACATAAAATTCTCATTGAAAATTAAACCCAATTCATGATGCCAAAGCATACATAGTATCAGACCATAACATACTAAAAACTAGTAACTCCTCCCTAAAATACTACACAGTAGTACCATGTAGATTCGACGAATACGGCGGACCGACCCATGAACCTCATTGATCGGGCCCGACCCGACCCGACCTGATCGGATCTCAGACGGGGCTGAGAAGCTGGGAAAGTTGGGGCTTGGGATCGGAGTTCATGCCGATGACGATGATGAGTGGAATGAAGCCGTAGTGAGTGACGACCTTGGCCTTCCTCAAGGTCCAGTTGGTCCACTCCTTCACGGCCTGAGAAATTGACCGGTCGTCGGAACCCTTGGAGCCCTTGGTGGTTGTCTTGCCCTTGCTCTTCAAGCTAACCCTAGACGCCATTGATCTCAAGTCCGAGCTTCTCTTTCTCTATTTTGGTGTAAAGCCCCAAATCTAAAACCCTAATTGTAAGGTGGTGCTTGATATAGGGATGCTCTGTGGCGTTTAGGTAGAGAGAGAGTGACAGGTGGCGCCAATCACAGCCGTTCGTTTCCTTTTGTTTTCCTGTCCTCCAAGTTCTTTTTATAAACTCTATTTCCTTTTTGTTTTCTTTTTTAATTAAAAAGAAATGGGAATTTGAGCTTGTGTAGGAGATCAATCTCCCTATCAGAATGATCATCCGAATGTGGGCAATGCAATGATCATCCGAAATATACACTGTTATCAATATGGGTAAAAGCTATTACTGCATTCATCATATTATTTGACTGCCGCTTGTAATTCAATTCACTCACAAGTTTACGTTTGGTTTAGGTATTTGAACGGTGGCTCTTTGTACTTTGATGATGATTAGGTGCAGAGTTTTATAATAGAATATCGGCATTAGGGGAAGGCCTAATGTTCCTTCAGCCTTGCTCTTGGTTTATAGTAAACCTCATCAGCCTCAACTAGTTCAAAAGAGAAAACAATGTAGATTGTAGGGTAGGTGTAGCTCCTTGTAAGCCAATCTAGTTTTGTGTCCATGAAGAAACTAATTTGGTTCAAATGTGACTAATCTTATTAATTTGACCACAACGATAATCTATAAATTAGTGCAAAGAGGCGTGTTGACACTAGATATAGTGCACCGCCAAGCATGTTCAACGACCCCGTGGACCGTCCAACCGGCGCCATAGGTCATACTTCCGGCATCCATCGGGTAGACCGACACCTCGGCTACATCTCTATTGTGGAAAATCACCGGTGCTGCATCCTGAAGCCATGCCTCCGGGCTCTGCAAGTAGCTTCGTGAGCAGGAATATTGTGCCTCCATCCCACATTGGAAACATGGTGTAGGAGGGGAGCCTTTCTTAGTTATAAAAGGAAGGCTTCCCCCCTTTAGAATAGGATAATTGGCAACTGGGCATTCCACCATTGTAACACCACCAGGCTTATTGGCCGATTATAGTATATTCTAAGTGGACATAGTCGTGCCCTCCGGCGGTACGGCGAACCATTATACATGCTTGTGTTATTAGTTTTCTTTATTGTGCTTCTGTCAGGCCTACGGGTTTGAACAGAAATAAGGTGCAACCAGAAATGTCGTTCGAAACTGAAAGTAAAACCACAAAAATTTTTATTTTCTTTTTTGTCTGAAGCTCAAACTACTATGGCATCTCCAAACATTTGGTAACTCGTAGCAAGAAGTGATACGCATTTCCGCAAAGCTATGAAATACATTGCAGAGAATTGTAAATCTTATGCTCATTTCCTTAATATCTTGGTATTAACAATACATTGCACATAAAATTCAGTTACTAACTATTATACCTTCCATGTGAATAGAAACTTCATAATTTTTATAAACGTAGAATACTCTGTTAAAGTTTACGAGAGAGTCAAACTTAGAATTCTTCGCAAGAGTTAAAAATGAAAAATGAAAATACACAGTAAATACAATACTTAGTATGGCATCTCCAAACTACTATGGCATCTCCAAACATTTGGTAACTCGTAGCAAGAAGTGATACGCATTTCCGCAAAGCTATGAAATACATTGCAGAGAATTGTAAATCTTATGCTCATTTCCTTAATATCTTGGTATTAACAATACATTGCACATAAAATTCAGTTACTAACTATTATACCTTCCATGTGAATAGAAACTTCATAATTTTTATAAACGTAGAATACTCTGTTAAAGTTTACGAGAGAGTCAAACTTAGAATTCTTCGCAAGAGTTAAAAATGAAAAATGAAAATACACAGTAAATACAATACTTAGTAGAGCATTGTTAATTGGCAGCCAAACCAGTAGAAATAGAGAGAGACCTATTTTTTAGTCGAGCATCGCAAATTACACAAACTTGAGAGAGAAAGCAGTGAAAATCTTGTGAAGCAAAAATGGGGGGAGGAATGGAAGCGAACAAGAACAAGTTCGTGGAGGAGTGGGGCGCAGCCAGAGAGAATCTGGAGCACAACTTCAGGTGGACTCGCCGCAACTTCGCCCTCATTGGAATCTTCGGCATCGCTATTCCCGTCTTAGTCTACAAGGGCATCGTCCGTGAATTCGTATGTCTCTTTTTCCCATTCATTTCCCTCTTTTGTTTTCCTCAACTCATCTTCGGATCTTGTTTCGTATTCATAGATCTCTCTCCTGGGTTTCGACTTTTGTTTCCGGGTTTGTTTGACTTTGTGTTGTTCTCAAATTAGGGCGGTGAAATAGTGGGTTATGTTGTTTTCGAGGAGTAACAACGTATGTGATTGATTGGGTTTAGGTGAGAGGTATTGTTGTCCTCATTTCTGAAAGGCTATTGGATTATGGTGTTATGGGATTGCAAAAGATGAGATGGAATGAATTGTGTTAGGACTTTTAAAGTTAACTGTTTGGTAATGTGATACTTATATGTCGGGTTTCTAGTTTCATAACAACATATAAGGCAGTACACCTAGACAGATACTATATAATGTGATAATATGAAAGCTAAACTCTTGAAGACAAGATGACCCTAACACCAAAATTCAACCTCCTTTGAAATTTTAAGTCCCATTTTAAGTTGCCAAATCAAGTACTTGTGAATTTGGAATTTTGTACTCATTTAGGAACCATGGTCATTTCAGTCAGATTGAAGAACCAATATGTTCAGGTGTCCTAGGGTTTTTAATTCTCTTGTGCAGTTGTACATTTCTCTTCATCTGGGAGCCTCTGCATCAATATAGATAATCAACGAGGTTTCTATGAGAATGTTTTTTTTTTCCTGCAGATTAAGTCTTGGGCGAATTAGATAGCTTTTAGCGAATATAGTTGTTAGTTCAATGCTTTTATTTCTTGTTTTCATTAATTTTTCTTTCTTAATTACATTACCTTTAGTTGCTTGCTTGTTATAGACTTATAGGATGGCTGCTTCTGAAGCAATTATCCCTTTTCTTTGAAAATTGAATCACTGATGTCAGGAAATGTATTCTTGTTCATTAGTTTGTATAAACCTTTTGATGTGCAATAGGATCCCAAAGCTAACCTTCCTTGTATATTATTTCCTGATATCTGTTGTAAAGTTGACACTTACTCCAACTTCTTTATCTTGCCAATCTACTGGTATTTATCCTGTTGCATACTTTCCTTCCAATCTCGTATTAGGCACTCTTCGTAACATAATACAAAGAAGGATAGATGCAAAGCTTCTTGTGCTATACGTAAAAGTTTGAATTACTAAGATTTTTTGTTCGTTTTGTTGATGTGATTAGGAATGAACGATAGATGCTTTAACCTTTTTCTTTTTCTTTTTAATCAATATGTAGTCAGGTACCAATCTGTTTTATCATCCCTAAGTTTGCATGCCTTCATAAAATTCAGTCTTTTGTACCACTCTTTGTTGCTGTTACTATAGTCATACACTGGCTGTTTCTCAATCAGTGAACTATTTTGTTTCTTAACGTTCATCTTTTCCCCTGTGGTGACAGCATATGCAAGATGAGGATGCAGGCAGACCATACAGGAAGTTTCTATGAGTACTGGGACAACGCTTCACAATAACTGTGGGACTTGTCATAGAACGTTCTCTACAGGACCACAGATTTCACTCTCCTTGTATTTGAAAGTATTTTTCTTTGTTAATGTCAGTGTGATCAAACACAGGATTATGTGAATTTGTGTTTTATTTTGGCCTGTTAAGAATACTGCACAATCAATGGCAAACATTTGCTTTTACTAATATTTAGTCCAGTTCCAGTTTCTTGACCTTTATTAAAGAGATGGCCTTTCATTCTTACTATCAATCCTCTGGTTTTGGTTTGATTTCAAATTTTATTGAAATTTCTGAAGCCCTAAAGCACAACAGAAGTACAAAGCATCTATGATTTGATTTTATGCATCAAAAGCAGAATTTTATTGGAGACTTATGCAGAATCATAATGAATCCGAATTCTGGTGGATCATGAACAACAGCTTCTTCATCACAAAGATTTAAATTCAATCACTCGAAAAATGCTGTTCAGTGTACTTAAAATCATTTAAGTTAAAGGAAATTACTAACTCTCAACAAGATGACACGATAACATACTGAAGCAAAACAGCTGCAACGAATTTATGTGCTTAATATGGGAGACAGACTCTCTATGAATGGAAATGCGTCTGTATAAGAATGAAGGAGTTTGTAATCAAGAACACCTTCCCGAGAAGGAACCAAACCCGTATGTCTTCTATGTGTCCCATCACTCAAATTGGATGAGACAACCATAATACCTTCCTCACCAAACATAGATACCACCACCTCTGATTCCTCTTCCTTTTCTCCACGAGTAATTCTCAGTACTGACGCAATGGAATTGTTGATGGAAAATCCACACATATCACAGAGTGCAACTCTTATGGCTCCAACATTGATATGGTACCTCACTGACCATACAGAGTAATCATTCTCCAATTCAAACACATCAAATTCTAGGACAGAGATTTTCGACATTATCAGATGTAGATGGCCACCAGACTCCCCAAAATAATTCACAGTTCCATACATCGAAGACTGGGGCATAGGCATTGAATTTAAGCACTCTTTATCCACATCAAAGTAAACAGAAGCCTCCTGGGAACTGTACCAGTGAATTGCACGCCTGCAAAACACAGGTACACGGAAGTGTATTCCCCAAAATGCATTAATATATATCGGAGATGGGTTCCAGGTTTTGGTCTCGGAATCATACAGGTGAATCATATAAGAATCTAGATTCTTCTTGAGTACACACAATATTTTGAAGTAGGGTGAATGCAAAGGATCAAAAGCCAGATTTAGAGCAAGTATGTGGTACTGAAAGAAAGGAAAAGAAAGGGTCTTGAACTGCTTGGTGGTGGGATTGCAGATGTAGAATCTAAAACCAGAATAATGGACTCTTCTTTGACTGCAGGCGTTCGAGACTGTTGGGAAAACATGCCATATGTCAGGCAAGAGAACATCATCCTCTGTCTGTGTGAAGTCATCAAAGTATTTGAGTTCATAATTTGGATCATTTTTTTGGTAGGCAGAAGAACACAAGAGCAAACCATTACAAGACTGTAGGATCTTGATACGTGGGGCACCAAGGTAGCTCAGATACGGAGGGGAAGTGAGTTCAGATGGATTAGATTGTGTCAGAGGAACATAATGGAACTCCGGAGTATGCACGTAGTCATTGTTAAGGAGTAGGCCAGAAGGGGATGCGACACCTCTGCAGCGGATGTGGGTGACAATGAACTGGGGACTGGAAATGAGTGAGAGCCACTGTTTCGACACACATTTGAAGCGGAGGAGGGATTTTGGGGGTAATCGAACAAGGATTTGGGATAGAAGATCTTCATTGTTGGCAATGTCTGAGGCTGATGATGAGACTGACATCATTTAAACTAAAAGAATTCTGAATTTCTGTATAACAAAGAAATTGAACAAAGTAACAATTCGAAAGTGAGTTAAGGAAGGGAGCAAATCAACTGCAGTCAAAGAGAAAAGAATCAGCATACAGTAATATTACATATTCTGGCAGGTCTTCCTGGCAATCCTCCTCCCCAATTTCACAATTCAAAGGTTTTTCAAGGGTCCATACATGTTCTGTAAAGACTTCTGGTAGTTGTTTTATCTGCTGTCTAACTTGTATTGTGAATGCTGCAAAGAAAGAAATCACTGTGAAATCAACAATCAGTACATTCACTCTGAGTTTCATCCAAACACAAACTTTCTGAATTCTGAAAATGAGAAATAAAAAAATCAGATATCAATCAAAGCCAAGACAGAGAGAACAAGACGAATCGGAGTCGTCCCACCCCAGTGAGGAATCAAAATGGCTGAGAATGCATTTTACAGCCTAAATCTCAAACTTACAAATATGCAAAACGAGATAAATTATTTTTCAGAAAAATAAAAGATTTCTTAGACCAACAATACCAATTTTATGAGACAAACCCTTCAATTTCGTTCTCCAATGTAATTGATCCTAGTTGGGCTCTTCTAGTGACACTGAGAGTCTGAGACCACAGTACAAAATGAACTGGGTATGTTGGTGGGGGTAGTAATAACTTCAGTTTTATTTAGCTGATTTCTGGTCTTTATAACTCAAACATCAAATCCACAAACAGAGACAGACCCAAAAGTTTATTAAGCATTGAAAAACCCAGATTCCTACAATATTCTACGAAGTATAAAGATACTGAAGTGGAAAATGGCAATCAAAAATGAAAAGAAAATCTGCAACAACAATCATACATCATTGTCGACTTATAAAGAAAACTAGTTGTGCATAAGAACAATTTGAATGAACGAAACTTACCTTAAAGGCAGGGAGCACTGGAGCAGAGCAAGAGTCAATGAATTGGGGTCGAAAATGAGAAATGGAAAACACAGAGCTGGTAGACGAGAGGAAATGCTGCGAAGAGAACACGGGGATTATATTGTAATTGTCATAAGCCAAATTTACACCCAATGACCCAAATGGTTGTTCTTCTAATAACACATGGTCTCATAATGATATATTAGCCTATGTTCCAAATTATCATTAACGTCGATATGGTGAGGACAAAACAAGTGGAAGACTGGAAACAAAAGAAATGTTTATATTTTCACGAATTCACAGAGAGATGATTTTTATTTTGGGGCTTTTCTATATGGTGTTCCTAAAGAGGAAAGTCGCAATCTCGTCTCTTGCTCCGTCTAATAGGTTTCTCTAGCATTTATGTTATAAGAGCATCTCCAACAGTTTCTCTATTTTAGAGAAAAGAAAAAATTTTGGGAAATATTGAGTTTTTTAGACCCCAACAGCTTCCCCATCTCATTCCCTATATTGAAGGAAGGGATGAGGGAGAAAGCTACATTCGCCAAATTTACAGCAAGCGGCAAAATTTTGCCGAATGCGCCACAATAAATTTTTCGCGCGCCATTATTAACTTTTTGCGAATTTCCAAGCTCCAAGGCCATTCAACTTCAAGATTCAAGATACGAGATTTAAAGATGAACCCAAAGAGTGCTGATCCTCAACAGAAAAAGAAGATAGAAGCACAAGGTGAGCCATCTCCTCCAACTCTATTGGCTTCAATCCAGGTTTAATTTTTCTAATTTTTTTCATCGATTCACTCCCGCAAAAGAAGATAGAGACGCCTAGTGCGTCGTTATCGTCAAACCTGAGCTGGATATGTGGGTTTTGTGCTTGTATGAATTGGGTATTTTCCATTGATTAGGTATTGGGTATATTCCATGAATTGTATTTTTGTTCTTGATCTTGTATTGGGTTCAATCCAGGCAACCATATTTTGTTCTTGATCTTGTTCTTGATCTCGCAGGTGTTTATTCTATAGTTGACATTCTGAGTTTTGTTATGGGTTTTGTTCTCGTAGGTGTTTATTCTGGGTTTTGTTCTTATAACTATAGTATATGAGCATGCTATAGTTGACATTGTATATTTCGGCATTATGAGCATGCTATCTCGACATTGTGTATTTGGGCATATATTAGCTATATGAGCATGCTATATTTCGGCATTGTAACTATAGTTGACATTGCCTTTTTTTGTAGATGAATTTTGCTGATCTCTTCAATAGCGGAGCATCCTTCAATGACCTCAATGAGCCTCCTCCTGTATATGATTTATCACTGAGTCAGTACCATTCCGGTGGTTCTACTTATGATGAGACATATAATGCTGAAGTTCAAATTGATGAAGCGATGCGTAGTGCGCCTAGCAGCAATAAATGCCCATCAACAAAAATGGATGGATGAACATCAAAAGATTGGATCCAAGAGAAAGTGCAGGGCTTCTAGTAAGAATACAGATTCTATCAATTTAGAAGATGATGATGATGATGCAGAAGGTCCTCAACCTGCAAGCCTGAAGAGACCAATTGGGAGAAAAGCTGCTAAAGAAGCCATAAAAAAAAAAAAAGCAAAATGCGCACAAAAAGATGGTGAGAATGACAATGAAGCTTCTAAAACCCATACTGAGTTGGAAGAGCTGAGGGCAAGAAGATTAGAAAGTGATCGGATGAAGGCAGAACATTTCAAGCTGCTACTTGATAATGAGCAAAAACAAGTAGCTCTTAGAGAAAAGGAAATTGAACTTCAAGTTCGAAGTGAGGATACTAAAATAATGTCTATGGATACTAGTAAAATGCCTCCATTTCAAGCTGAATACTTTATCAGTCTTCAGAAGGAAATCTTGGCAAAAAGATCTAGAAGGAGTACTGGAAGTGATTAGTCACTTGTGTTGGGTTTATTTTTATGGCAAAATTGTTTTATGCTCTTTAAAATTATGAGGCTTGATTATGATTTTGTTGTAATGTTATGGCACAGTGAAAATATAGCAGTTGCTTTTGGGTTTATAGACATGTGCCTTCAGGAATGCCAATTCGCATCTTCAAAACTTAAAGAGTACGTATAGATTGCATCATGCGATGAAGTATATATTGACATTAATAGGAAAGAGAGATCATTGTAAGAGATACTACGACGTTAATAGGAAAGAGAGATCATTGTAACAGATACTACGAGGTTCCATCATTTCATAAATGGGGTTTGTTCTTGTGGAGATTGCTGGTAAGCATGCAACAGAGACAGAGAGTACACGTTTGTGGTCTAAACAATGAAACAGAATAGAAAATAACATAACAATGAACTAGATTATAACACCAAACACTAATTTTGGAACCAAATCACTACTGGCCTCCATATATTTTCCACAAGTGTTCGATAAGATCTTCTAGGAGTTGAGTATGTATTTGTTTATCTCTAATCCGATGGCAATTTGCAATGAACTCCATTACTGTTGGCGTACGCTCAAGTGAAAGTGATATGCTTGAAATGCCATCCACGTGATCATATAATTTTTCAATGTCATGCATATGTTTTGGTCTACGATACCGCTAATATCGCTCACGTTCATCACGCTCATCTTCAACAATCATATTATGCATGATTATGCATGCCATCATAATATATTTCAGGATATCCTTATTCCAAAGTCTTGCTGGATTTCGGACAATAGCAAAGCGCGCTTGAAGCACCCCAAATGCACGCTCCACATCTTTTCTTGCCCCTTCTTGCATTTTAGCAAATAGCCGATGCTTATTTCCTTGTGGAGCTGGAATAGTCTTCACTAATGTTGCCCACGTTGGATATATACCATCAGTAAGATAATATCCCATATCATATGACCTGCCATTGACTGTATAGCTAATAGGAGGAGCTCGCTCTTCAGCCAATTCACTAAATACAAAGGAGCGTTCCAACACATTGATATCATTAAGAGACCCAGGTAATCCAAAAAAAGCATGCCATATCCAAAGATCATATGAAGCTACAGCTTCTAAAATAATAGTCGGTTCATGAATGTGGCCAGTAAACATACCATGCCAAGCTGTTGGGCAATTTTTCCATGTCCAATGCATACAGTCAATGCTTCCCAACATCCCAGGAAAGCCTCGCTTTTCACCAATTGCAAGTAATCTATCTACGTCATCCTCATTGGGCGACCTCAAGTACTCATCACCAAACACTTCAACAACTGCTTTGGCGAACTTTTTGAGACTTTCTATAGCGGTGCTTTCACCAATCTGGACATATTCATCCGTATAATCGGCTGGAACACCATAAGCAAGTATTCGAAAAGTAGCTGTTACCTTTTGAAGCGATGACAAACCAAGACGCCCAACAGCATTCCTCCTTTGAACAAAATAAGTATCATGTGCAACGACAACATCATGAATCCGAAGGAAAAGAGCTTGCTTCATTCGGAACCTCCTTCGAAAGGAACGAGCCCCATATTTTGGAGGGTTGGCAAAGTAGTCACGATAAAGTCTTTCGTGACCATCAATATGATCACGTTCAACAATACCGTGACCTATAATAGAACCACGACGATCTCTTCTTGAATTGTTGTTGGCAATACGTTCTTCTTCTATTTGCGCAAGTAATAGCTCTTCTTCATAATCGTAATCAATATCGTCATCGTCATCGTCATTCATGTACATATCAACTAAATACCGACTAGTCAACGAACGATGAGCCATATGAAAATAGTTTTGAAGTGAGAAAGAAAATGACGAAGTAAATGAACTAAAAATATGAGGAGTGAGATAGTAAACATGAAGAACAATTTGTTCTTATTTATAGAAGAATAGTAGACGTTAATTAGCTGTTAGATAGCCGTTGTAAACTAGCCGTTAGATAGCCGTTGTAAACTAGCCGTTAGAAAATAGCTGTTGTAGTCGGTAAACTAGCCGTTATTTTAAATTTGTATTAGATATAGAGTATTTATTGCATGTTTAAAAATAAATAAATAAAAGAATATTATATTGTTGAAATAAATATGAATGTAGTTGTAATAAATGTGAAAATCTCCAAAATGGGGAAGCTCTTGGAGTTGGAGCATAATTTTTTTAGAGATTCTGACTTTTGCTTCTCTATTTTACAAAAAAAATAGGGAAGCTGTTGGAGATGCTCTAAGTTAAGAAAATGTGAGTTCTATTTCGTTATAAAAATTTTAGTTGTTTATATAATAAAAAAAATTAAACTTGGGCGACACAACGAATTTTGTTGTTGTTGTCTATGTCGAAGTATGATGGCATAAACAGATTCGTAACACAAGAGAAAGACTTTTGCCACCTTAGTGGCTGCTTAGACGACAAAATGGTGTTTCATCGTCTAAGCGGCTACTTAGAAAAAAGTGTTTCACATGTGATGATGCTATTTATGTTTTAATTGTTGGTTTTTGTAAAAGTTATTTGCGTATTTTGAATAGTCATGTTGTTTGCATTATGGGAAGAATGTAAGAATAATTAAATTGTTTCATCTACCGATGATTAGCCTTAAACATCTCGTTCGAGAGTCATTTATGATTCATAAATTATCCTATTTTTTGAAAAGTTTGGGAGAACAAGATTTTGTTTTGCAGTTTGCAGTTCATGTGTTTTTGTTTATACGTATATATCGACAAGGTCTCTCTCGGTATATTAACTATACCTATTCATGCACTTGATGACCTTTGGGGAGATATTGTTGAAGTTTTTTCACAGTGAAATCAAAATTTTCTCGCACAAGAATAATGAATAACATGTTTGTTAGTGGTAATTATGAGTTCAAAATTATATATAATGATAACTTTGTAATTAACATGTAATTGTCTATTGGAGAAAAAAATCTCATCCATACTCTTTATTAAATTATTAGTCAAGATTTTGTCATTACAAATATGTACATGATGAAGAAAAGTATGGTCAATCATTTTTGAAAATGTATGGTCAATCATTTTTGAAAATGTATGGTCAATCATTTTCGAATGTAAATTAAATGGTGAAAGTAATGATTTCATAGTTGCGATGTTTTGTTTTCACCCTAAAATCTACGTTTTAGTTAGTTATACGACGGCAATTATACGTAATTTCCTTACCTAATCAATTACTTAGTAAATGAATATCGTTGTTTAACAATAAGAAGCCGTACCGTTTAAATTGTGGGGGAAAACAAAATATGTAGGGCAGGGCATAAATCCGAATTTGGCCCGAATCCGAACCGATCTATCCGAAATTTTCGGGTCGGATAACCGATCTGAAATATTTGGGGTGAGAAAAATAATGAACCGATCCGATCCGTTTTAAACCGGGTTGGATTTGGATCAACCTCATAAACCATCCGAAAAAAACCTCCGATCCGAATTTTTTTAATTTACATTTATATACTTTGTACACACGTATCACATTATTATTCGTTGGTTCCATGTCTTTACCATGTACTCTCCAACACTTAATCTAATGATATATCCATATAAAATCCCTAACACCCCAATTCATTCTCTCATGTCAACCCTTTATGATAAATTTAAATTTGGTTATGTACTAAGAATGGAATTATAGTTATGGTGATGAATTTTATGATTATGGTAATTGATTTTAATCATTTTATGGAATTATGATTTTAGATTGTTTGATGCATTTTGAAATTTTAATTCCTAAGAAAGTAGGCTTTTTGAATTCGGATAAAAACCGAATCCGATCCGAACCGATTCGGAAATCCGGATTGGTTTAATATTCGGATCGCTATTTTAAAATTCGGATACGGATGAAGAAAATCTCAAACCGAATAATTCGGATTGGATATGGTTTTGCTTCAAATCCGATCCGAAATCCGGATGCCCAGCCCTAAAAATTTGAGTGTCTACCAGGAAGAAAAAAAATTAATCTAGAAAAAAATTGCCTTTGTTAGTAATAAATCCACCTAAAAAGGGAAGATTAATCAATTCTTTCAACAAAAAAAAAAAACGGAAAATTAGTGAGCTTTTAAAGAGGTGAAACCCCCAGTTTTCAACCACCATCTGACTGCGCTTAGCCAAAGAGAAATGGCGAGCAGTAGCAGAGGAAGGAAAAACTCCAAACTCAAAGCTTCTTCCAGTGCAGCTGAAGTGGGCGATTCCGAAGATCTCTTGAGCAAGATCCTAGTGCGCCTCCCAGCTAAGCCAGTTCTGAGGTTCAAGTCAGTTTCAAAAAAATGGTACTCCGTAATCTCTACCCCAAAATTTACCGTCACTTACGCCAAAAGAAACCCGAACCCTCTCTTGGGGTTTATGTTGCATGCTCGACTTAATTTTCAACCATACCAACGTGGTCTCTTCCTTCCTCGGGTTTGCTATCCATATGATAAACACCCAAATTTTCTTAACAACCCAAAAATTAAAATTCATCATGTCTGTAATGGGTTGTTGTGCTATTCTATGCCTCATTTGAATGCCCCTCAAGTCTCTTCATTTTTTGTCTGTAATCACTCATCTGGGCAATCGATATGGCTTCGGGTTCTTGGAAATCCTGACAGAGAACAACTGAAGGCTTTTAATGTGGCTTTTGATCCTTTGAAATCGCCTTATTACAGACTCATTTTTGTTAGTGAGTTGTCTGTGTTAGACGAGAGCCACCGTCTCATCAAAATTGATACCTACTCGTCTGAGACAAAGTCTTGGGGACCCTGCAAGAAGGGGTTATACACTTTGCGATACGATATAGGGTTTCACATTGCTGTTTACTGGAAGGATGCTATGTACTGGTACAATCAGAAGGACCAGTCTTTCGCATATTTCGACTTCAATGACCACAGCGTCGAGCGTTTGCCAAAGCCCCAGGTTCCGGTAAACATGACTTATCACTATTTTGGAGAGTCAGGCGGGCATTTGCATCTTGTGGGAAATTGGAGACGTTTTTTGTTTGTCTTCGAAATGCTGGAAGATAGGTCTGGGTGGTTTGAGAAGTATCGTGGTGATTTTGGTGCTTTAGCTACTGTGTATCCGAAGATTGTTACCAACAAACCAAATCAGCCTTATGTGGTTTCTGTGGTGAACCTTATAAGAGGTGAAAATGAAGGGGAGTGGATTTTCGTGCTAGTAATCCCCGAGTGTGTGATTTGTTATTATGACCCGAATAGGGCCTTAAAGAAACTCATCGATCTGTCAGCTTTGAGTGAAAGTAACATAGAACAGATGACGTTTGAAGCTCATCAATACATCGAGACCCTTGCTTCAATATGACAATATATACCAGTGCTAGCTTCTCTGGTATCTCTCCGGCCTGGCTCCTTCTATATGTCCTTACCTTTAATTTAGCATGAGATTTTTACTGTTTTTCTTGTGACAGCATGTAAGTCATGCATACAATAAAACCTTTGGTTATGAACTTTAGATGGAGGAATATATAAGTGCTTACCTTCTTAATGTTATGTTTCTTGAATAATCTGTGTTTAAAACATGCACTTTGGATCTATGTTTCTTGCCGACTGATCTGTATCAATCATGAGGTGGGATAGACATCAGAGTTTAGGGGAATGAGGATACTGATGTCGACGTGAGAAGCACATACATCTTTCAAGGTCTAAATGATCAAAACATGTAAAATATAACAACAAAATGGACCCAAAGTTGCCATCAACGCTAGGGCGAAGCAGGTAGGAAGTCTCTGTTTTGTAACTTTGCTGACAACTTAGCAAATCTTGGCCATGAATGTAAAGAGGAACTCTCTGTTTAGTCTAATTGCCTCTTCTTCTCCGATCGGAATAATTAAGTAACTCTAGTAGTTTGAAATAACATTTAGCCGAAAAAATATATTATGGACATTCAAGGAAGACCCAATATTAGAATCAATAACAACAATGTCTAATAAAAATTAAAGACCGAAAGACTAATAACATTAACTCGAACCACCACATACACTATAATACGAGACCATAAAATTATTTTTGAAAATAAGACATTCTTACTTTTCTCAACCAAAAAAGTTGAGATGTCATAAACTATTAGCTATTCATTTGTCAAGTCAAATATGGAGGTTCTTATTAAATGATTGCAATAATATCTTCTTCTTAAATATCTTTCTTCCTCTTTACTCTTAGCCAGCATTACATTTTATGGTTCACACATCTTCACCGGTAATAATGGATTGGAAATATATTTGAAATGATCCAATCCTATCCAGAGCTCTTTTATGGCTATTCTAGTTTACTGATATGGAAGCCAAATGATCTGTAATGTAGTACTTGCCCTGCCTCATTGGAGTTTTGTCCAAAATCACTAAGCTTCTTCAATATCCTATCCTAATATAATAAAGCTTAAGCCATTGCACCTGATATTCTATGCCATAATCAAACTATAATCATATTTCCGTCACTTTCGATGAGCCGGATCCTATAATTTATGCTTATTATCTTCAGAATCGTAGAAACTCATCAGGGAATGAAGAATATACAATCGAAAATGTGAGATAAGAAATTCTATGCATTCTGGATCAAGTTAAGAAACATATAAATATAGTTAGAAAGCACACATTTGTATATTATTGGAAGAAATAATAATGGAACACAATATGTTGAAATGATCAAACACAAGCCAGAGTCTCTATGAACTGATAAGCATGGAAGCAACCAATCTGTAATGAAGTATTTTCCTTGGTAGAGTTTGCTCCAAAATCACAAAGCTCCTTGAAGGTCTTATTAAGAAGATCATAAGATATAAACTTACCAGGGATGTGCAGCAACAATGATGAGTCCTCTTCATTCTCTTGCACAAAGAGGATGCTAAATAGATAAAAACGAGAATCATGGGAGTCAGGGTAGCTCCGAGACATATCTGGATAGGCATTATCAATCGCGGCGAGATTAACTTGGTACTTGGGAATCCAGGTAGAGTAATCCCTCTTCAATTCAAAGACTTCGAATTGAGTGGTGCTAGAGCCATAGATTTCAATTAGGTGCAAATGACCACCAGACTCCCCCAAGTACCTTGACCTTCTCTTGCTCCATTTTTCATTTGATGGAAGACTAGGCATTTCTCCAAGTTTCTCTTGGACAATATCAAAACAGAGTGAAGCCCCTGTTGGACTAATCCAATGTATTGTACCATTCCAAAGCACCCCATCGTCGAATACCATGTCGAATGGAGCACTGAAAGGAGAACCAGAAAGCCTCCAACTTTGAGTTTCAGACGAGTATATCTCAATCTGATAATGATCATTTGTTGCTGCTGACGAGGGGGAACAATTTCGAACACAGACAACTTGGTAGTGAGGTGATTTAGAAGGATTAAAAGCTAAATGAACACCGAAAATGGTTACGGATTCACCACACCCTTTGGCATTAGGTAGAGGAAGCATAAAGAATTGCCTTGTTGAAGGATTACAGATATAATAGTTGCGACTCTTTCCCAATTCGAAACAGCTGCAACACAACAACAAGCCATTGCATGACTGCAAGATTTTGGTACCTGCAGAGTCGTTAATGCAACCGAGAGAAGTAAAGGGTGGCTCGGAGTTTCTTCTGCCGCAAGATACATGATCAATGAGCCCGGTTGTTCCACACAAGATGATGCCGGCAGAGGCAAGACTGCGGTAATGGC
Organism: Potentilla sterilis; assembly: GCA_963682095.1. Taxonomy (NCBI): domain Eukaryota; kingdom Viridiplantae; phylum Streptophyta; class Magnoliopsida; order Rosales; family Rosaceae; genus Potentilla; species Potentilla sterilis. Next base: position 48,064,014 of record OY821758.1, on the reverse strand, counting down.
GACTGAACCAGGGGTCGGAGATAAGAGAGAGCCACTGCTTGGAGACGCATTTGAAGCGGAGAAGAGACTTGACGGGCAGGCGGAGAAGGATGTCTGTGATGAGATCCTGGTTGCCGGAAACTGCTTCTGCTGGAGGCAATGGATCCCAGAGAAGCAGCAGCATGTTTCTGCTTTCAGATCTCTCCTGATCACGAGTAGTTAACAGCATTCATTGGCTTGTGGATAAAAATGAAGCACCTACTACACAAATTTTTACAGTTAATCATTGTTGCCACAATGTAGAAGACAAACGTTATTTTCTATTTCTTAACTAAGAATTGGCTTAACATCCAAGTTAAGAAGTCTGATAGCTTTCATCATACTCTGTCCTCCCCTTAAGATATCTCCTCATCTCTTTGCTTTTGTACAAAACTTATTCCCTGCGTGAGTCAAAAAATCACAAATCTATACCACTGCTGATCGACACGTGTACAAGGTGATATAAGGGAATGACCGCCGTGTTCTGCAGTCCGTTAGTTTAGAGCAAGGTAAAAACTTTAACACGAAGGAGGAAGTTGCCAGGACGCCGAAGCGTCTGGCTTACATTTGGGAGGCTAAGGTCAGGAAGAACAGGTGAGGCTGGGTTGGATTGGGTTCAAGTGGATTGATAGCTTTCATCAGATATGAATCATCAAATTTAGGAGATGGGGGTGCTCTTATGACGTTGATTTGATGATTGAATATCTCATAATTGTATGAGAATGATTTATTCTTGATCTGATGTTGATTCAAATTGAATAGGGGAGGAAGAAAAGATAAAATATGAGATCATATTGATTTGGACTGAATCGGTGAGGAAGAAAAACGAAAAAAAAATGAGAAGCAGCAGTAGATGTTGATTTGGAGAAGACCACCGCCTTATATAGAATAACTTCAATTATTTACAGATACTTACTAAAAGACCAGGTCTTGCTCCATTGGTAAGGATATGGGTTATTGCTCAAGAGGTGAAGGGTTTAAAACCCTCCCTCTCTCAAAGAACTTTTTGTATTTTGTATATATTCTAATCGAAATGTTGAAAATGTTTAAATAAAAAACTTTGAAAAAGTTCTGGAATTTTGATATTAAAAATATGTGAAAAAACTCACAATTATGATAGTGCAACTCTTAAATTTTCTCCATTTTTTATTGTTTGGTTAATTTATAATTTACCGACCTGGTAGTAAATTATAATTTCAAACTAAATACACAGTGTGAATGAAATTTGAAAAAACCGACCATAAGATATGATTGATAAAGTGAAATATGACTACGTATAAAAAAATCACATATTTTTGATAACGTTGGAATCTCGACCCACTCAATCAATATTTGTTTCATTCTTGCTCTCTAAAAATAGCTGTGTCACGGAAAAATAAATATCTCAAATGATTTCCATAGACACTTACAGCGCATCATATTGAGAGCGTGGCAATTTTCGAAGAATATTTCGGACAACCGAGCTATTTATTAAGATTTTTTGAAGATTTTAATCATTTAAAAAAGTAAAATTGACGAACGCTCGGTCAAAAACTCGCCATGTGGCACTGTTTTATCTTTTTGTTATTTTAAAAAATTCGGCAATCTTCCGTAAATATTTGTAAATAGCTCTCATGCTCAAAACATTCTCTAAATTTTTTTACACTCTCACGGTGATATGCTCTATCCACCCACAAAAATATTTAAAAAAATTTATCTCTGCAGGACACATATGTCCTTAGAGAGGGAGGAGGACACAATGGGGTATACCTCGTGATCAAGACCCAAACATCAACCAAAATAGGTGAAAATTTTACCATAATAATATTTTACCATCATGAACAAATCCGACGGTCATATTTTCATTTTATCAATTTTAGGCAAGTAAATCTCAAAGTGTCTACTAATGTACTATAACCTTTATAATAGGTTTGAAAGCAAGTTGTTGCATTATGAAGCGACTATATGGAGAAAACGTCTCGTAAATAATTGGCATCGGCCGATGTGATTAGTACCTTTATTTAGAGACCCTGTATAAATTTCGTGTACTTCGGACCTCCCCTAACCGTGAGAATCTTCAGTAAACCAAAACATCAGTAACATGTCCTAAGGGAGTACCCATGACCGGGATGCGAACGGTGAAACCCTTTTACATTTCCCAAACCACGTAATTTTTGTCACTTAGCATGTGCGGTCGAATCGTAAAAACTCATTCAGCAAGGCTCCGGTCAATGAGATATTGTAATTTAAAAATGCCTCTTTTGGGTTGACCGGAAGTTCGGAAGGTCAAACGAGGTCGTAATTGGATGAAAATTTGATGATGTCCCTAAGTATATATATATAGATCACATCGTATGGTGTCGATTGACCATACTCGAAACATGGGTTATCGATCACCAAAGTGTCTACTAATATACCATAACCTTTATAATAGGTTTGAAAGCAAGTTGTTGCATTATGAAGAGACTATATGGAGGAAACGTCTCGTAAATAATCGGCATCGGCCGATGTAATTGGTACCTTTATTTAGAGACTCTGTATAAATTTCATGCACTTCGGACCTCGTCTGACCTTGAGAATTTTCAGTAAACCAAAAACAGCACTAACATGTCCTAAGGGAGGACCCATGACCGAGATGCGAATGGCGAAAGCCGTTTACATTTCCCAAACCACGTAATTTTTTGTAACTGAACGTGTGCAGTCGAATCGCAAAAACTCATTCAGCAAGTCTCCGGTCAATGGGATATTGTTATTTAAAAATACCTCTTTTTGGGTTGACCGGAAGTTCAAAAGATCAAACGAGGTCGTAATTAGATGAAAATTTGACGATGTCCTTAAATATATATATAGATCACATCGTATGGTGTCGATTAACCATACTTGAAACTTGGGTTGTCGATCACCAAAGTGTCTACTAATGTACCATAACCTTTATAATAGGTTTGAAAGCAAGTTGTGGCATTATGAAGCAACTATATGGAGGAAACGTCTCGTAAATAATCGGCACCAGCCGATGTGATTGGTACCTTTATTTAGAGACTCTGTATAAATTTCGTACACTTCGGACCTCGTCTGATCGTGAGAATCTTCAGTAAACCAAAAACATCACTAACATGTCCTAAGGGAGGCCCCATGACCGGGATGCGAACGGCGAAAACCGTTTACATTTCCCAAACCACGTAATTTTTGTCACTGAGTATGTGCGGTCGAATCGTAAAAACTCATTCAGCAAGGCTTCGGTCAATGGGATATTGTTATTTAAAAAAGCCTATTTTTGGGTTGACCGGAAGTTCGGAAGGTCAAATGAGGTCATAATTAGATGAAAATTTGACGATGTCCCTAAATATATATATAAATCACATCGTATGGTGTCGATTGACAATACTCGAAACTTGGGTTGTCGATCACCAAAGTAAATCAATAATGCATATTTTCAAATATATCAACTACGTATTAACATTAAAGTACTTACATATTTTAATTATAATAAAAAATTTATTTATCCCAAACCTTGTCTCTATTAGAACTAAAATGGTCACCTATTGTTTCAAATTTTTTTGGTTTAAGGTAAAAAATTGTTTAGCCGAATTGTTCACACTGTTATTTGTTGGTTGTTCACCCTTTTTAATAAGGGTAAACTACTCATAAGTACTTAAAAACAATTTGGTTTACAAATAAGTCACCTACTCTTTTTCTTTTACAAAATATGACCAAATTTTACAAATAAGGACATTTGCCCTTATTTTTAGTTTTAAAAATTTTCTGACGGAGCGTGGTGAGCCCATAAAATTGTTTATTTAGCATACTACATGTATATAATTTATCATTTATACTCGAAGGTAAACAGTTAATTTTTCATTTAATATTTCTTCTCAGCGTTTGATTTATTTAGAAAATATTAGAATAACTGAAAAAGAATTAAAATAAAAAAGAAGGAAGTTGAACATATTAAAGAATTATAGGGAAAGACTTCATAGAAGTAGACATGGTTATTGAGATATAATTTTTAGATTTACAAAATGTATTCATACTCTAGAAAACAAAATTGCAGAACTTATAGAAGTACTTGATAAATAACAAGAACCGCTTAATATTTTGAGCAAATGTTAGATCCACTCTGGTTGGTATTAGAGCCTGTTTTGCTCAAAAACAGGTAAATAAAAGGCTTATGCCACAAAGTTAGCTTCTCTTAGCTAACAAAAGATAACCAAAGCATAAGCATTATCAAGCCTATTGCATAGAAAAAGAAAGACATAAGTGGAATCTCTGTTTCCACTCAAGACACATCCAAGAAAATCAATACTCCATAGAATACGCTTGTATAGTACTAAATACTCTATACGACGAGCATATTCATCTCCAGAAAGAGATAGGAGTAGAAGAACTTGATCCTTCCAGACCAAGCATAGTAGAATTTCTAGATCATTTATCTAGAAATAAAACTTCTGAAAAAGCAACAGAACAACTCGAGAGAGTTAATCTTAAGATTAAACAACTCGGAGAAATACCAGCAAGGTTATCAAAGCTTGAAGTCAAGCTATATTACCTTAAAGAAAAGCAATATTTTTTAGATATTGAAAAGAAATTAGTAAGAACTAAGATTCTTGCTAACAACATCCATCAGCAAGCAGCTGAATTAAGGGAAACTCAAGAAAATATGAAAAGACTTTTAGAAACTCTTATATCTAGGATATGATGAAACAAAGAGTAGAACAAAAAGTAAAACATGAAGATATAAAGACTATAAGTCTTTATCTTCCTACAGAAAAACTTGCTGAAAATGTAGAAGCAATAATATATCAGCAAAACTACAACAATACATATCTTCAAGAAATCGGAAGAGATATAGAAGAACAGTTTCAAGAAGTAAATGCAAGAATCTCAAATCTACAAAAAGTGTAGAAAAAATGAAAGAAAATTCTAACGTTGAAAGTATCAACGAAGAAACACTTGCACAAACCTTGGCTAGTAAGCTTATAATACATTCTCCAAAGGTAGAAAGCGAGTTCAAATTTAGTGAACCTAAATTACTTGAATGGAAAGCATCCAAAACTCCCAAAAGAGACCTAAAAATGCTGAGTAGAATACTCAGTAAGAGACATGCTGTACCACCAGTACAGCTCATAAATGCTCAAGAATTTGAGTATAATGAAATTGAATCTAGCGTAAGAAAAGCATCCGCGCCTAGATTCAGATTCAATGAGATCTACAAGAAAGAATCTTTTATCTTAGACTCTCATACATTCAAGATATTAGAACTAACCGTTTCAGCAACCGGTGGAGAAACAGATATTAGCTTAATCACCCAAAAGGAAGTAAGTGAAGCCTTCCAGAAAAAATATTCATAGATGCATATTAGTGCTGTTCAAGTATCAATAAAACTCTAAGCAAGAGACGGGATATATTGTTCAATCATGTGCATCTTACAAGATGATAGAATAACAGATTTCAAGAAGAGTCTGTTAGGAACAGTTGAAGCCTCACTATGCAACCAAGTTGCATATTTTAATGTTTTTCCAAACTTCACCACTCATCTGAGTGATGCAGCCCACTGTCTGAGATTGAAAATCATATCAGATGGGATGACCATGAAGCAATGTATGATGGAATTAGCTGTGGATTATATAATTTATTACAAGCTAATGAGTTTTAACGTAACGCCAAACACTATATTCCTTAACAGCCCTGGCATTACTACATCTGTCCTCACAAATCCGAGAAACAATTCTCAGCAAAACATGTCACCAAATGGCATGAAGTAACATTCCCAAGGGAATATAACTTAGCACCTCCTGAGAGACAAATACAAAGCTCGAATGCATCTATATATGAAGATATGGGAGGAAAAATAAGTCTTCAGTTTCATAGGCATTCGTTTGCTAATTATGAACAGACAAGCATTTCAGGAACAGTTTCTGAAGAATCTTTTGAAGAAGAAGATTCAAAAAGACCTATAAGAATGCTAAAGATAAACGGACTAAAAGAGCTATATGCACAAGCAGAGACTTGTGATTCCCTAGAAGGGCTAGAAGAAATCATAAATAAAATTTCTTTAATCCAAACTGGAAAAAATAAAAGAAAAATACTGCCGTATCAGGCTGCCACCGAAGAGTCAGGAACAACGTCCATGGAGGCAGAAACAAGTAATAACCAATCAGTAACCCAAGAAGGGCATACTATCATCCAAAACATCACTAATAATCCCACTAAGATTATTAGGGAAGAAAATATCAAACTTCCTAAAGGGCAAGCGCCTACAGGGAAGAGTGGAGAGAAAAGCTCTCAGAAGTACATTCCTACAGAATCAAAATGGGGACAAGCAGTCTCCGAAAGAGGTGTCTATCTAAATCTAGATAGTGTAGGAGACAAAAGAAAAGCCATTGACGACTGGGTTGCATGCTTAAAGCTAACCCAAGCGTTAATCCTGTCTAAATACGCCTATGAAGATGTTCATGCATATTATGAGTCGACCTTAACAGGACTAGCCCAGAAATGGTACAATTCATTTAAGAAAAGTTCTAAATAGGTTGATTGGGCAACCAAACTAGCTCAGACTAATAATCCATTGAATTTTGCTATTCCCATATACGCACAGTTCTGTGGAGATATAATGGGACATAGTGAGCAGTCTAAAGAAAGAGCTAGAGCAAATATTCAAAAACTGAGCATTTGCAATATGAGATACTTTGAAGAGTATACCAATGAATTTCAGAATTATTTCTACACGATCGGAGATTTAGAAAATGATGATCTTGTCAGAACATACTACAGAAAACTACCAAAACCCTGGAATAATACTGTAACACAATCCTTTGAAGAGAACCCCCTCTAGTATTTTACTGTTGGAGGAATAGCAGAAAGAGTGAGAGATCTCTTAAGAAAGCAATGTACTGAAAACCAAAAATCGAGAACTGCCAAAAAAATAACTCATAGGAGTTTAGAACATGTGCCAAAAAATATTGGATACTCCAACGCAGTGGGAATGCCATATCCACACTGATTGGAAAAACAAAAGCAAGTTCAGAAACAAGAAATACAACCGTAATTTTACTTCTAAAAAGAAATATAAGTTTAGAAATTTTTTTGAACGAAACAAAGAAAAAACATCTCCTAGAAAGAGATTCTTTAGGAAAAAACAACCACCAAAGCAAAACTCTTCAAGAGATACAAAGCCCTGCAGATGTTGGCTTTGTAAAGCTGAAGGACATTATGCTAATGAATGTCCTAAAAAACAAAAAAGATCGTTTAAAGTTCTCATAGCAGAATATGATAAAGCTATAGAATATGCAAACCTAAAAGGTTTCGAAGTAGCCTATTCTGATGAAGAGAATGAGTCATTATATTCTCTTGAGTATTCATCAGAAAGCGAAATAGAAAGCACTTCAGGAGATTCTGAAGAAGAAAATAGTTATCGCCCTATATTCATGTTAATCCAAAATTGGAAACAAGAAAACATTGATAGCATCAATGAGTTAGAATTTCTACCAAATCCAGGAACCTTTACAAGTGATTACTGTAACTGCTACGATAGTAACACAATACCTATGTATTGTGAAGAAACAGGAGAAACATATCATAAAGAGTGTTTCATAGCAGAATTAAGAAGAAAAACAAAAGAAAACGATGCACATACCTTGGTCAATCAAGAATGTGATATATTTCATGATCAAAACCAAAAGCAAGAGAAGGACCTCAAGAACAAGCAAGATCTCCAGGAAGACCTCAAGAAAATGAAGTTAGTAACTTCATTAAGCCAGAAAGCAGTAGAAACATCAGAAAGAGATTCTCCTCAGGAGAATGAAAGGAAAATCAATCATTTCATAGAAATTTATGAAAATACAATCCAACCAGTAAAATAGGTTCAGACGAGTATATACAACAACTACATCACTGTCGGCCTGAAACTTCCCAAGTATAAAAAGTATCATCTACATGCATATGTAGATAATGGTTCAGGATACAGTCTAATAAAAAAATATTCTATTCCTGAAGAATATTGTCTGACAAAGCTATTACTGGAATTGGAATGGGAGATAATGAATTCCTAATGGATCATGTTGCTAGGAATGTCAGAGTTTCTATAGGAGGAGGAACTTTTACTTTCCAAAGAATCTGGCAAAGGGAAGCTCAAGGAGCTGATATGCTAATAGGAAATGACTTCCTACTTCAGCAAAAGATAGTGCAAACCCTCGAAATGATCGGGTTTGAAAAGAACAATAAGTTCTACTGGGAATCTGGACTACTTGATGCCTGATAGGAGCACAATGTGCGACGATATTAATGTGTTTATGCCCTCGTTTATGCTTTGTTTAACCCTTATTTATCTAAGATAGAGTCATAATTTAGTTTAGTGTCATTTTGGTAGAGTTTTGGAAAAATGTGCTTTAGAATCCGAAAAATGAAGTTTAAGAAATCTGGAAAATAATGTGAAAAATTGTCTTTTTCGTGATTCTGAGATGAATGGAATTGTGACTTATCCTTTTCCAAATTTGATGAAATTTGGTATTCATATTAATGGCTTGCTAAAGGGTTTTTTTGTCAAAAATACAGATCAATCGGAGTTTGGGAAGTCACCCAAAAGATGACTGCAAATCAGCAGTTCGAGCAAACCAATCCAGGGACTTTCAGGATTTTTCCTGGGACTGTGTCCCAACTTCAAAAATTCACACCGGACTTTTCACAAGGAATTTAATCAAGCTCTTTTATATGGAGGAAGCTCCACGTGTCTAGTTTCTCTGAGACTTAAAATAGCATCAATCGGAGCTCTGAGGAGGGAGTTATGCATGATTTACCAGAGCAAGGTCACCGCCAGCCGATTCCACCAAGTTTCTGCCTCTTTTTCTTTGTTTCTGTTTTCGATGGACATTTTGGCGTACAATTGCATACTTGAAGATTGTCCAAGCTTATTAAAAGATAGAGGAAGACATCGAGCCAAGGCAATGAAGGAAAACATGAAGAAAGAAGCATTCCTAGGCAAGCTAGGAGAATGCTGCCGGCAAAGGCAGCTTGCTGCCATTTTGTATTAGGGCCGGTTTGGGGCATTTTCTATTGATCAAGCTCATCACATGAAATTTTTAAATCTACATAAGAAGTCCATGAAGATATGCAGCCCATGCCATGAAGAAAATTCAGAAAAAAAAGAAGTCCAAGAATGCAATATTTATCCCACAAGGAAACATAAACCAACTAGGACAAGGAATTCCCTTTCCTTGTGGCTGCCGGCAACCCTAGGCTTTTTCCTCTATATATAGCCATCTTTTACATAGAAAAACTTATCACATCTCAAGCCAAAACACAAAGCTAAAGCTCTACCAAATTTCCCAAAGATCCTACATAAAAATCCTAGCCGAAAACCACCCTCACCCTCACCCAAGTTTCTGCCGAAACTTGGAATCTTTCTGCCGACATACCTACTGCCGAGCAGCCGCTCCTTCCATCTTCCGCCGGATTAACACGAGTCGAAGTCATCCAAAGTGTCTACAAAAGTGTGATCCACTCCCCTCTTTCGGTTTTGTAATTTTTATGTAGTTATGTTTAGTTTTGTCTATGAAACTTGCATGTATTTTTGGTTTCGAATTGTATGTCTATGTATGATTTGGATTGGAATTTGGTTTTATAAATTGCATGTTAAAAATATATTTGATTCGTTGCTTAGGTCTAGGTTTAAGCCACGATTTCTTTGAGTCTTTGCATGTTAATTTTGTAATATAAAACTTGTAAGATAAGTACACTTAGATAATTAGGACAGTGGTATAGATGCATGTTGAGGATTTAAACAGGTTAGAACTAAGGTGAGGGCTTATAATCGATACTTAGTGTTGTCTTTGAACATGATCTAGGTATTAGGTTTAATTTGCTTGAGTTATAATGAACTAAGTAGACGTATGATCACTTTGATTTGTTGTGCTCACCTAGAGTGGTTAACCTTAGGACTTGCATGTTAAATGAGAAGATTGACAACCTTACTTGTTTGCTTGTCTTCGATTAATAGACTTTAGAGCTTCAATGTTACGAGTTGTATAACGGTAGCATAACTTTTAGGATCACCTTGCGAATAGCTCGATTCTAAAACATTAGAAAAGTCTTTCAACTAGGTAAGATCGGAAACGTTCTAGTTGTGATCGAAACTTGTTTAAGTTCAATGCATGCTAATTACTTGTTCCTTACTTTCTTGTGTACGAGTCTTATTTGTTAAAGAGTTAAATGCTGAGTGCTTTGTGTGAAAGATGTCAACCAAACTTGTACATAGTACATAGTAGTTTAGAATTTAATTTTCTGTCTTTTAATTTCGTGCCTAGATGTTAGAGGGTAGCTTGTGCTGCCGATCCCAATTCATCCCCCATGATTTCGTTTCTTGTTTGTATATATATATATATATGTGTTTTGTGTTAACAATCTCATGTTTCAGGTACCCTTAATCCCCGGCTTAGAACGATCCCTACTTATGTCTATACTACTAACGATTGCAGGGTTATTATTGCTTGATGCTCGCTTAGGCGACTCATCAATGCCGTCATCATTGCAAGTAAAAGATTCACAGAACAATATCAGAAGTCGCCAGCAATGCGTGGTGATCATAAACCACCTTTTAAACCAGTTTTGCTACCCGTGTTGGCATTTCAGGAATACCAAGAAATCATACCAAATGAAGTAACGAGTTCAGAAGACTCAGAATCAGAGGTAGAACCTCAAGATTCAGAAAGCTCTGATGGTGAAGAAGAATTCATCAAAGAGCACAATCTAAAAGTATATGTTAACAAGATATAACAAAAGAAAGTTCCAAATCTTGTTGAAATAAAAAACTTACTGAAACCCATAATCAGTGAGGATCCCCAGCTATAATGGAAAGAGACCCAGTATATTGTCAGCTAAGAATGCACGATGTCAATGCAATATGCCATGTCAAAGCCATTCCTCATTATAGAGATGAGGATAGAAAGGAAATGGGTCAAATTCAAGAATTGTTTGAAAATAGACTAATCAGACTCTCAGATAGCCCTCATCATGCTCCAACATTCTTGGTTAGAAACCATGCAGAGCAATTGAGAGGAAAAGCAAGAATGGTAATAGATTACAGAGATGTCAATAAGAAAACAGTCAAAGATGACTATCAAATTGCACAAGTAAGAGTCATTCTCAATAGATTGAAAGGAACCAAGATCTTCTCAAAGTTTGATGCAAAATCAGGCTTCTGGCAAGTTAGGATGCACCCTAATTCCATTGCCTTGACAGCCTTTGGAACTCCTCAAAGACGCTACGAATGGCTAGTAATGTCATTTGGACTTAAACAACCACCATCTATCTTTCATCGAAAGATGGATAATATTTTAAAGCCATACTCAGATTTTTGTATAGTTTACATTTATGACATTCTTGTCTTCTCTAAAACTATGAACGAGCATCTGAGACATCTTGAGCAAATTTGCAAGCTTATGGTCCAAAAAGGAATCATCATTGGACAAAAGAAAATTCATCTCATAAAAGGAGAAATAGATTTTCTTGGCATACATGTCAAAGATGGAGAAATTCGTCTTCAAGAACATATTGTGAAGAAAATTAGCCAGTTCCCTGACAATATCCCAGATGCAAAATCTCTTTAGAGATTTTTGGGAGTTGTTAACTTTACGAGAGATTTTATTCCTTAAGTGAGTGGCCTCACTGCTCTCCTCTCTCCAAAGACAAGCTAAAAAAGGAAATGGTCATTTACAACGGATGATAGCAACACCGTTTAGAAAATCAAAGAACTCACAAAGAACCTCCCTCCTTTATAGTTACCTGAAGAAGGTGACTTAATTATTTTGCAGACTGATGCAAATGATTATTACTGGGCAGGAGTAGTTTTGGCAATCACGCAAGATACGAATCAAGAAAAGATTTGTAAATTCTTGTCAGGAAAGTTCAATCGTGCAGAATTGAACTACTCCACGGGAAATAAAGAAGTACTTGCCCTGATAAAATCTATTAAGGGTGCAGAAGCTTTTTTAGGAAATAAGTTTCTGGTTAGAACTGATAACAAAAGAGTAAAAAACTTTAAAAATTATAAGTTAACAGATGCAGCTGATAGAGGAAGAGTTCTTAGATGGCAAATGTTTTTATTTCAATATGAATATGATGTTGAAATGAATGCAGAAGACAAGAATTATTTGCCTGACGCTCTAACAAGAGAAATGACAATGTTTGAAAGAGATGAAGGTCGAAATCCAAGAAGCAGAAGACCAGACCCGGAACTTGAAGAAAGGAGAAAGCCAGACTTTGGGCTAAGAGAAAAATCAGTGCCTGAAGACAGAGAATCAAGAACAAAAGAGAAAGCTATGTGGGAGAGATACAAGAGCGGAGATAAAACTGTAGGCCCTCTACATGATGGACCTGGATATCAGTACCTAGTGTCATATTTCCCTGCAGAATCAAGCAAAGCCTCAGAAAGGATTCAACCAGACTCAGCAGGTTGGGGAGATTATCAAAACAACAAAACTCCTGTACAGAATGAAATACAATATGCGAATTCAGAAGAGAGACAACTCTTAAATGAGTTCTTACAACACCCTAGAACTACGGTTACGAATGACCGATTCCAAAGAAAATCAGCAAGACCACCTCAAACAACAGAAGGAAGAGCCAAACCAACACATGACAGGCTAGCAGTCCTCAAAAGCAAACAACCAATTGTAATCGGAATGAAGAAAATCTTTAATCATCCGATGAGGATTTATGAAAGGCCAGTATTTAGAATAAACAGAGTTTTACAATTCAACCAAAAGGTCATTATGGATAACATTCTTACGGCTTCGCGTGAAAATAATGAAGCACTTGTACTTCAAGCTCTTGAAGCTTTGACTGAAGAATTCTACAGTTACGATTTAGAAGAAAAGAAAAAAGTCCCTGAGAAAAATCTTGAGATACTGTATCTTGAGAATCCAGAAAGTGCAAAGGTCTCTATAATAGCCTTATCAGAATTTGAATGGTTCCGTTTTCATAATCTCTTAGGAGATTTTAAGAACAAGAAAGAGCTCCAATCTACTCTATCAGTTGTAGCAGGTCCTTACTAATGGAGATATCTGGTTGATGTTCAAATAGAACATCCGCAGAAGCATAAGCTTTGGATAATAGAAAATGGTTTTGTCCATAACCTTTGGACAAAAACTAATAAAGACTTAGAAGGTCTTCCAGAAATAATCTATGAAGCAGTCAAGAATGTTAGACCAGAGGGATGTATTCTGAGATTAAAGTTCATTTCAACTTCTCCAAAATGGACAACCGAAGAAGAACCAATGAGCTACATCTCTCCTTGTCATTATGTCAGAATAATTCAAGGTCGTACAAATAGAAATAATTCAATGGCGATAATCAATATACAGAAATTGGTCCAGAAAGATTGTTCTGCCACTTTTCTAGCAAGTGGAGAAAAATAATGGTTACTAGCAATAACCATCCCCCTCTAGAAAACTGTGATTTTTACAGGGTCTTAGAAAAGCGTGAAGTAGATGGGACATTAGCCACCACCACTTGGATAGAGAAATTGGAAAGAGAGCATAAGCACCAAAATCCTTATGACTCAGGTACAGAATCTGAGGATGATGGCGTGGTACCAGATGGTGGATATTCAGACTCGGGTGCCTCTTTCTGTGATGAAGAATTGCACAACATTATCAACCAAATGGAATGCTGAGTGGTTGCCGACGCATTGCGACAAGCAACTTTATGTAAGATAAGAAATAAGTGGTTGCCGACGCATAGCAACAAATAATTTTTAGAAAAGTTAAGAAATAAATGGTCGCCGACAAAAGCGGACAAAATTCAAAAGGAGAAAAAGATAAAATTTTATCAGCAATAAGATTCCTCTGGTCTCCTTCTTCTTAAGGTGTTTCAATTTTAGTGTGGGGTCCGACTTCTATAAAAGGGAAGGACGCTCTCATTTGAAGGCATTCGAGGAAGGAGCAATAAAAGCAGAAGAGAGATAATCAGAGAGAGTCTTGAGAGAGTTCTTCTGAGAGTTGTGAGTATTTGGAAAATAAGAGTGAGTAGTGTCTGAAGGAACTATTTCCAGCTAGTAGTCTGGTGTGGATTGCTTTATTTTCAAGTAAGTTTGAGTTTGTATTACAACTATGAGTAGCTAAACAGCTTTTAACTGTTTACCCAAGAGTGAGGCTCTGGGTTATGTATATGTATGTATGTTTGAATAAATAATTTTCAGTTGGTGTTCCCCATATCCGTCGAATTTTCAATCTGTTTTAAAACTTTCTCAAACCCCAGGTGGCGGACTACCTCCTAAGAGTGGTCTTTGAGATTGCTTAATTGTTTGTTTTGTTAACATCTCAAACCTCAGGTGGAGGACTACCTCCTAGGAGTGGTATTTGAGATATTTTTATGTTTTTTAGAACCATCTGAAATTGTTACTGTACTAGAATAACTGTTACTAGAACTTAAGAATTTCCCTATACTAAGACAGCAGTGATACCGTCAGGTTAGTAACCGCTAAGACATGAGGTCGTTAGGTGAAGTTTGACATGTTGAAGGCTAGTCTTTACATTTATGGAGTGTTACTAAGGTCTAGTGCTACTAAATTCTAGTGCTATTGAGGTTCAGTGCTACTAAGATATAAATAAATAAAAATAAAAAATATCTACTGTTTAGTGTCCTTAGTTGTAATAAGTGAAATATGGGTGAGTTTTCTGTATATTCAAATTTAGTCGGGTACTGTTTAGTAAATGGCCCCTTTTAATAATTTCTTCTTATTTTGAGCTTATTCGACAAGAATTTAAAAAAGGAAAAAGGAAGCTTAACAAATTTAATAGTTATTTATCATAGAAACACCAAAAAAAATTTATATTTTCAAAAATGCAGCCACGTGGCTTTGACCTTTGCAGCCAGCAAAGTGATGATTGAATATATTTGGGAAGGAAGTGGGGAGTTTAGTTCGGTTCCAACAGTATCTTATATTCATCCAAAACTCAGGTAATCCAATACCCATATATTCATCGTGATCAGAATTAAAGTCGACGATACCCATCCTTTCTACTCAAAACCCATCCTTACTACCCATATATTCTATATGAACCACGATCTTGACTTCAATCGAATTTTTAATTATTACGGTGACGACGTAGGAGGGGTTGCGTAAGAATCGGAGATGGGGAGGAGGCTCAGCAAAGTCAAATATAACACAATTTGGGAGAATAATTTTCTAATGTATTATTCATGTCACAGTGGAGACTATATATACTGATACAAGATGTACAAACCCTACGTACTATGTACTACATGTACTACACACATAGAATAGGAAAGCAATAACAAGTTTATTTACATTCCTAAACTAACTCCATGACTCACGCTAACACTCCCCCTCAAGTTGGCGCATATACATCAACCATGCCCAACTTGCTAAGTGAGTCATAAAAGGCCTTCTTAGAAACTCCTTTCGTGAGTATATCAGCAAGTTGCTCTTCTGTAGGGACAAAGGGAAAGCTAATTATCTTAGCATCTAGCTTCTCCTTTATAAAGTGACGATCAACCTCCACGTGTTTAGTACGATCATGTTGCACAGGATTCTGTGAGATGTCAATGGCTGCCTTGTTATCACAATACAACTGCATAGCACACTTGGGCTTAACTCCCAAATCTCGTAACACATTTTTCAGCCATAACAACTCGCACACTCCATGAGCCATACCTCTATATTCTGCTTCAGCACTAGACCGAGCCACCACCTTTTGCTTCTTACTCTTCCAAGTAACAAGATTACCTCCCACAAAGGTAAAATATCCTGATGTAGACCTCCGATCTGTAATATTTCCAGCCCAGTCTGCATCTGTAAAACCAGAAACCTCAAGAATATTGTTGTGTTTAGAAAACATTACTCCTCTCCCAGGAGCTGACTTCAGATACCTCAAAATTCTCACAACAGCATCCATGTGATCTACACTGGGATTATGCATGAACTGGCTCACCACACTTACTGCATATGCAACATCAGGTCTGGTGTGTGTCAAATAAATCAGACGTCCAACTAATCTCTGATAACGAGGCTTGTCGGTAGGTACCTGATCAGGATACTCTGCTAATCGGTGATTCTGCTCAATAGGAGTGTCAATTGGAGTACAATCCAACATACCTGTCTCTGCTAATAGATCAAGTATATACTTCCTCTGACACAGATAAATACCCTCACTCCCCCTGGCTACCTCAATGCCCAAGAAGTACTTGAGTGCACCAAGGTCCTTCATCTCAAACTCTGTGGCTAGCTGTTTTTGCAATCTATCTATCTCAACAGTATCATTACCAGTAACAACCATATCATCAACATATATGATCAGAGCTGTTACCTTCCCTTGTTGATGTCTGAGAAACAACGTGTGGTCTGAGTTACTCTGCTTATAACCAATCTTCCTCATGAACTGTGAAAACCTTCCAAACCAAGCACGAGGTGATTGTTTAAGACCATACAACGACTTTCTCAATCTGCACACAAAGTTACCTGAAGGAGCAGTTTTATATCCAGGAGGAAGATCCATATACACTTCCTCCACAAGTTCTCCATGAAGGAAAGCATTTTTGACATCAAACTGTTTAAGAGGTCAGTTTAAGTTAGCAGCAAGAGAGAGCAATACCCGGATAGTATTCATCTTTGCAACTGGTGCAAATGTCTCATCATAGTCAATGCCGTATGTCTGAGTGAACCCTTTTGCCACCAAGCGTGCTTTATATCGACTCACTGACTCATCTGGATTATGCTTCACTGTAAACACCCATCGACATCCCACAGTCTTCTTTCCATGTGGTGGGGATATAAGCTCCCAAGTATTGTTCTTCTGTAATGCTTCCATCTCCTCATCCATTGCTTTCCTCCATTTTGGATCTCCCAACGCATCCTGCACTTTGTTAGGTACTGATACAGCAGATATTTGATTCACAAATGATTCATATGACTTAGACAATCTCTTGGTAGACATAAAATTTGTCACTGGATACTTAGCTTTAGCTTGAAGGGTAGGTTCATACTTTTTTGCTGGTTTACCCCTAGTAGACCTATTTGGTAACACATATTGTCTACTATTAGCATCACTAGTATTAATCCCAAGAGAATCACTAACCTCAGATTGAAGATCTTCTGTACCAGGGAGACATGAGTCAGGGGTATTAGTAACAGCAGGCAAGGCAGGAGGGGCAGCTTCTGGTACCTGTCTATCAGCCTCTGATTCCTGAACCTCTGGGGTAACTGGTGCATGTGAAGCTGCTTCTGGTACCTGTCTATCAGCCTCTGATTCCTGAACCTCTGGGGTAACTGGTGCATGTGAAGCTGATGCATCAGTAACCTTAGTAACCTCAACTGAATGACCTATCTCCCCCTCTCCATGATACAGCTCTTCAAAATATGAATGCTCCCCCTGAAGGGCAGTATCAGAAGAGGTGTAATAGCTCATGTCCTCAAAGAAAGTGACATCCATAGTGACATAATACTTCCCAGTAGGTGGATGGTAGCACTTATATCCTTTCTGATGTCCCCCATAGCCAACAAACACACATTTCAGCGCCCGGGCATCCAACTTACTTGACCTTTGACTCTTTGGTATATGGACGAAAGCAACACAACCAAAAACACGAGCAGGGAGATTATGAAAGGAAGATAAAGTGACATAAGAAGCCAGTACCTCAAATGGTACCTTTCCCTGGAGGACACTAGATGGAAGACGATTAATAAGATGGGTAGATGCGATGATAGCATCACCCCAGAGATCCTTAGGACAATGTGCACTGAAAAGAATACAACGAGCCATATCAAGTAAGTGGCGATTTTTCCTTTCAGAGACCCCATTTTGTTCAGGTGTGTAAGGACATGTTTTCTGGTGGATAATCCCATGTGTTTGTAGAAAAGACTGAAAGACACGGTTCACATATTCCCCCCCATTATCAGAACGAAGAACTTTAATTTTTGCATTGTACTGTGTTTGGACTTCAGAAAGGAAGGCTTGAAAAGCCGGAAAAACCTCATCCTTAGTTTTAAGAAGAACAACCCAAGTAAGACGTGTACAATCATCTATAAATGACACATAATATCGCATACCAGACACAGTAGGTTCCTTTGAAGGTCCCCAAACATCAGAATGGATTAATTCAAAAGGAACGACACTTTTATTAGAAATACGAGGTGAATAAGTTGAGCGATGACTCTTGCCCAAAACACATGTTTCACAACGTAAGACTGACTCGTCCACACCAATAAACAAAGAAGGCATGGATTTTTTCATAACACTAAAAGATGGATGCCCTAAGCGACGATGCCATAACCAAACCTCACCTAGCCTGTCAGAAGTTGACATTAAAGCGGTCCGTGGCTGTGCTCCTGGTTTCTCCCCGACATATGTCTGGTCCAGACGAAACAGCCTGCCCCTCAAGTACCCCCGACCTAGTAACTCCCCAGTGAGAAGATCCTGAAAAATCACATACATAGGAAAAAAGGTCACAGAGCATTTGGATTCAACATTCAACTGTGAGACAGATATCAAATGATGAGATAAAGCAGGCACATATAACACATTTTGTAGTACTATTGTGGGAGTGATACGAACTGACCCCTTTCCTAACACAGGGAAGGCTTCACCATTAGCATTAGTAACATATGGTACTGGTGGAGAGGATAACTCAGTAAAATAAGATTTGTCATAAGTCATATGATCTGAAGCACCTGAATCAATAATCCATGTATCACCACCAACAAAGCTAGAAATATTTAAGGTCATACCGATCTTACCACATGCGGGAGTCTGTTTAGTTGTGGAAATATTACCATTGTTGCAGTATTGACCAACCGCATGTATAGGTTTATGTGAAAACTCAACTCTCCAGCCATTCTTGCCATCTAACTCATAAACAGCATTCTCTGCATCTTTACTACGCACAAAATCGATGAAAGCATAACCTGGTGGCCTTTTTGCAACCCATATTCTTCTGATAATTCCGAAACCATGGAACTCATTTTCAAGTTCTTTTTCTGAAATCCAAGAACCCAAATTTCCAACATATACCCGAGACATTCTTCCGGAGCGGGTCGGACTACAAGAAGCAGCAGGAATCGGGTCGGGCCGAGCAGGAACGGGTCGGGCCAAGCAGAACCGGGTCGGGCCGAGCTGATAACCTGGAAACGGGTCGAGCAGAGGGGAGACACCGAGCGACGGAGGAGAGCCGGAGATGTGTGAGATGTCGGGGAGATGTTGGGCCGAGCAGGATACGCAGTGCAACCGGAGACGAGCAGGATGCCGGATAGAGTCGAAGATGCCGAAGTGCGACCGGAGACGAGGCACGCCAGGGAGTAGAGGATGCCGGAGAAACACCAGAGACGAAACACCCAGACTGAAGGGATCCTCGATCCCCTGGAGAACAGCAAGGAAGCGCCGGTGAGGAGGAGCGAACGGCGGTTCGACCTGGGCAGGGAGAGAGGTCGAGACGAAATTCGGCAAGGCTTCTTTCCCGACAAGAAGGTCGTCGGCCAAAGTGTGCAGAAAGCAAGGTCTTCTTTGCCGACGAGTACGTTGTCGGCAAAAGTGTGCAGACAGACAAAAATCTTCTTTCCCGACGAAGCAGTTGTCGGCAAAGTATCTGGCTGATAAAAAACTTAACACCAGACAAGCAATTTGATTATGAAGAGATTACCAAACCCTAACAATGGGGTTTAGAGAGAAGACAAAACAACTTCACACGTCTGACAGAGAACCAACGCCAGATGAAGAATTGCAGCGGAAAATAAAGAGACAAAGTCCTTCTGGATCTTTGCTCTGATACCAAGTCAAATATAACACAATTTGGGAGAATAATTTTCTAATGTATTATTCATGTCACAGTGGAGGCTATATATACTGATACAAGATGTACAAACCCTACGTACTATGTACTACATGTACTACACACATAGAATAGGAAAGCAATAACAAGTTTATTTACATTCCTAAACTAACTCCATGACTCACGCTAACAAGCAATACCCTAATCCACTAATCCTCCTCCACTCTGTCCATCTCCGAATCCCCTGGACCTTCCGCTTCCGGTCTCCATTAACCGCATCTTCGATTCGATGATCTCGCCAAAAGGAGCGTTCGAGCGCTTCGTTGTCGGTGGAGGCGAGCCCTCCGACGAAGCAACGAAATCGATGTCGGCAGAGACCATTAGGTTTTTAGATAGAGATTGAAGGAAAACCCCAAGTGGGTTGGGTGTGTTCGCTGTAAAACTAATTTACTCTGAGTTTCACCTTTTTGGGGTTGGTGGTGGTAAAAGAAAACCCACGTGATTAACGTCTGGTTTTTTGCCGTCTTACGTGCTTGAGTCAAAGCACTGAATAAGCTCTCGCTTTTGTATGCTATATATAATTGTATATCCATGTAGTGGGAATTTTTTACCAGCTACGAGCTGAATTATGGAAATATAAATTGATTTACCCCTAACATTATCAGCATGCAAAAAGGGAATCAGAGGAAATGACCCCAGTATTGATCTGCTGGTCATAAAATTTATGCTAGAAAATAACAATTTTTGATGAAATCATTGACAGTTAACAACGTGAAGAATTAACAGAAATTAGAAATATCAATGTGCACTTTATGAATATTTAAAATGTAAGAGGACATTTAAATAAAATATTCAATTTCAACTTTTACCTAATCTTTTCTTGCTTTATGCTTTGCCATAAGTCCGTATTAGAGTAATAGGATAGTTTCATAATACAAAACTAATCAGTATTCGGACTAATTTTTCGATCACATATCCGCATTTGCACTGTTCAGTTATAAGGTCCCAAAATATTTTAGCCAACTTAATTTTTGTTTAGGTCATTGTAACTGTTATTTATTAATTATGAACACGAACAGTTCATAATAAACAATTTTAATTAGTCCATTAATTTATTTTTGTTCAGTATCCAAACGTTAATCAATTTTACTGAAATTTTGAAAGTTGTCTATTTAGAGAGACTCAATAACTAAAAATTCCTTAAAATAATAATAATAATAATAATAATAATAATAATAATACTTTTTTTTTGTATGCTAAAGCGAATTGGGCTTTATGGCTATGTTTGTCCAATTTATCTATCTTGTGGGTAAGTTGTTATCTTAAGAGCAACTTCCTCCATAAGGTATATTTCAAGCCAAATTTGGCTAAGAAAAGAAGAATATTTTCTACCAAAATTTTTTAACTTACCAGATTCTCCCACCGTAAGCTAATTTTTTTTAAGCCAAATTTGGCTTTAGAATGACTCCCACCGTAAGCTAAATCCAAAGGTAAAACTATAATTTTTTTGTCATATAAATATTTAACTCAATAATTAACCATATGAAAGATTAAAAAAAAAAAAAAGTTGGTATTGAGCTCATATGAAAGATCTTGTCGAGATCTTTGTGATGGTAACATATTTTGTTTATAACGAATTTTTAATTTAGGTGATAGTGCAAGTTGGAAAGAAAAATATTAAGTTGAATAAAATAATATATGACTTTAACTTACCAAACCCATAGGCCAAATTTGGCTTACCAAATTTCTCAAGCTAAATTTTTTTCTTCTTCGGATTAGATTTTAGCTTATGGTGGGAGTGATTTTAGATAATAATTTGCCCTTTTAGTTTATGGTGAGAGTTGGTCTAAACAAAAGCAGTCTTTAATATATTCCTTTTAGATGATTCTATGTAATATATAACTGTATTTAAGGTAATTTTTTAAAAATTTAATTAGTAATATAAGTTCAAAGTAGTTAAAATAGAGAGAACTGATACAAACATATTTATAAACTAGCTAGCCAAAATGACATTTTAGCTATTTTTGGTTAAAATTTGACAAAAAAATAGCTAGCATTGCTAAAGTTGCTCTAAGCATAATGTGAAATTTATATTATTATTATTATTATTATTATTATTTATAATAATTTTTTTATTTCAATGCCTTAAATAACACATGTGTTTCCTTAGAAATTTCATTGATGTTCTAGATTCCTTTTTGTAATCAAGTTAATGTTATCCAGCCTTTCATTCATTTGGTGTTAGTACACATCGGTGCTCTAAATTCAATCTCGACTATATATCGAAATTTCTTCAACAACCCAATAACTATCAACTATTTTAAATATATATGTCAAAGAAATTGAGAATTTAACTATTTCGCATAATATATACTAGCCTGTCACGTCCCGAATTTGAAAGGATAAAATTCAAATTTGAAAACGTGATAATTCAATAATCACAAGGAACTAAAAATAAATTACAAATTATTATGCATTAAAGAATCCATACAAATGCGACTCTAGTGAATACAAATATTACATTTCCAATCTTACACAAGTTGTGAGATATCGGACAATGTAATTCTTCACTCATGCCTCACTATACTTAAAGAAATACAAGACTAATGAGTAGAATCACTTCTACTCACCGCACAATCAACTGCCGCCTCAACTCTTCTAATCCTCACCTGTACAATTAACCTCTACACCATGGATTGGTGCACCGGGGTGTAAACAACAAACCCAATAAGCTTTTTAAAGCTCGTATGAGTAAGCTCAGACTCACACAACAATACTTAAACCATAATACCACACGCACACAAAAATACAAGGTAAGATTCAGACTTTCCTGCTTAAAATCATAGTTCAGGAAGGTACAAATTTTACACAATTAAAATCGTGACTCCTGCATGTAGCTTAGTTCAGGAAGTCACGCACAAACAATTACAATCGTGACTTTGCATATAGCTTAGTTTAGGAAATCACGCACAATTAATTCAAACATATAACAAATGAAAGTAAATAAGAAATCCGACAATCCCAAAATGAAGTCAAGATATTGCCATCTTAACTCAAGAAAAACAACGCACACTTTGTTTCCTTTTAAAACTCAACTTCCCTTAATCATAAGAAATACAAGTCATCTAATGACAAAATCACATATTATCACGACAACTCTTGTAAATAAGAAAACTTGTCCCTCTTGGACAACAAAGGAAAAACACAAATAATTTTCTTAAAAAACATGCACGCATGAGACCTAATAACCCCACACGGTTACCCCTCATGCCGTGCAAAATGGAAATTACATTTCCAAAACAACCAACACTCGAGAATTATAAATTCTCAACACTCAATCAACCAAAAGAATAAAACTCGGGGTGCACTGACCATCGTTATTCCTCTCCAAATCTCACAAAGAGAGACAGACTAGAGGTCTAACTGATCGTAACCAATCATCCAGGTAACTGCTTGGTTCTCGATATAATTGCCATAAGGATCCCTTTCGCCACTTAGGCGAGATCCTATCCGCCACACATGTAAGATCTATTTCACCACTGGCGAGATCTTACATTGGCCGTTGGTTTCCATACCAACCTATTCACATGTCACACAACTCACATATACTCAAATATGACAATTTCATAATAAAATAATGCACCCAATGCACAACCTCAATATATATATTTAACGTAAATATATATATATATATATATATATATATATATATGAGGTTTTCATAAAACAATTTCACATTTGACGATCCATATACTATAATTTAACTCGTATTATATACGAACACTATGAGGTTTACTCACTTTAATTATTCTCTCTGCGTCTTCAACTTCACAAAGGTGAGATACTCACGCACGGTCAATCACCTAAGTGACATCATCGAAATTTAGCATTCAATTCAAAGATAAAATATATTATAAATCGCTCCGATCACATAACCCTTAACCCCGAGGTTTGCCAACACGCGACAAATCTCCTTCGGAGCCTCTCAAAGCTCCTAGACAGCCTAGTCGACCCTAGGATCTAACATCAAGCCCAAATTCTAGGCCGACATGCACGTAAATTAATAATCGCATAATTAACGAATTCAAAATACATAACTAGAACATACGACGACTGAATCACGTAAATAATATATCCCCGCGCTCGTATCGACGAGCACGATACATCAGAACACCCTACTGCCCCAAAAACCATCAGACGCGCCGCCACACGCAACCCAAAGTGACTGCGCATGGGCCCCACGCTCTGCCACCAAAACATCACTCAAACCTGCAACCTACACTACCAACATATAGATCAAGGTTCAAGAATTCGAAAACTACCTGGAACACCCGAGGATATGCCCGGGAAGAGGCCGGATACGCCGCCGCTAGGTGGAGTTCCAATCTGCCCCGCCGCCTTAGTTTCCGCCATCAAAGCGCCCCACGAACGTCGAAACCTTGCTCACAGGAGGGAGGAGGTTCGGAAAGTGGCAGCCTTGAGTTTCGGCGTTGCCTGGAACGTAAGCAGCTCCGTCACCCACGGCGGCAGGATCTTTCAGGCCGCGCACACGCCACAGTTCCGGGCGTGGCTTGGCTCAAACGAAAGAGGAGGCTGAGCTGAGCATTTTGGTGGGTGGCACGCACCGTGACGTGGCCGGATGGCGGAGAACGAAGGAGAAGAAGGTCTGTTGCCAAAAACGGCAAGCTTGAACAGTAACCCGCGATATTTTTGGAAATATAGATGTTTTCGGAAAGTTTGACTTTCCTGATTTTTTTTTCTACTATTTATAGAAATTTCTTATTTTAGAAATATGTTCAACATGTCATAACTTCTTCATACGACGTTCGTTTCACGCGTGCTATGTGTCTACAAACTCGTATCATCGAGATCTACAATTTTCGTGAAGGAAACTTTTCGAAATTCACAACGGATAAAAAGGTCAACTTTTAATCTATCAGAACTTTAACTTTTTTTTTTTCAGATTTTAACTCTTGGAATCACTCCCGACGTCGAGCAATAACTACTTAAAGGAGTACGAAATACAAGCTTTCATAAATCATCCTCCCATTAGTTACGAGAAATTTACAAGAAATTGAATTATAAAATCGGGGTTACTACATAGCCACAAATATATGCTCTGCATGTGTAAGAATAATTTATAAAATAAAATAAAAAAGTAAAAAATTTTAAGAAAAAAAGAAGAAGATCATGGGTAGTTACATCCCATCATTGTAGATAAGTGTGTGCTGGTAATAACCATAATATGCAGTTATCCGCAGAGAAAATGGATAGTAACCGAATTTTGTTTTCTGCTTTGAATTTTGCTATTTACCTTTCTACCTCTTAATTATTAAAAGAAATTTCAAATTAGCATATGATGTATGGAGTAATACGTAATTTCACAATGTTTTTGGCTAACAAAGCCTCTTTTCTTATATATATATATATATTAATTTTTTTAAAAAAATTGGTCTAAAGATTTCATACCTACCCTCTTATTGTGACTTACCCTATGACCTAATAATCTACTTCCCAAAATGATAGTGCTCTTACCACTTGAACAATCCTATTTCATCGACTATTTCGCATAATCAGCTGTTCAAAACTAGGCGCAATGATTAAGTGTTTGTTTATGGGCATTGACCTAAGAAGCACGGACATGGACACGAGTGTTCAATACGGACTCGATAAGATACGTGGACACGACAAAATTAATTTTTTTCGGACACGGACGAGTGGTGGACACGTTAATTAAATAATATTATATACAATTTTTTTTTTTGTGAAGCAAATATATAGCAAAATAATAATGCATAAAAAGATGGAAAGGGTCCAAGATGGAAGCCCAGGCCTAAACTTCACTAGCACCAAACCAAGGGTGCGTTTTGCATGTTTTCCCACGCACCGTTTTGCATGAATAACCACCATCCCACCATTGACAGCAAAACCGCCGTACCAATAAAACACAAATCAGCCCTCCACCACTCCAGCCTCCCCAACACGCCGAAAACCATAGCCAACCTTACCGATCGCCGCCCTCCACGGAACTGGTCCAAACAACCCAGCCACGTATGAGAGCTTCTGATATGAATTGATGCCATCCAATCGACAACACCCGTCGGCTTATCACCGGCCATGAGGAGATCGACCCCAGCCTCAACCTCCAGCGACTGATTCAACAAAAGTTCCAATCTTTCATGTGACACCCTGACCCGGATTAAGAGAGATTAATCCGGATTTAAGGTGTTATGCAAAATCATTTTGTAATATATATACACCCGAATAACATTGCCCAAAATTCACCTGCTCCAAAACACAACCAATCCCAAAACTAACTATAACAACATGTAGAGCTCAACATGAGGATTAAATTTGATACCTGAATCGAAATTACAAGTCGCCAGACAAGAGCAGAAAACCACACAAAACCCAGAGCTTCAATTCATCGAATCCCCCTCCTCAAGCTTGTCTTGAAAAACCAAACCGCAGTGGGGTCGACGACACGAAGCTACAGCTACCTGTCTTGCCTCCCGCCGTGGTCGGAATCGGAATACTCACTACCTTCTCTTCTTTGTTTATCAGTCACCAGAGCTCGTATGACAAACCAGAGGCATGTGGTGGATTGTGACGTCATGGCGAAGCCGTGGCCATTGTCTCCCGATGCCGGTCTGTCTGTGATCAGAGAGGTCCTCTCCCCTTCCCTTCTTCTTTTTTTCTTTCTTTTAAGTCGGTTCAACCGACTCTAGAACCCCCTCATTTTTTTATATTTTTTCCTAGTCCTCATCTCTTTCAAATGCGATTTAAAGGCTGAGATTCAGCGGCGATACATTGAACAATCTAAATGCTTTTATTTTATTTTAATCACTTACTACCTTGAATATATTTATTTAATAAGCAATATATGTGAAAATTTTGCGATTAGAGCAATATCGTCTCAGATCCTTACATTTTCAATCTCCGTGCATTCTTAGTACTCACCGAATTCAATTAAATTTCCCGACAAACACTAATTTGCTCGTCTCAATACAAATATTAATAACGAGTCATTTACATGCACATATAATTAATTTGCTTTTTAAAATGTACGGGGTATTACATTTCAAGCCAAGAACATTTAAGAACTTGAGACGGAGCCACAGAGGAGAAGTCCGAACATCAACTCAAATGATTGAATGAAGACGACTCAGAGAATCCCTAAACCCCCTTTCTGTTTTGTAAAAAAACAAAACTACCCCGCATGTCCAACACCATTTCGCGTGTCTATGGAGGACACGCACGTATCCAAGCTGTATCTGAACAACAGTTCGCGTGTCCGATACGTGTCCGACACGCGATACGCGAGCTGTATCACATGTCTGTGCTTCATAGGCATTGAGTCATTGACCCATGTTTAGAGATAACAGAGCATGGGAGGATTAAAGAATAGGCATAGTTGCATCCACGAGAGACATGTGAAGAGAGTAATGACTTATTTATATTATCACGATCTGGGAAATGTGTTCCCCCACGTTATCTATGCAAATTAATTGTCTGTTATTGTCATTGTTCGAGCAAGCACAAGGATCATGGGGGTGAATTAGAGATGAGGAAACAGAATTGTCAAGTATAGTAGTAAAACATAACCGACGCAAAATTGTCAAATATTTGATAGAAAAATATGGCTGGCAAATAGAGTCGGAGCTTCACCCATTTCATATATGCAACTTACTGTTGTGTCCATCAGCAACAGGTTGCGCCACCGCTCAGTATTTGGATAACGACCGCCGTGCCGTGGTGTCACCCATTTGGTTGGTGTGGTTGATGGCTTTGGGAGTTAGCTCAGTGATATAGAGCTATGTTGGCTTCTTGGGTTGGTAAGTAATCTAGGTCTTAATTTGGACATGGATGTGGGATTCGATCAGGTGGTTTCTTTTCGAAATTGGGTTTAAACCTAACTTGTCTATGTATCAACCATGTCGGTATTTTTTGTCGATGCTGTATATTCTTTAAATATAATGATTTATTGGTATGTAATTGTACAGGATACATATTATTCAGTAGTTTCGGCATATCAAAGTGTTCATGATAGACATTAGTCTCCTACCCTATAATGAATGAATCCATGTGTAACACATGCTATTATATAAATGGATTGCCTAATAATGTCAATAGTGTAGATCTAGTCGCTATCTAAACAAATTTAAGCAGCATTTTTTTCTTCCTCTTTCAACTATTTATATGATTTATAATAGCCCCATAAAATGTGATAGGGACGCCGCTTTTCATGACATTTTCTCTTGTGATCTCTATTGTTGCTGATCATGCTACACTGTGGCTCATCTCTAATTTGTTTTAGTTATACTATTTTACAGCTTCATCTTTACTCACTCCTCAAATATTAGGACTATGTGAATAGTTAATGATTAAACGAATGGTTGAAATTACATATTTGAGTGTCGGTTCACTTGCACCTCGGTGCGTTGAATAATTTTCTAAGACGGACTAAATTGATTGTAATTGAATGTGAGTATTCCCTAGTCCCTTAAGAAACGAAAAAAAAAAAAAAGCATTTCTGATCAGTCTTTCTTTGTAGTGTTTTCCATCCTCATAATAAAAGCTTCGACAATTTTTCTAAACCAACAACCTCCGAAACAATTTTCATTACAGATCAACTTCCAGCTGTTTCCTCTATAATTGAACAGGGTGTTCGTGGCGGATCCAATTGTGGCCCAAACACAGGGTAGCTAAAATGTCGATTGACAATATTGAGAAATCATTGTCCAAGTCTATATAGGAAGTATGTAACAAATCAAACCCCAACCAACGGGATATATGTGACAAATCAAACACCAACCAATGGGATATATGTGACAAATCATTGTCCAGAACATGCATACAATTACAATGGGATATATGTGACAAATCAAACACCAATCAAAGTGTCTGTAAACTGGTAAGCATGGAAACATCCAATCTGAAATGCAACATTTGCTTCGGTGGATATTGGACCAAGCTTCTTGAAGGTCCCATTCCTAAGATTATATATCAGAAACTCACCAGGAACGTGCAACAAAAGCACTGAGTCCTCTTCATCTTCTTTCACAAATAGCAGACTAAATGCATAGAAAACAGAATCACTGGTATCCGGGTAGTTCCGAACCATCACCGGAAATGCATCAACAATCGCTGCGATGTCAACTTGGTACTTTGGAAGCCAGCTAGAGTAGTCCTTCTCCAACTCAAAGACATGGAACTGAGTGGCGCTGCCGTAGACTTCGATTAGGTGTAAATGGCCACCAGACTCGCCAAAGTACCTCAACCTCCTGTTGCTCCATATCTCATTTGATGGAAGACTAGGCATTGTTTTAAGGCGTTGTTGATCTATGTCGAAACATAATGAAGCCCCAGTTGGACTAAGCCAGTGTATCGAACCATTCCAGAGCACCCCATTGTCGAACACCATGTCTGGGGCTGTGAAAGGAGACCCGGAAAGCCTCCAAGCCCGAGTCTTGGACGAGTAAGTCACGATTTGGAAGCTATTGGTTGATGGTGATGGGGAAGAACAACTTCGAACAGACACAACTTGGTAGTGAGGCGATTCATTGGACGAGCAATCAAAAGCCAAGTAAACTCCAGAGATGGTTTTGGAAACGTTTTCGAAATCTGCTTCAGGAAGAGTCGAGAATTGCTGCGTGGAAGGATTGCACACGTAATAGCTGCGGCGTTGAAGGCTGCTGCAGCACAAGAGCAGGCCATTGCTGGACTGGAGGATCTTGATACCTGCAGAGTCGCCGATGAAGCTCAGGGACGTAAAGGGTGGGTTGGAGTTGCTTCCGGCAAGAGATGTGTGGTAGATGAGATCAGTTGTCTGACATAAGATGATGCCGGAGGAGGCGAGAAGCTGGTGGCGGTGGCAGAACTGGGGGCTGGAGATGAGAGAGAGCCAGCGCTTGGAGACGCATTTGAAGCGAAGGAGAGACTTGGTGGGGAGGCGTAGGAGGATGTCTGTGAGGAGGTCGTGGTGGAACATGTTGAGATCTCTGTGGATAGGGTTTGATTCTTCCACAGTTTCACCTATGGAACAGTGATGAACCTGAGGATAAAATGGAGAGCTCTGCCTTCAAGAACTTGGCTTTGAGGTCGTTTATATGGAAATCATTTACAGAAGAGGAAGTGAGTTTTAGACATGGGTCATTTGCTCAAGCCTCAAGCAATTGACCAGAAGAAAAAGTATTATTATTGTTCTACCATGTGATATACATGTTAGCCATGTGCATTATTGCAAGCTTGGTAGGGTTAAAACCAAGGTTTTTTTTTTGTGGACATTTCATTATCTTATAGTCGAGCTGGTTGTTATCAGTATGTATCAAAGTGGTTCCTATCGACGAACGCTATTGGTTTTCTTCCTTTTTTAAGTTCCACGACGAAGACACGTACAGACTCAGGGAGAGGTTAAGGTGAGCTGCATCCCCGCTCATTGTAATATCATTA
The DNA here is from genome assembly GCA_963682095.1 of Potentilla sterilis. Classification (NCBI taxonomy): domain Eukaryota; kingdom Viridiplantae; phylum Streptophyta; class Magnoliopsida; order Rosales; family Rosaceae; genus Potentilla; species Potentilla sterilis. Next base: position 48,033,789 of record OY821758.1, on the reverse strand, counting down.
TATATATATATATATATATATATATATATATCAGTAGTAGTGTAGTACAGCAACACTCTTTGAAAAAATTGGTGTAGTACCATAAATGCTTTGTTTATTTCAGATTTGTAGTGGGGGTTAGTGGTGAGATTGATGGTTTTTATATTTTTTTTCTCTTTCATTTTTTTTTTCTAATGACATATCAATCTCGAAACCCTAAGCCACGAAAAGTTCATAAAAAAGTAAATTCATATTTTCAGAAAATTTAGTCCCTCTCAATTTTTAATGGACAAAATACTTGTTATTCCCTAAATTCTTTACCTAAAAACAGTTTTGTCCCTCTGCTTTCAAATTAAACTAGTAGATCTTTAATCTCCCATATTTCAACAATTTAGTCAATTCCATCAAATAAATCCATTATTGGCAAAATTTAGGTATTAAAATGACCAAAATACCCCTGTCGAAAATCTTTTTTATTTTTCCCCTCTCTCTATATATAATTATATATAAAAACCAAAAGTATAACAATAATATCAAACAAAAAAAGAGTTGATGAACAAAAACAAAAGAGATTTTTTTTTTGAATTTGAACGGGGGTATTTTCGTCATTTTAGAAATTTAACGGAATATTTTGACGGTCATGTAACGGAATTGACTAAATTGTCGAAATATAGGAGATTAAGGATCTACTAGTTTAATTTGAAAGCAGATGGACAAAACTGTTTTTAGGTGAAGAGGTTGGGGGTAATAAATATTTAATCCTTTTTTAATCATGGTTCCATGCCTGTGCATAACTCTCATACTCAAATTTGAATCCCCGCTGTTGCTGATTGGAGTTTAAAACTTTAGATCTCTGTTGATACACGAAAAATAATGCAATTAGTTACTATACTGTCACGCAACAAAGACCATGCATAGTCACGTAACTATATAAAATCCTATAGTTTTATAAGGATTTTATGTCATTACTCGGCTATAGCACGCCAAGCAAACACGCCCTTGATGTGAGCCCAAGCCAAATGCACGCGTTCTTGGGGCTTGCAGATGTGGGTGTGGTGTGGAAGGTCACAGAAACGCACATGCTCATTCGTCGATTTAAAGTCGTCGGTGATTTCGATCATGGGCCCGAAATTCAAGCCCAATGACTTAGATCGACGGTGAAATGGTGAAACTTGAGAATTTGGGGTTGGGCCAACTTTTCTCTTCCTTTAAAACCCAGGCCCAAAAGCACAAAAGCCATGAAGAGGCCCAATTTCCTTCCCTTTCCTTCATTAAACGCGTCCTCTATTCCCTGCAGCTCTTCTTCCCCGCTGCAACCATATACCCAGGTTGCTTCTCCCCCGCAATAACACTTGATTACACAGTCCAAGCCAAGCTCCCTCACTCCATCACTTAGGAGAAACCTTGAAGCCAGTCAAGAAGCCTATCCTTCTTCCTCAAACCATGAGACCACAACTCTCAAGATTTCTGGTCTATCCCATCCCACAATTCATGGCACTGCAGCCTTCTCTGCAACAAATCTTGTTCACTACTGCAGAGACTTTGTTTTCTCCCAAAACTCAAACTCTTAAGCAAACTCTCTTTTTCCCAATTTTAGGGTTTAAATCATGGATAAAAGGAGAATAGTTTTACCTAGAAAATAGCATCCTCCAGTGGTTTATAAACGAGAGCTTCGCCAATGCAGAGCAGGGTGGGGAATAAGGTATCATCAAGCCTGTTTTCGTTTGAATCCGTAGACTCACAGAGACCGGTGGACATTGGTGTTATTCCTTCCTGCAAATCCTACTAACTAAGGGAATACCGGGCGTGCTGGTCTATTCCGCTCCGATGCTTAAGTCAGTATAGTTGGGATAAACTGATAACTTTAGCGGGAATGAGTAGTTGAAGTATTGGTTACCTATTAATGAGGGTAGTTGGGACTCATATATAGGGTGCCAGATATGAGGACTCGCCTCACCCTTCGATGTGGGACTGACCCCGTTCTGCACATATTGCTGGGCTATTTCGGCCCCTGTTTGGGGAACTGCCATCCGCGGTTCCCGGGCCCCGATCACAAGTAAGACATGCTTTAACGACCCGTCCCGAAAATTCCCTCGGAAAATTCGAAACAGGTCTGAAAATAACCCGATTAAAACCAAATAAAAATCCCTTTGTTCCCAAACCGCCAACACCCACCCACTGAGAACAAAGTACGGTCCATTTCTAATTGCTTAATTTGACGTACGACCACTTTTTAATCATGTTTTTACCCTTTTTTTTTTTTTTTTTTTTTTTTTTTTCTGTAAAGTCAACTGTAATAATCAAAGTCAATGGTAACTGGTCAAAGTCAGAATTACTACTTACTATTCACTTTACTGTTTACCCTCTTACTGTTACTATTTATCCTTTTACTATTTACTATTTTACTGTCTACTATTTACCTTTTACCAATTACTATTTACCCGTCTTCTCCCTCTCTCCGCCGGCAGTAGCAGCACCGCCGCCGGCAGCCCTGCCACAGAGGCCAAAAACGCCTCTACTTCATCCCAAATCAACCCAAATTAATCACCACCTCCTCAGGACGTCATCCCCGTCGCCTCTACCACCTCAAAACCATCCGGCAGCCGCATACGAAGGCCGTCACGGCTGCCGGACCTCCTCCACCTCCAACCTTTCCAAATTTCCACCAACCAAACATCAAATTACACCAAAACGACACAAAACAATGTCCTAAACTCAACTACAACCTCCAATTATACCAAAAACTTCAAAATCACCACCTCCACCAAAAATCACCCAAAAATCCTAAAATTTCAAATTCTAATTCCTCCTTACCTGGGCTGAATCGAGTCAATTCCTTACATGGAATTGACGTGCGAGTCGAGGTCTCCATTTCCCCCTTGAAACCCAGGCGAACGGTGGCCGGAGGAGGAAGTTCCGGGTTCGACACAGTCGAACCCTCTCGACCTCAGACCGGTCGAACGGCGGCGATCTGCCTCGAATACCCACCCCAGGCGTGAAGAGGAGCAGAAGACGAACCGATCGGCACCGGTGGGGCGCCGATCGGTGGTCAGAAGGCGAAGAACCCGTGGTCGGCGTCTCGGGTGGTGTGCTCGGGCTCGAGCCCGATCGGGGAAGAGGAGGGAGAGAAAGAAAAGAAAAAGAAAGAAAAAGAAAGGAAAAGGAATATTCCCCCAATTTTAAGAATATTCTCATTCTAGAAGATTCCGCTCGTTTCTAGAAATTTCTCTCCCAATTTTACGTCATAACTTTTTCCTACGAACTCTAAAACATACCTGCTACGAGTCTACGAACTCGTTTTAACGTCTACTATCTCGTCGAGAAATAAAATTCTCGATCGGGTCAATCTATAAAAGTCAATCTTTGAACCCTTCGAATCGTAAAAAAAAAAAAAATTTCCGAAACGACAAAATAAATTAAAACTTTTACAGGGTATTTTAAGGTTCGGGTCGTTACACATGCCCGGGCGCAGGACCAGGTGTCCATGCTTTGCTCCCGGGCTCTGGGCCGGGTCCAGGAGTCCTGGATGCGGGTCTGGGGGCCTGGGTAGCCTCTCTATGGCTACTGTCAACAAGTCCCCCAAGTTCCCGGTCAAGTGCCATCTTGAATGGGGACTTAAATCTGTCTTGTTTTACAGGCCCGCAGACCCGCTGGGATACGAACCCAATGGTGCCCTAGCCCTCCAAGTCCGCGTTTAAGATTGGGTTTGGCCGGACGTTGAAATAAACCTGTTATGATGATGCATAATGTGATGAGTGCATGGTTATGATGTTCATGGTGATAGTTGCATACGGGTAGAAGATGTAGTGCATGAGATGATGATAATGTGGCGTTAAAATCTGCCGTGCCATGCTATGTCCCGAGAAATCCGGGTGAATATAGCGCACGGGTGGAACGAGTCCCCCGAATTAGAACGGTAGCTGGAAAGGTCAGCGGGTGCCTTAAATAAAGTTGTCTTGATGAGGTAACTCGGTACTAGCGGGAAACGTGTCCGGTGTTAGAGGAGTTCCTTGTGGGGTGGCGTGGGACCAGAGTAAGCATTGGGCGCCGTCCCCACGTTTGACTGCCTTTGTTCTTGCAGGCGTGTAGTAAGTGCAGGGTTTTTAGCCTGCGGGAAGAGTTGTCCTATATGAGAGGATCAAATCTCCCGGTGGGGTGAAGCGGCCCTGTGTTCGTATTGGCCAACATCCCCAATCGTTTCTCAGCCTTTGTTCTTACAGGCATGAGGTATGTGCATGGTTTTTAGCCTGCTGGAAGATTCGTCCTGTATGAGAGGATCAAATCTCCCGGTGGGGTGAAGCGGCCCTGTGTTCGTATTGGCCAACATCCCCGATCGCTTCTCAGCCTTTGTTCTTATAGGCATGAGGTATGTGCAGGGTTTTTGGCCTGCTGGAAGATTCGTCCTGTATGAGAGGATCAAATCTCCCGGTGGTACCTGGAGCCCGTAGGTCGTACAAGGCTGTCCGTAGGAATGTCTCGGTTCGCACAACCGGTTATTCCGTAGGAGTGAGCGATAAGCAAGTGCAGACCTGGCCGGTGGAATTCCGTAGCCAATGGTTCAAGCTGGATGTACCGGCGAATAGCCTTTAGTTGGAGCAGGCTCTATATCGCCGGATGCCGTAGCGTTTAGGCGGAACATGTATTACAGTTGGAATATCGTAGCCTGTACATAATGTTCCCGCAGGGTTTTTAGCCTGCGGGAAGAAGTCTCGTGTGTCAGAGGAAGGGTTCTTCCGGTGGGATACCTAGCCGTTGTTTCCTGGCTTTAGTCAACAGCCCGGCGGCGAGATAAAACATGCGCAGGGTTTTTAGCATGCTGGAAGGTTCGTCCTGTATGAGAGGATCAACCGGTTTTCGCCGTTGCTGCTGGCCGTAAAGGTGGAATAAGCTTAACAGGTGGAATGCCTCGTACCGTAGGGATATATGTTGGGATACCTCTAACTGTTGGAATATAAGTTAGAATTCTCGTACCGTTGGAATATTTCAGCCTTAAGTTGGAACAGGCTCTGGGCGGGACGGTTCGATTTTATCCCCTGCTCGTTCAACTACTCTCTGCATGCGAGGCAAGTGTCTGTTATGCATTAAAGGGGGTATTCCATCAGTCCCATCAGTTATGATGGCCTGGGAAGTTACCAATACTAGGACACGTGCCGCTAGGAGACGGTCAGGGATGGATGGCCCGGATCCGGGGGCGTTTTACTTCCCCTAGTGAGTAGTTTTGGGGGGGGGGGGGGGGGGACTTGAGGGGCACTCATGATGCTGGACCTGTATATAAACCTCCGGTTCGTGCATTTTTACTTTTGGTTGAGAACTGTTCCCCTGTTTAGCCTGCTCAACACAATTGCTCGGTGAGTTCTGCCCGTGTGATTATGAAACTTCCTTTTGTCTTGTTTGTGGGTTGATCTGATTGGCACCTGGTTGTATCTTGGTTTGCCCTTTGGATGGGACCCCGCTGGTACCAAATCTCAACGAGATCTGGGAATTTTCGGCTGATAAGCCCAGTGGTCGCTGTGGGGCTATGCTGAGGCATTACATGCTTCATGTTGCCCCGCGGCCGTTGTTTAGGTTGTACTGCTGACCGGCTATAGGATATTTTTTTCTTTCCCCTAGGTTACATGAATTCTAGGAGCTCTAGTGAAACCTCCCAATCGGCCCCCAGGCGACCGTTGACGGACGACCAAGAGAGGATGGAGGACTGGCTTGCCTCCTAATCCTCGGGGCCAGATGTCGTCACCCGTTCGACTGGTGAGGCGTCATCGTCTGGGTCTCTAGGATAGGAGGATGCTCCCTATGGAGTGTCCTTGGGCACTACCAACCCAGCAGGCGCCCTGCGCTACACACTTGTGGATGAGAATAGAACTATAGGCTGTGATGAGCCTGATGGCTCTTTAAGTCCTGGGGAGATTGCCGATTTTCGGGCAAGGTGGAGTATTCCTGGAGAGGTAGATCTCCGGCCTCTGTATGCAGGGGAGTCGGCCTGCAACCCGGAGCAAGGCTGGGTTGCTATTCACGAGGACCAACTCCGGCATGGGTTCTCTCTCCCGCTGCCAAACTTTGTGCAGTACGTGCTTAGTGCCATTAAGATATCACCAGCACAGCTTTCCGGGAACCAGTGGAGGCAAGTACTGAGTCTAGGCTGTCTCTATTGGCGGTGTGATATGACCTTCCTTACCGTGCACGAGTTTCGGGCCCTGTACAGGCTGACGTACTCGAAGAAGAGTAAAGTCCGGGGGTGTGTGAGTTTTTCCTCCCGGGATTATAAGCCGGTGATAACCCGCCTGCCCTCCTGGCTCTACAATAATTGGAGGAAGAAGGTGGTGATGGCGGGGGGAGGGGAGAGGAGTAAGAATTACCGCGTTCCCGGGGCCTTTCAGCCGATCGGCGATCAGTCGTACGAGCTGTCTGACCTAGAGAGGGATAAAATCGCCTGGGTATTTGGGTGCTGGTCCGACCTGGAGCGGAGTTCCTACAACTTCATCCGGCGGGAGGTGTTGGAACTGTGTAGCCTGGGGGGGGGGGGGGAATCCCAGTGGGTGGTGGGATGTAGATTGATTGTGCCTGTTCCGGAGAAAGGAGACGCCGCATCGCGGGTCACGCTAAACCGGGAAACCGGCGAGTTAACCATTCACGAGGAACCCGTGGCCATGGATGTTGCAGACGAGAATTACGCCTTAAAACGCGTAAAGACTCCTGCTGCGGGACTCCTGGTGGCGTCTGGATAGGGGAAGACTCCTGGTGGGCCGTCCAAGCCCCGAGGTGGTGCTGCAAAGATTCCCCGGCGACTGGGACCAGTGCCTATTGTCACCAGGTCCCCTTTATCTGCCGCCCGATCTTCTTCCTTACAAGTTGATCTGGGTGAAAAGAGGAGGAGGGTTCGGGAGCTGCCGGCCTCCGCGCTTGTTACTTTTACCGGTCTGTCGACCGGTGAGAGCTTGGCCAAGCGGCTAAAGCTGACGAGTGGTGGCACCACTACCGCCCAAGGCAAGGTTCTGTGGCCTCTAGCTCTTCCGCTCCGGGCACAGGCGCGTCGGTGGTGGAGAAGACTCCTGCTATGGAGCTGGGACGGGAGCACAGTTGCCCGGACGAGCCGTTCGTCCGGAGCCTGCTTATGGATATGAGGGGCATGGAGCTGGACAAGACTGGGGCTCCGGAAGGCCGGTCGGAGGGGCACCGGCGGAAAAGCAAGGAGATGGTCATCAAGGTAAGGATAGTCTGCCACTGGTATTCGTCCAACATTATTTTATGCTTCGTTGCTTTCTAACCGGTGTCTGTCAAACTGTAGTTGTGATAGGAACATAAAATGCTACGTTCTTAATATGTTTTACCATTCATTTGCACTTTTTTTAACCCTTATTATTTTAGAATCGAGTCATAATATAGAGTCATGGGATTTTGGCAGAGTTACAAAGAAATCGTGCTAAGTATAGGAAAAATGTATAAAATTATCAAGTAGCAGATTTATGAGTTTATGTGATGTCTCGTTGGATCTATAAAGCTGATGGTTGCCTAAGCAAGCACACAATAATAACCCTACAAAATATCGTTAGTAGTATGAGCAAGTAGGGATCGTTCTAACCCGGGGATTAAGGGTACCTGAAATATGAGAATGTTAGCACAAATATATACATATTCACACATTTGAAACGTCAAAGGGGAGATTAAGATGAGGTTCGGCAGCCCTAATGCTGCCTTCTAATCTAGACACGAATTTAAATCATAATTCTACTATATACAAGTTTGGTCGACATCTTTCACACAAAGCTTAGCACACAAAGCAATCAAAACACATAATAATCAGACAAACAAGACTCACGGCAGCAATATTAAAATGTTCTAGACTCGACTTAGTTCCAACCTAATCAGCTCCCTATAGGTATTACTAATGGATTAAGACTTTCACAAGTACTTCAAAATCATCCTATAGATTTAATTCTAAAGTTATACTAGTCATAATTGAAAACTTCTATAGATGAAAACAATCATGAAAAGCATTTAAACACAAGTCTTTTTAGTTGGAAACAAGTTAACATGTAAGGCGTCACTCTTCATATTAAACAAGTATGTTCTTTAAATTACTCTAGTCTTAAAGAAACAACACAAACCAAACCAATCAAACTCGTTAATTTGACTTATGCATATTTCGGTTAAATGAGATCAATGTCCTACACATTGCAATTGCATAGAACACTAACCTTTAAGGCACACGAATTTAAAGAATAAACCAAGACAAATTTAAAACTAAAGTAACATGCTTGCCGATTATCTAGTTACTATGTTGTTACATATTTTATTTACAACTTTAACATGCAAATCGTATCCTATGTTTGAAAAACCAAGTAATCAACATGAACACGTACTGAAAATATAAATTATAAAACCAAGTTTTAATCCGAACAATACATAGACATATAATTCAGAACCAAGAATTCATACAAGTTTCATAGACAAAACCAAGCATAACTACATAAAATAATACAAGCCAAGATGGAGGATGAAGTAGATCGGATCACACTAATAACTCTCGTTCTTGGCCAACCAACAGGCGTCCTCCGACGCGGGCTCTCTATTTCGAAAGAAAGGGTACGCGACATCTCTGCTATCGGTGGTGAAGCGACCTTGTGCTTGAAGGTGGGACTTTCTGTTGGCGTTAGTTAGCGAAGGTTTGGAGGTCGATGAAAGCTAGGTTTGGAGAGGTCGACGACAAAAGGGTATTGCTTTGGAGGTTGATAGTTACTGGGAGTGAGTCTGGCGACATCGACTACAACTGAGGTAAGTCAGATTCTTGATCTGCCGACGACGAGAGTAGATAGGTGAGCAGCAGCGGATCAAGGACAAATCTGAGTTGAGTGATTGATTCAGTGTCTAGGGCGATGTATGCTTAACCAGGTGGAGGGAACCGAAGAGGAACCTCGTCCAGGGCTGCCATCGACGTCTTTCTCTGGTTGCATTTACACAGAGTTTCTATGGAGGAAGATCGCGTCTGGCCGCTGGAGATGGTTGGCTGAAAAATAAAGATCCCATCCAAATCATAACTTGAGGTTGACTCTTCGATGAAAGGTATACCAATTAACGTCCTTATGCCTGATTCGAGCATAGAGTTATTTAGTTTGGTTTTGGAAGGTTATTTGCTTGTTTTTTTTTTGCATCTATTTTCTTGGTTAGTTTGTTTACTTGTTGTTGATACCCAAAAAAGCACGAGTATGTCGTACACATACTCCAAGCACAAATAAGAAAAATACGCATACAAGCTACATTCTATATTCGAACAGTCATGCCATGCATGTAGACCCAAGCCACAATCATGCACTTGGGGCTTGCAGATGTGGGTGTGGTGTGGTAGGTTACGGAAACTCACATGCTCATTCGTCGATTTAATATATTCGATGATTTCAGTTTTGGGCCTGAAATTCAAGCCCAACGAGTTAGATCGATGAATGAAATGGTGAACATGCATGAAGATATGGGATTGGGCCAGCCCTTCTCTTTCTTTTAAAACTCAAAGCCCAAAGCCACTGTAACAGCCCAGTTCACACACTTGAGCTATTATCCGCTTTGGACCCACTGACTCGCACGGATTTGTTCTTGGGGTTTCACCCCAAAACGCGTCTCAATATATGGAGCTAACCCTATACATATAAGCACAATATCCACTCTCTCCTGGGTGATGTGGGATGCGTGACCTACCTACATGCTAGCTTTTTTAGCCAGGTCAGGTCAGGGTCATTACACTCCACCCCCCTTAGGGTCCGACGTCCTTGTCGGTACACTTCCGGCCGGGGACAGGCTCTGATACCATCTGTAACAGCCCAGTCCACGCACTTGAGATATTGTTCCCTTTGAGCCCACTGACCCGCATGGATTTGTTTTTGGGGTTTCATCCCGAAATGCGTCTCAATATATGGAGCTAACCTTGTACATATAAGCACAGCATCCACTCTCCCCCGGGCGATGTGGGATGTGTGACCTACCTACATGCTAGCTTCTCTAGCCAGGTCAGGTCAGGGTCATCACACTCCACCCCCCTTAGGGTCCGACGTCCTCGTCGGCACACTTCTGACCGGGGACAGGCTCTGATACCATCTGTAACAGCCCAGTCCACACACTTGAGATATTGTCCGCTTTGGGCCCACTGACCCGCACAAATTTTTTCTTGGGGTTTCACCCCGAAATGCGTCTCAATATATGGAGCTAACCCTGTACATATAAGCACAGCATCCACTCTCCCCCGGGCAATGTGGGATGCGTGACCTACCTACATGTTAGCTTCTCTAGCCAGGTCAGGTCATGGTCATCACACTCCACCCCCCTTAGGGTCCGACGTCCTCGTCGGCACACTTCCGACCTGGGACAGGGTCTAATACCATCTGTAACAGCCCAGTTCACACACTTTAGATATTGTCCGCTTTGGGCCCACTGACCAGCACGGATTCTTGGGGTTTCACCCCAAAACATGTCTCAATATATGGAGCTAACCCTGTACATATAAGCACAGCATCCACTCTCCCCCGGGCGATGTGGGATGCGTGACCTACTTACATGCTAGCTTCCCTAGCCAGGTCAGGTCAGGGTCATCACCACCGTACCATTAGAAAAACCCAGCCTTTCTTCTAGGGCTGAGTTCGGTTCGGTCCCGGCCGAAAAAAATCAAAACCGAACCAAAACCCGAAAGTTTCGGGTCGGTCCGGGTCGGGTTTTTAAATTAATAAACCCGGTGATTCCGGGTTCAATTCTGGTCGGTCCGGGTTTTCCAGGTTTTCGGGTCTATTTCCTGAGAAAGTCTATGTGTTGAAACTTGAAAAATTCCTGAGAACAACTTTGAAAGCAACAGAAGTTTGATATCCAAATGACCCATGAGAACAACTTTGATGCAGAATAAGCTACAAAAGTTTAAAGTCATGGTCATGGCATATTGGCATTCATAAAAATTGTTGACCATGCTATACTAGACTACTAAACAGATTGATCAAATGAAAGAGTGAAAGACCAACAGTTTAGCATTGCTGGAAACATAAATGACTGCACAATGCACATTAACAGCTATAGAAGAAACTTCAAGACAAAATGGAAAGAAACAAGAAGCCAAATACAGTAGGTTTCAAAACAGCCTATTAACCCTATGACAAACTCCCAGCACTCCCAGCAACAGTCAAATAGCCAAATACAGTCCAACACTCCAACAACAATGCAAAGTTGCAAACGCAGCCCTATGGCCCCTATCAATTCCACATGCTCCAACAACAATTTCAAATACAGTCAAATAGCCAAATACATGCACTAATACAGTCCAACACTCCAACAACAATGTCAAATAAAGACATAAACTCCACAATTCCACATGCATATAAGCATATGCTGCTCCCAACTCCCAAGTCTCATTCAGTCCAGCACCTCACCAGCAACTCAGCAAGTCTAAAAATGCAACAACTAAGGTTTTAAGTAAATGAAGTTGTTCCCAAACAGTAAAATAAATAACAAATAACATACAACATCATTTACAAAGTAAGAAACTGACCTTGAAATCTCTATTCATTTTTTCGGCTTCTTTGAAGATCCAACACTCCCAGCAGCAGTCTTCATTTTCTTTGTTTCCTGATCTGCTCCTTTGAGTTTCTTTGTTGCCTGATCTGCTCGAAGGGTCACATCCGAATTCGAATTGGATTTGAAGCTTCCTGCTTCTGTTTCGACAGTGTTTCCCAAAGGCGAATCCATGGGAGTGATGGGACTGGGTTTCGATTGAGAGATTGAGAGACTGGATGAGAGATTGAGAGATTGAATTCGAGATTGAGAGATTGAGAGACTGAGAGAGATTGAGAGAGTGAGAGGGACTGAGGGAGGCGTCGAAGACGAAAAGGGGTTAGCCCCCGGTTTAATGAGAGGGGCATAAGTGAAAAAAAAAAACCCTAAAAAATCAGTGTTTCGGGTCGGTTTCGGTCTTTCACTTTTGGAACCCGGACCGATCCGGGAGTATTACAATCGGTCCGGAGTTAGACCGACCAGGAAATTTCAGAGTTAAAACCCGGACCGATCGGGTCGGTTTCGGGCCAAACCGGTTCGGGTTTTCGAGTTTCGGTTTTAAAATCGCAGCCCTACTTTCTTCTATCTCCCCTTTGTGCCGAACCCCACCTCCTTCTTCTCCGCTCAATCACACCAACCAAATGTCCAAGAACCTCTTCCCTCCTGCATCAGCTCAAGAACCAGGGCTCCCTCTGTTTATCACCTCACCCTACTGAAAAAATTCCTAAAACCAGTGAAGAAGGACTCCCTTCTCCCTCGAAATCTTGAATTCAGCAATTCAAATCTTTCCCCAACACCTCCTTCCGAATTTCACGACATTGGGTTTTCTACCTTGGAAATTGGCAGAACTCACTGTAGCAAGCTTCATCTTCCTAGGGAACCCATCTCAAGCAAACATATTTTCCCCTATTCTTCTGCATAAATCAAGGATAAGATTGAAGGGGAAAATGTTTACCCAACAACTTAGAGGTATTTGGGTCTCCCCAAACCTCATCCCTGCGCCTATAAAAAAGGGTTTTTGGGATCAGACGCATGATCCAGCAATCACCCAGCAACACCTAAAAAGTCTCCCTTCAAGCATTCAAGCTTCTCATGTCTTCCAAGCAGAAACCCCCAAAAGCCTCCTTCAACCTTCAACCTGTTCCAGAAATTCAAAACCCAGAAAATCCTTAATTCTCTTCACCGCAGTGTGTTTCTAGCTCCCGCACCACGCTCATGCTGTCCATCTCCCTTTGATTTTAATTCATTGTCTGAATCACGTATACGATTTCCCATTAATGGGATTATTGGGTTAATCTTAGCCTAGTCATGTTTAATCGAAAAGACCCCGCATCATTTGGCGACTCTGTTGGGGACTAGGTTGTGATTCAGACGACGATTTGTTCATCATGCAGTTTATGGTTTAACCATGCTTGTATGGGCTGCTGCCTTTGTCAACATGCAAGATACTAGAAGAGAAATTATTTTCCCTTCTGTAGATGATTCTTCAACTATGAACCCTGCGCCTCAATTCCGTTCTCTGTCAGTTGGTTCAGTTGGTTCATTTAGTTACTAGTCATTGCTTATTTCAATTCTGGTCATTGTTCACAACTATAGTTGGATGCAAGTAATTGGGGGCTTTCCCTATTACTGGTCATTGTTTTATGTTTTGAGATTTCAATGACAACAGTTTTAACAAACTCCAATAAGCCTGATGTCGAAAAGTTTTCTTTTCTTGGTGCAAGTGTTTTCCTAATTTGTAGCCTTCTCTGTCATCACATGAGTCTTCAGCAATTTGTAGTTTTCAGCAATCTATCATCCCAATTGGTTTTTACTGCCAGAGCCATTTGTTTCATACCAAAAATCTTTGCTGCTAGTTTCTCATAAATATGAAACTTTCAGTTTCAGTTCCTGCATTATGAACTTATAAATTTATTCCTAGATCACATAAAACAGTTGTTGTTATGACACATGCTCGATCAATCTTAATGATTGTTTCTTTACTGTGGCAGCTTTGCAAAGATAAGCCTAAACTCATGCTATATGCGATTAAGGAGATTCATACTTAATGCATACAAGCAAATATTGTTTCTACTGCATATGCACTTGTGCTTGATGAATCTCAGAATTGTAAAAGACCCTGCAGCTGTAGTTTTAATTAGCAGCTCATGCTATACAGACAAGCCATACTTATTATGTCACTAAAATAGATGATGAGATGGAGCAACACAGTAGTAGAAGTTGCAGGCCTACTGCTGCAGAAGCGCCCCAACAAAACCCGAAGTTCAAGTCTTTGTTTGATCAATTGGAGTATGGTCCGCAAGCCAGGCAAGCCGTTGCGGAGGCACTCATGCGCGTATCTGAGGAACATGGGCCTCAGTGCTTTGCTGCAGAAACAATGAGGACCATGTCCATAATGGAAAATAAAGATGCCATAGTCTTTACCGATTCAGACATGGAGGCTGCAGGGATCCCATTGTCGAGAATTGTGAAGACTGAGATGAAGATCGATATCCTGCAGCAACAAGAGACAATAACTTATTCTCTTATGCACCCATTAGCCCCCACTTGTGGTCTCATGGTTTGAGGGAGAAGGAGAGGTCTATTAAGTCTACAAGCCTTTCTCGTTGCTGCTCCAAAATTCTTACTACGAGTCTTTCTCAGGCCAATGCATCTACTGCTAAAGCCGGAAAAAAAAAAAAAATCAATTTATCTTTCCCCTTGATTTTGAGGGATTTTCAGGATAGTTAGTTCCTGATGTTAGATTTAGATCCCTGATTTCCACTCCCTCATCAATGTAGTAATGTTGTCGGCCTCAGAGGTACCCAACTAGATTTCATAAATCCATTCCTTCTTTGCCAATCGAAAGCTTAAACCCCATAGCCTCACTACAAGCCTTCTCAGACAAAACCAATTTATGCTAAAGCAAAAACTTCAATTGTAGTAACCAAAGTTTCTTTTTGCACCTACATAAGCCTGTAACTGATGCCAAAACTTATGCAAAAAACATAATCAAAGCTCACTCACCCACAGTTGTCTAGTTCTCCAAGCTCAAAGCATAAAAGCCTCATATGGAATCAAGTTCACTAATCCAAGCCTTTCTAAAACCAAATTTTTTTCCCTTGAGCCAAAGTTCCACTATAGTTGCTGATAATTCTCGATAAAAAGTCAAATAACATGCCATGCTTATTCAATGAAACTCACAAAAGAGCCATGCTGAGGTCTTGCAATGCTATTGACGTTCAAGCTTAGTATAATTACCCCAAGCTAATAAACATGAGGGCTGTGGGATGAAAGTTTAACTCTCAGGCACCTCAATACATCATGCCAGAATGAAGATTTCATCCATTTATTGTTACTATATATTCAAGCCTTCTTGAGGTGAAGCATTCACAATCCAATTTATATATCTTAGTGTCGTTACCCAAGTAATGCCAATAGCACTATAGCTAATACAAATCCCTATTGCAAGCACCCTAAAACCAAAGCAGATTATCCTGAAGCCATGACTTCCATTACAGCAACCAAAACCCCCTTAAACCCGATGTTATGCCATATTTGTGAATCTTAAAAAACTGTGTTCCTACCGTGGTAGCATTTTGTACTGCAATAGTTTGTCTTTAAAATTAGAGGAAACACAAACAAGCAATACTCAAGCAATCTAACAAGGGAGTCCTCTTGTTAGCTCATCTCTTTCCCCTGGATAAGTGCTCAGGCTCCATGCGTCTAAAAAAAAAAAAAATTAATAATAACACTACCAGATCGGACAGAATAGCCGACGAAAAAAATTTCGTCGACTATTCAATATTTTCGTCGGGTATTCCTTCTACCGACGAAATTTTCGTCGGCTATTATTCGTCGGTAAAACGGCGTCTGTAATACCCAAAGCCGACGAAAATAATGAAATCGTCGGCTATTTTCGAGTATGGCTGACGATATTACCGACGAAAATTCATTTAGTCGACCAAACCTGGGCAAAATATCCGACGAAATTCATCGGATATTTTCGAGTATGGCCGACGATATCGTAAACTATAGCCGACGAAATTCGTCGGCTATTAGTTCTGAAATATAGCCGACGATTTCCTCTATTTCGTCGGTTACTTTTTGGAATATATTAATATTTTAATAGGCATTAATTAGTTATAGCCGACGAAATAATGCCAATATCGTCGGCTATAGCACTTATAGCCGACGAAATTTCGTAAAAATCGTCGGCTATAGAACTTATTGACGACGAAATAATGCCAATATCGTCGGCTATTCTTACATTTTGGGGAAAAAAATTAAATTAATTTCTAAATTACCATTCCAAGCAACCTGCAGTTCACAATGACAATCCATGCATTTACACCAACAAGAAACACGTCTAAATGACTTATTATTTAATTTGTTTCAATATACATAAAATATAACCCTAATCATCACCTAAAGCACTGAAGTCCACCACGTCATCCCCAGCATCCTGCTCTCCATCATGCTCGTCATCCTGCTGAACGAACTCGGGAGGTTGAGGCATTGGAGGTTCAACTAACGGCTGAAACTGGGGCGGGGCTTCAAGGCCGTGTTGTTGTGCCGCGAACATAGCATATCACCAGTTTTGTTGGCCGGCGTAGTTGTGTTGTCGAATTCTCTCGCATTCAGCATGCCAACTGGACATATCCAAATGATACTGCTCTGTTCTGCGGTGTTGCTCCTGTGATCTCTGGAACTCGGCCGCCAATCTTGTATTTTCTTCTGCCAATCTCTGCATTTCCCCCCTTATCTGTTGGCTGTCCCCGCCACCCTTCTTTTGACCTCCCTTAGTGGTCTTCAGGAGCCCTATTCCAGAACTTCCCAAACCCCGGCAGTAGTATTGGTTTGACCGGTCTGGGAAGGCTGCGTCGAACATCATCGCTGCCGTTTGGACATTCGATCGGTCGACCTGGCGCAGGGCTTCTTGCAGATCTGCCTCTGAAATATTCGGTTGTGTCTCCCGAACTACTTCATGCAACACTTCTTCTTCGGCCCGGTTCACTCTCTCCTAATTGAACGGGAAAAAAAATAATTAATATTCTAACAAATATATAATTAAGTAAAATTAATAATTTAAATTTTAAAATCGTAATCAACGACTTACGAGCTGTTTTGTTGCTTGTGGATAAGCCTTCTTGAATGTCTCCACGTACGGGTTGCTATCAGGATGATCTCTAAGCGCCTCCTCCTGATATTGTGCAAATGGCCTAGAACCACCATGATGGGGGGTTGTGTTACGGCGGCGGTTCGCAGAGTTTATCCGAGACCGTTCCTGCATCAAAAAAATAATATTAGTGTAATAATTATAAAATAATTAAACTAATAATTAAAATTTTAACAAAATAAACATTTATAGTTAAGTTTAGTATTTACCTGCATAAGTGGGTTGTTGAAGTCTACTGTCTTCAACCAACGCCACCCGTACTCCCTGAACATGAACTCTCTTGGAGTACCCATACGATCACGGTTGTCGTACTCGGTAAAGTGAGTACGGAGCTCGTTCTTCCACTCTTTGAACCTACGGAAAAAACAAAAGTGCATTAGAAATATTATTAATATCATAAAATATTTCAAATTATAAGATGAGGAATTCCCAACGTACTTCGAGTTCTGCATCGCGTCCGCCCAAGCCTGCTTGTGTTCGGCAATCTCGAAGTATGCCTGAAAGATAATATTTTATTAGTTTTACAATTATAAAAATACCGAAAATTATTAAATATTACGATAAAGAAATTAAGTTTTTTAAATTACTCACCGACGCCGCGTTGTTGACCTCCCTCTTGATCTCTTCCGGCATATCAGCCCACCGTGTCCACAACATAGAGACTCTATCTCTAATCAGTGCCCCCACGCAACCCGCGTAATCGCAGCGTTTTTTCCCCTGGACCTCCTGATTAGGGGGTTCGTTGATCTGGATCCCCCCCCCTGCTCTCAACAGTTCTCCTGAGCGTGTCAAAACATATGACACCTCTCGTGTTCCTGCTTGAACTGCTAGCGGCTGTCCCTATCACATAAACGACGATTGGTTAATAAAATTAAATATTACTGCGTTAATTTTAATAAAATAATTAATTAATAAAATCAAATGTTACCTGAACTCGATGACCCGTCTGTCGACTTTCCTTTTCTCCTCGCCGAAATCAGGAGCTCAGGTCTCTCAAATGGCTGCTGATGGTATGCCTCCGCAACACTCACGTACGGAGGCATATCAGGCCATATGGGCACACCACGAAAGTCGACCTCGGGTATCGCAGGAATGTTGTACGGGAGGTAGAGCTGATTTGGGAGAGTAGGCCCCTCAGTTGAGTCAGCAACAGACGGCGCCTGACTCGTCATCGGCTCCCGATGAACCTCAGGCATACGGACCTGAGGAACGTCTGGAGCTATCTCGTCCTGAAATAGCTGCCTACTGGACCTTGGAGCATCTGCCCCGAGAGGGGGACGTGAACTGCTCGACGGCCGCCCCGCCTGGAGAAGGGTCTGGTGCCGAGAACTCACACTCCTCCGCGGCTGGGATGAATCCACACTCCTCCGCGGCTGGCTGGTGATCCTCTCAGGCTGGCTAAGGGTCCTCTCGGAGTCTTCGGAACCGGCAGAACTTCCAGAACCCCTAGATCTGGAAGAACGACGGCCTCCGAATAACTGTCTGAGTGCATCGGCCATCTGGAGCTTGAGGCATTAATACATTAATTAATATTACATTATATTACATTAAATAACAAATTCTAATTAATATAATAACCAATAATACTAACATATTTTAAAACATACTAACAAATTAATTTTTCAATTTTAACTAAGTTTAAATAATACTAACCATTAACATAAATATAACCATTTATATAATTAGGCTACCAATTTATACGTATAAATTATACAATTATACCTAAATTATACAATTACAATTAAAATAAATTTTAAAAAAATTACCTAAATTAACATAAATACCTAAATTATACATAAATTAACATAAATACCTAAATTAACAATTATATCTAAATTAACATAAATACTTAAATTATACAATTAAAATAATTTAAAAAAAAAAAACAAAAAACAAAAAACTTACCGGATGAAATCGATGAGGAGGAAGAGGCCGGCCGGAGGGGAATCGAAGGAGGATGGGGCCGGATGGGGAAGGAGGATGGGGCCGGAATTTGGAGGAGGTCGCGGATCGGCCGGATGGAGGAGGAGGGGAAGGAGGAGAAAGCAGAAAAAAGGGGAAGGAGGTCGGGGCTTTCTGGTTTTATAGCAGAAGGTATAGCCGATGAAACCTTCAATTTCGTCGGCTATTATTTGAATGGCCGACGAAATCTTCAATTTCGTCGCCTATACTTTGAATGTCGTCGGCTATTCTATGAACATCGTCGGCTATACTTTGGAAGATCAACGGCCGTCAGATCTAAGCCATCCAACGGCGAACAATCAAAAGGCGCGGATCGTAAGAGTTTAGCCGACGAAATCTATGAACATCGTCGGCTATACTTTGGAAGATCAACGGCCGTCGGATCTGAGCCATCCAACGGCGCACAATGAAAAGGCGCGGATCGCAAGAGTTTAGCCGACGAAAATTATATTTCGTCGGCTAAACTATTGGTCAAACCACTAAGTCAAACCTCTAAACGCTTAAAAACGGAAATTAGTCTAGTTAAACGACGGTTTCTGGCCTCACCTTCAACAGATAATAGTTTGAAATCGATGAGACGCAACTAATCGTATAAAAATTTTCCTCAAAATATTTACCGAACGTCAGGCTACCGATAGGAAAACGAAAGTAAAAAACAGTTAACCGCAACATTCGGCACTCAGATTTTATCGGAATCTTGTCATTTTTCAACCGTAGACGTATTTCATTATGTCGGTCATATCTTATTTCACAAATTTTTTGCATTTGAAGAGTCTACGTATAGTAACTATTTGAAACTATACATTCACTCAAACACTTAGTAAACAAGTTAAGGAATATTAGTGCGTATGTTCTGATTTTGAATCTAAAAGTTTAGAAAATCTATTCTAACCGTCAGATATCACCGTTTAGATTAAATACATGTATGGAAAAAAATCCAACTACATCTGACAACGTTAAATCCTCGATCGGAACGGTCAACCGGGTCAGTCAAACATCTAAACGCTTAGAAATGGTAATTGGACTGTCTAAATGACGTTTTTTTACCTGACCTTCAACAGATAATAGTTTCAAATCGATGATACGCAACTAATCGTATAAAAATTTTCCTCAACATATTTACCGAACGTCAGGCTACCCATAGGAAAACGAAAGTAAAAAACAGTTAACCGCAACATTCGGCACTCAGATTTTATCGGAATCTTGTCATTTTTCAACCGTAGACGTATTTCATTATTTCGGTCATATCTTATTTCATAACATTTTTGCATTTGAAGAGTCTACGTATAGTAACTATTTGAAACTATACAATCACTCAAACACTTGGTAAACAAGTTAAGGAACATTAGTGCGTATGTTCTGATTTTGAATCTAAAAGTTTAGAAAATCTATTCCAACCGTCAGATATCACCGTTTAGATTAAATACATGTATGGAAAAAAATCCAACTACATCTGACAACGTTAAAGCCTCGATCGGAACGGTCAACCGGGTCAGTCAAACCTCTAAACGCTTAGAAATGGTAATTGGACTGTCTAAATGATGTTTTTTGGCCTGACCTTCAACAGATAATAGTTTCAAATCGATGATACGCAACTAATCGTATAAAAATTTTTCTCAACATATTTACCGAACGTCAGGCTACCCATAGGAAAACGAAAGTAAAAAATAGTTGACCGCAACATTCGGCACTCAGATTTTATCGGAATCTTGTCATTTTTCAACCGTAGACGTATTTCATTATTTCGGTCATATCTTATCTCACGACTTTTTTCTATTTGAACATCAAGAAAACAGAAACCCAGCAGTCAACATATTTCAATTTTTTTTTTTAAAAGGGTTTGGAACCCGGCCTAGCTGGGAGGCTCATCCCCACGCCCGTTCATTAGAAATTAGTGGATTACAAATGAAAGGATGACATCATCTATATTACTTAATCCGTCGGATTGTAATCGGAATCATCGGATGAGTCTTCTTCGGTTTCTGAATTGCTCGATACGGGTAATCTATGTCTTTCCTCACCACTAGAGTCCTCGTAAGTTTCTTCATTTGGATCAACATCAACAAGCAGTGGCTCTTCACGTCGATGTCGCACCGGCGTGTCTAGGCGAATAAAAGAGGAGTCAGGAATACCGTTTGCGTTGGGCTCTTGATACGCGGTGCCACCTTCCTCGTTCTCTTCAGCCACTCCAAGTGTAGACGCCCGGTAAATATTGCGATGGTGGATAGTGTTGACTACTTTCCACGGGTCACCCTTGGCGAGATCATCAAGATAAAACACTTGTTTCACCCATGTGGCTAAAACGAACGGGTCATCCTCATACCATGATGTACTAGTGTTCACAGAAGTTATGCCGTATTGATCGGTTTTCATGCTCTGCGGCCGTGTGTCAAACCATCTACACTTGAAAAGCTGCACTTTCATGCCTTCCTCATAATGCAGTTCCACAACTGAATGGAGAACACCGTAATAGTCAACTCCATCATCCCCACCATGTGCCATAACCCCTGAATTTTGTGTTTTCAGTCTGATGTCTCTCTCTTCACATCGAAATAACACACCGTTCACCTTGCACATCGCATAAAATTTTGAATAGACCGGCTTCATCGATAGAAATCTGAGTTCGTGCGACCAATTTGGGTGATTATCATTTTTAATAAGGTCAATTTGCAACCATCAGAATCAACTATAAATATGAATAATTATACACCATAATATATAAATACGTATAGAATAATGTTAAAGTTACGTACCCAGCGGCTGAAATACTCTGCGAATGTCCGGTTGTGGTAATCGAGATCACCTCCTACTTGTTCACAGTTTAGATGCATGTTCTTCCAAAACTGAACTTCTGGACAGTTAATTAGTACCCACCAATGTGCAATGGCTACCTCATAATCTTTCAACTTGTAGGAAACTGGCATTTTTCCACCGAGTACAACATCGTCGGAGACTATGGAAAGATTGAACTGTGAAGGTACATCTTCCGGTATGCTTTCCTGTAACGCTCCTAAATACAGCTTCATGTAGGTGACGCACTCGTGCGCAATATACGCTTCAGCTATACATCCTTCAGGTGCGGATCTGTTTTGGACAAAATCACCGTATTGTCCAAGTTGCCTATAAATCAAGTTTTTAAAGTGTTATGATAGTACATTAATACTAAATCACATGTATTGATGAGAAAATTAACAGAAGGTGTAAAATACGTACCTTTCCATCGGATACATCCAAGTGAAGTGCACAGGACCGGTAAGCAACAACTGCCGAGGAAGATGGATCATGAGGTGAGGCATGATGTCGAAAAAATTTGGAGGAAATATCATCTCAAATTTACACATGATATGAACGATGTCTTGTTGCATTTTCCGGAGGTCAGAATTTCTCAATTCCCGTGTGCATACCTTCTGGAAAAATCTTGCCAACGCTATTAACGGCTCCACAACGTGACGGGGAAGGAACGGTCGAATGAAAACAGGGAAGAGACGTTGTAGCAGGATATGATTGTCATGACTTTTGAACCCGTAAAGATTGTTGAATTGTCTGTTCACACACTTGGCTATATTTCCAGCAAAGCCTGAAGGATACTTGGCCCGACTTATCCAATGGAAAATTTCTGATTTATGCTCAGGCTTGACGGAGTAAGGAGCTTGAGGCATTTTCCTCTTCCCTTCTTTCAACCATAGTTGTTTTCTGATATTCATGTTTTGCAAATCAGTGCGAGCCTTAGGACCGTCTTTCGTCTTTCCCTCCAAGTTCAGCGTTGTACCCACCACACTTTCAGAAACATTTTTTTCTATGTGCATAACGTCTAGGAAGTGACGGATCAACAACTCACACCAGTACGGGAGTTCCCACAATATGCTCTTATGTGTCCAGAATTTGTACTCCTCAGGTCTTTCAGGTATTTCCGCTACAATATCGGGATGATTGCTGAGGGGCCCAAAATCGTACTCATTAAGCACTGCTAAAATTTCTCTTCCCCTCCATCTTCTAGGAGGACCACCGTGTTCTTCGGTTCCATCAAATGCGGCGGACTCGTAACGCCAGTGGTGATCCACCGGAAGGAACACACGATGACCCATTCTGCATATCTTGTTGCAATGAGGGGTGCTCCCATAATCGCTGAGGCACTCTGGACAAGCCTTGTATCCCCTAACAACGCTGCCCGACAACATCCCATAAGCAGGAAAATCACTGATGGTACCAATAACCATGGCATGCATCTGGAACGTTTCCTGCTTGTACTTGTCAAAAGTGGGATGACCAACGTCCCACAATACCTTAAGCTCTTCAATCAATGGTCTTATATACACATCGAGACATTTCCCCGGGTAACCAGGCCCCGGAATCAACAACGTCAACATATTATATTCCTTCTTCATGCACATCCACGGAGGAAGGTTGTAAGGTACCAAAATCACCGGCCATATACTGTATGAAAGACTCATGGTGCCGAAAGGGTTGAACCCGTCGGTTGAGAGCCCGAGCCCGACGTTTCTGACATCTGATGCAAAATGAGGAAACTCATTGTTTATATGCTTCCAAGCCGCTCCGTCAGAGATGTGTGTCATGATATCTGCGTCTCCCAAGTCCCGCTCACCGTGCCATCTCATAGCTTTTGCAGTGGTTTCTGACATGTACAACCGCTCAAGCCTATCTCTCAACGGAAAATACCGAAGCACTTTCACAGGTTTCCTATTGCCTGCTCTCGTCAACTTATATCGGTCAGAATGACATATCGGACATGCGTCAAGGCTAGCAAGGTCATTCCCTTCTGCATCTTTACCCCAGAAGAGAACGCAGTCAAAGGCGCATGCATGGATCTTAATGTAGGAAAGCCCTAGATCTTTGAGGATACTTCGGACCTTACGGTGATTGGTAGGATTACGATGACCCTCCTCCAACAACGAAGAAGTGTACTGTAGATATTCATCCACTTGCCTGATAGTCGATTTTGTCTCGACTTTAATCCTCATTACCTCCATCACACTTTCAAGAACTGTTTTCTCAGAACTTGAAGACATAGGGATCTGTTGCAATGCAATCAGTTTGTTGTACTTGTCAAAGGCAGCAGTGTTGACAACTTCTGGGAAGGGCTGCACCGGGTCATGCATATATTGTTCCCCACGTACACCGCTTTCAAAAGGAAAAACGTCGTTGACGAATGCCATTGTTGGATCGTTGGATGTACTACTACTGCCCGCCTAAAAAAACTGTCCATGATCATGCGATCCATCTAATGATGGCTCACCGTGATATATCCAACGTCTGTACTTCGGCCAAAACCCATTACTCTTTAGGTACTCCCATACTGTCATAATCGGAAATCGACACATATCACTGCGACACCTACATTTATTGCACGGGCAATAATGGTATTCATTCCCCTTTGCATTTTCCTCGACGAACTGCAAAAAATTCACAACTCCTGTAGTGTATCGTCGGTCATGCCTTGGAAGCGAAATCCAACTCTTATCCGGATCCATATATAGCCTGAAAATATATATATATATATATATATATATATATATAACTTTAATTAATAAGAAATTAATTAACACATACATATATATATATATATATATATATATATAATCCTTAATAATTAATTACATTACAATATATATTATTATCAACATCAACTCATATATATATATACCATTAACAACCATTATTTAGTTACACTATATATCAACCATTATTTACGTTAATTACACTATCAACAACCATTAATTAACATATATATATATATATATATATATATATATATATATAAAATTAAACTCCACACACACACACACACACACACACACACACACATATATATATATATATATATTAACACTAATTAAAATAACATCAAATTAAAACACATAATTAAACTCTAACTTAAAATCAACTCAAAATCAACATATATACATACATTGTAACACTAAAACAACAACAAAACAAAAAATCACTTACTAAATCAAAATCACTAAAACTCAAAATCAACTCAACTAAAACTCAAAATCAACATATATACACATATACGTACCTATATATAGCTCCACAATGTAACAGAGGACGGATTTCAACAATACCCACAAATTTTTCACTATTTCTCCCGTTTTTTTTTAAATGAGCAGCTGCTGTCCAGATCTGAAAATATATAGACTTATAGCCGACGAAAATGCCAATTTTGTAGGCCAAACTTTCAAAAGTTTTCGTCGGCTAAAGTTTCAGAGAAAGACCGACGAAAATTTAAATCGTCGACTAAAATATGATTATAGCCGACGAATTTTTTTTTTCAGCAACGAAAAACAAAATCGTCGGCTATTCTAGGGGAATAGCCGACGAAAATTTTATGTCGTCGGCCGTTTTTTTTTATTTCGTCGGGAAAACCCTTTTTTCTGGTAGTGTAATAATACAATGCTAATACAAGCGATGAATTGCACTGTCTTTGGGGAGTCCAGAAGGTTTTAAAAATGCATCCTGCAGTTGTTCAAGGCAAAAGCTCACTTTGCAACTTATGAACTAATCTCTCTAGTCGGTGAATCTCCTCATAACTGCTCTCTCATCTGCTAGGCCTGAGAATATGACTAGAGAAATTCATATCAGATTTCTTCAAGTGTTCAAACACGAATCGAAATTTGGTGAACCTCCTTGCAGCAGCCTTCTAAACCAGCATGCATATAACCAAAAACAAAAAACACGCATCAAGCCAGGAAAATCATGCTTCAGCAATTATGATCACCTGGCCTCCTTCTCCATTTAAGAATATGATGTGCTCATCCAGTAGGAAAGCAAATCATTCCCAGCAAATAGTTGCGGTTTATACTCCTGTAGCTTTCCAAAAAAAAAAAAAAAAACTATCCTCTCTCAACACCGTTGTGGTTATATCATGCAGTCAAGCTAAATTCATCAAAACATGCAAACAAAATTCAACCAAGCAATCACTATGCAATCAAACAGCAAGCAACATGCAGTCAAGCTAAATTCATTAGAACAAGCAAACAAGACTCAATCAGGCTACAAGCCAAAACTACTAGCTCATGCGAACAAAAGTCAATACTCAATCAAGCCAACTCCAAGCAAAATCAACCCCCTCAAATAGCATACTATGACACTTGGGGGCTGATTGCTTATGATCTTGTTTAGGGGGCTCTGAAATTTTATTGTTATAGAAAAAAGCTTCATGTTGTAGCCAAAAGCTCCCACTGCAATGACTACTCTACTGTCCAAATCTCATCCAAATTGAACACAACACAAAACACTGAACTCAGCTCTATACATGCATAATACCAAACTCCATATCCAACCAATCCTGATTACAAACCTAAACACTATCCCAAGTCTTTCTCAAGCCAAATTAATTACTGTCATGCTCAAAGTTTCATTCCTGCAGCAAGCAGAATCCTCATATACAATTTTTAAAAATTCTATGTTATGCTTGCAGTCATGCTAGAGCATATACCAATAGTCTAGCCTAGGCATGCAGTTTCTCATATTCCACCACTTGTGTCCTCTACCATGGAGAGGTCACAACTTCCAGCAACAAAAATTTGATATCCACAATTTCAATTCTCAATCGACCATATTCCCAGCACCAAATTTATCAACTGAAACCCAGAGTTAATGCATGTTCCCCGCGGTGGTAAAAAAAAAATAGTCATCATTAGTATCCTGCTTCATAGTCCTGGCTTTTTTATATTCATATATGAATATCATTTATCCAATTCAAAAGCTTTTAACTATATCTCATATCCTCTTTCTCTAGCCTCCAATTTGTCAATGCATGTGCAGTTAGTCAAGCAAGTTATAAAGGTCTATGCTCATAAGTTAAGCAGAAAGCAGAAAGCAAAAAGCTTTATCATGCTCAAGGCATATATTTATGCACTCATGAAATTCAAATGCCTTATAAACCAATGTTGGAATTACGTATTATTTGCAAGAAAAGCAGGCTTCTTGCAATCAAATCATGAGTAGAATGAAGCCAAGCAAGTAGTCACAAGCCCACTCAGAGAAAGATATTAATACCACCTCAAGAGCCATGCCCACACAACTAACAGAAGAAATTCATGCATTTATCCAAGCAATTGATGGGTACATGCAAGCATACTTACAGAGGCCGCCAAAGCTTGAAGCTTCCAAGCATGATCAATTGCTCAGCCTCTCCTTCAGTACACCTGGGGGCTTTGCGATTAAGACCTGACTCATGGAAAATCTCTGCGGTGATTACCGCAGTAAGTGAAGATGCATTTCCTGCAGTTGAAGATGCTTACTCGTCAAATGAAAACTTCATGCCTTAACCATGCATAATTGCATCAAGCTTTATGAATGCAAATTCATATACAATCCTAAAGCATAATTCAATAGCAATCACTGTGAGCAACATGTCCAAATCTCAAGATTCCCTTATTCAAAATTGAAGCCCTCACCTGTCATGATTCCCAAAATCAAGCCTAAAGCATCCTACATACCAAACTCTAATTACCATTTTCCAGACATTTGAAGCTTACCCAGTCTCTTTCCAATACAGCTTAGCCATTCACAAGCTGAAAGAAAAGAAAAGAAAAAAAATTCTCATTGCAGTACTCATACTGAGATCAATCTTACCTCTTGGAACTCAGTTCATGAAAGTGAATTTGGCCTGATTGATCAATCTTCATGTTGAACTAGAAAAACATATGTCCCTCTGACCATTCTTTGGCCTTTAACCCTCTGATTTGGTGAGAAAAGTGGAGTTTTCCGCTGCCCCCTCTTCTACCCAGCAGTAGCATGAAAAACGAACATATCCCTGTTAGCCTTACTTTGTCCAACCAAAAAAAAAAAAAAAGGGGGAAAGGCCCATGACATGCACCTCTATTAACAACCCAGACATTCTCTCAATCGTTCAATGTGTTTGAGAAGTTCATCACCTTTTCACGCATTATACCATCATGCATACCCTGCGCCAAGCTAAACACACTACCAGGCGAATTCATGACCAAAGAGGCACGCCAAGCCCTATCCGAGCTCATGCCAATCACTTACTATCCAACAATGCCAAGCTCCTCTTTGACACGGTCGTGTATCTATCCGAGACTAGATGGGATCATGCCACGCTTAAGCTACAAGTGCACTCGAATTACACGCATTTCCCCATTTTCTTTGTCAAAAAATTAATGGCAACCTTAGGCCAAACTAGAAATACACGTGCTTAATACATGCCCAAACATAATTTCCATAAGCAAATTCAAGTCCAGCATTAGTAGCATATGCATGCTCTCATTCTACATATGCCAATACATAATTAAGCAACAAGCATATGTAAAGCCAAGCAAAGGAAGTCTAAACGCATGTTCTCCATTATCATATATCTTACAAGCTAATCGCGCCAATACTTCAAGTGCTCATGCGGCTATCATATCTCATGCTTCTATACACTTACCCTTCATCATCCTTTCTTGGGTTACTCTTTTATTGATTATTGTAATATCCCGATTTTTGAAGTTGGTCAAATTTTATTTTTCTTTTTTAAAAATAGAAAGTAGAGGTCGTCACGAGTTCGTCACATTTTTCGGTGAATTATTTGAGTTCCCGACTATTTTTAATGATTTTTAGAAGTTTCGTCGAAATCCTGTCGTTTTGCCACGTGGCGCGTCCCCATTGGTCAATGAGTTTGCTTAGTGACCAAGGACTGCCTGCCGCCATTTGCTTCAGCCCAATCCTTTTGTTCATGAGTCATATTGACAAATGTCACAAGAAGGAAGAATGTAGTTGGCCTTGTCCTGTGTTGACACGTGTCATGAAGCCACTAATGGCTGAGTGACGCGTGGCAATAGTTTTTCTATAAATAGGATCAGCCCTCATCTCTCTCCATTTTCTGCCGATTCAATCTCTCTCTCTCCTCATTTTCTCTCACTAGATATTATTATTTTATTAGATTTGTGACGAAGCTTCCGCGGATCATAACTTTTGATCCGTAACTCCGATTCTGAATCCGCGAGTGGCTACGAATTCGTATCGAGGCGATCTTTCTATCCATGGTGGTTGGAATTAGATCCAACGGTGATTTCTAGAAAGCTCGTTCTAGGGTGCTCGATTTACGATCTGGGTGTCGATTCGGTTCGTCTAGGTGAGTGGTTTATGTAATGTGTTTCAAATATTCTTATATGCTTTTAAATTAGTCAAAAAACATGTTTTTGATCTATTTGCGAAATATGTGGAAATTATGTATATTATGATGTTGGTGATATATGTTTGGTGATATTTATATTCTTGATTGGTTGTTACGTATCTACAATGTTGGAAAGCATGTGTTTTTGCTTTGAATTATATTACCTGATCATGCATTTCATGATGGGAAAATGGTGAGATTGGAAGTTGAAGGGAACATGAGTGTTTGTGAACTATTATTGGAAATAAAACCTTTCGTGTAGTTGAGTTAACTCATGGGGACATCCAGTAGTTATGATCAGCCCACATGTGCACGAGTTTGGGGAAAGGATGCCCCTTCGACGCAAGAAGTCGATAAAATAATATTTTTGGGTTTCGTGACTGGGGACCATGAGTATAACAAGAAGACTAACGAAAGAAGAAAAATATATATTTGAGGGCAGTGGGAAGTGTGAGGAGGAACATTACATGTATGCATTGTTGTTATATTATATGTTTTGGACTGCTTGTGTTGTTTATTTATTGTTGTTAATTGTATTGTGGTCGACGTGAAATATATTATATACGTATTTTGTCGCGTGTGTAAATGACATGGCATTGTTGGCATGTTACATAGGGCACTCACTGAGCGCGTGGTTTTGCTCACCCACCCATTTACTTGCTGTTTTGCAGACAAGTACTTAGTGTTTGTCTTGTCGAAGTGTCGGACGAGCCTAGGATGGAGAGCCTAGAAAGAAGTTTTTTTTTTTATTTTTAATTTACATTCTGCTTTGTAACATTTTAACTCACACCTCGAGATTGGCACCGGCTGCCTAAACCTCACCAACGCCGGGACCGGGGCGTGACAATTATGTAGTCTATTTCATTTACATTGCATAGCCCACATAATCAAGGGGGCTAATATTGATACAAAAAAAAGCACGAGTATGTCGTACACATACTCCAACCACAAATAAGAAAAATACGCATGCAAGCTACATTATATATTCGAACAGTCATGCCACGCATGTGGACCCAAGCCACAATCATGTACTTGGGGATTGCAGATGTGGGTGTGGTGTGGTAGGTTATGGAAACGCACATGCTCATTCGTCGATTTAATATCGTCGGTGATTTCGGTCTTGGGGCCCCAAGCCCAACGAGTTAGATCGATGAATGAAATGGTGAACATACATGAAGATATGGGAGTGGGCCAACCCTTCTCTTTCTTTTAAAACCCAAATCCCAAAGCCACCATTAGAAAAACCCAGCCTTTCTTTAGTCTCCCCTTTGTGCCGAACCCTACCTCTTTCTTCTCCGCTCAATCGCACCAGCCAAATTCCCATGAACCTCTTCCCTCCTGCAGCAGCTCAAGAACCAGGGCTCCCTCTGTTTATCACCTCACCCCTACTGAAACAATTCCTAAAACCAGTCAAGAAGGACTCCCTTCTCCTTCGAAATCATGAATTCAACAATTCAAATCTTTCCTCAGCACCTCCTTCTGGATTTCACGACATTAGGTTTTCTGCCATGGAAATTGGTAGAAGTCACTGTAGCAAGCTTCATCTTCCTAGGGAACCCATCTCAAGAAAACATATTTTCCCCTATTCTTCTGCATAAATCAAGGATAAGATTGAAGGGGAAAATGTTTACCCAACAACTTAGAGGTATTTGGGTCTCCCCAAACCTCATCCCTGCGCCTATAAAAAAGGGTTTCTGGGATCAGACGCATGATCCAGCAATCACCCAGCAACACCTAAAAAGTCTCCCTTCAAGCATTCAAGCTTCTCATGTCTTCCAAGCAGAAACCCCCAAAAGCCTCCTTCAACCTTCAACCTGTTCCAGAAATCCAAAACCCAGAAAATCCTTAATTCTCTTCACCGCAGTGTGTTTCTAGCTCCCGCACCACGTTCATGTTGTCAAGCTCCCTTTGATTTCAATTCGTTGTGTGAATCACGTATAAGATTTCCCATTAATGGGATTATTGGGTTAATCTTAGCCTAGTCATGCTTAATCGATAAGACCCCGCATCACTTGTTTTAGACTCTTTTGAACTTTTTAAGTTTTAATAAACATACGCATCTAATTTTTAGCACTAGCTTGCATTTGGGATGTCATGTTATCTCATTTGTTTGATTATTGTGGTCTCTTATGACTTACGTCAATGGACATGTGTCTCCTTTCCCCTAAAACAAAAAACAAAAAGAGGGAGAAGCGTTTTGATATTGACCCATCAACACGGTTAGTCTCTGGCCCTAGAAACGTTTAAAATACAGTCATTTATCCTAAATAAAAGAAATAGTCGATACAGTTTGGACTACAAAACTAATATAGGTAACAACTAACCAAATATACTTTTGGTCCGTGACACTAGGTTAACACCGTTTCTGCTAAACCCTAATACTGCCGTCTCATTCAGAGTAGAGATTCTTTTCATCATCTTTATTTTCATTATGTACATCACTGTCTGAAGAAACTTATTCTTACTTCTGAGTTTTGAGAATTTCTATCAATTAACAACTAGATAAATTTTGAATAGTGAAGATAAACATGAAACAAGTGGATTGATCGACTCAAAACGAGCTCCTATAGTTAATAATTGATCCAAAGTTTGAATCAAGTGATCTTATTTGGTTTATTAAAGATGATGATTCTGTAGCTACGAGGACTTCGAGCAGTTCAATCTTAATTCTTAGCTGCATGATCAGGCACGGTTTATTATTGGTAACAAATTGGACAGTTCTAGTGAGTTTATATGAACTGTTTGGTCATGAAACCCCAATCTAGGCCTATAAAAAATGTCAAATAATTTTTCATTTGGTTTTGCATCCTATAGAATTGAACAGAGTTTTTCATAACATATTAAAGTCCAGGACATCCATTGGCAAAATGCACAAACTCAGAATAGAAAAGAAGTATTGCCAATATGGGGAAAACATAACCCTGAGATTACAAGTATTGATCAGACACTAGCCAAAGTCTCCATAAACTGATAAGCATTGAAACATCCAACCTGAAATGCTGTATTTGATTCGGTGGATATTGAACCAAGCTCCTTGAAGGTCCTATTCCTAAGACTATATGCTACAAACTTACCAGGAATATGTAACAACAGCAATGAGTCATTTTCATCCTCCTGCAAACAGAGTAGACTAAAAACAAACGAAACAGAATCATTACGGGCAATGCAGTTTCGAATCATCTCCGGAAATGCATCTACAACTGGAGCGAGGTCGACATTGTACTTGGGAACCCAGCTAGAGTAATCCCTCTCCATCTCAAAGACTTGGAATTGAGAGCTGCAGCCATAGATTTCAGCTAGGTGCAAATGCCCACCAGACTCGCCGAAATACCTCAGCCTTCTCCTGGTCCATTTCTCATTTGTAGGTAGAACCGGCATTGCTCCAAGGCGTTCTTGATCAATGTTAAAGCATAATGAAGCCCCAGTTGGACTAATCCAGTGTATTGCAGCATTCCAGAGCACCCCATTGTCAAACACCATGTCAAATGGGGCTGCAAAAGGACACCCGGAAAGCCTCCAACCCAGAGTTTCGGATGAGTAAATCTCAACTTGGTAGCTATTGAATGATGAAGAACACATTCGAACGCAGGCAACTTGGTAATGAGGTGACTTAGTGGGATTAAAAACTAAATAAACACCCGAAATAGTTCTGGATTCCGATCCGAATACATTATCCACTTCAAGAAGCATTAAGAATTTCTTTGTAGAAGGATTGCAGATGTAATAGCTGCGGGGTTTACCTACCTTGTAGTTGCTGCAGCACAAGAGCAAGCCATGGCTGGGCTGAAGGATTTTGACACCTGCAGAGTCATCAATGAAGCCGAGAGAACTGAAGGGCTGGTCGGAGTTGCTTCCAGCTAGTGAAATGTGGTGAATGAAATCGGGAGATCGACACAAGATGACACCGGAGGAGGCATGGCTGCGGTGGTGGTGACGGAAGTAGGGGTCGGAGATGAGACAGAGCCAAAGCTTGGAGACACATTTGAAGCGGAGGAGAGACTTGACGGGGAGGCGTAGGAGGATCTCGGTAATGAGATCTTGGTGGAGCATTTGGGTGGTGGCTTCAGATCTCTGTGTGTGGAAAGTGGTGCACAGTTAGAAGTAGAATTGGGAGTGATGATAAATTGTGGAGAGTGGAGAACATGCTTTCTCTAAAAGAGTTTGGCTTTATCTCCATCATATGAACTGCAAACTGGGATCTATATTTTTATAAAGAGGATTTCATTCCCTTCAAATCTATCGACAAGTTTATTATACCGTATTCCACCAACTTCGACTCGTCGTAGCTCGAGCACGTGCAGGGTGCATCCAACTGACCCAAGGGTTAGGTAACCTAGTTCATGAGATCAAGGGTTCATGAGACCTAGGCCAATCAATTCTCTGAGTCGAGCTGGTTACTGAGGAGTCATACTCCTCAATTACAAAGATTTTTCTCCAATAGCAACCCCAATAATATTCCCTATTGTAGAGAGTCCCTAAATTTGACGTTTTCATTATATATTGAACAGTGAGAATATATGTAACGATAATAGTAAACTTCGAGAGAGACGTAATGCCTAGATGGACTTTGATCCACAAAGAGCACATCCTCAGTAATCCGTAGGGTGTCTCATCTATCCCAATATTTATCAAAACTAGGAAAATTACAAAGTAAACGAAGAGCAAGACTATTATTCTCTTCATGAATATCATCATTGACATGCCACTATATCAAAGAAAAAGCCTTGATAAAGCTCTCTAAAATTATCCAAAGTTTACTCATCAGCTAAAATGGTGGGCTCCCCTATACTCCCATTGTAGACAGGAAACAGTAGAAAGAGTGAGAACCATTGGCCCAATATGCTAGAGTTTGGTCAAGGCCCAATCTGTTCGAATCCACGACTATATATACATAAACCGTTTTACCCGACTAGTCTTACCCACCTGACGATTTTAGCAGCAGCAAAAAACCCCCTGAAGAAAAACAATGGAGACTACCCACACTCCAGAACCACCCAAACCTTCGTCGCCGGTCGAAACCATCGCCAACCACGACGACCTCCTCTCTCAGATCCTCCTCCGCCTCGAAGCCAAGTCCCTCATCCGTTACCAATGCGTCTCCAAGCACTGGCTCTCCCTCATTTCCAGCCCCAAATTCCGTGAACGCCACACCCTCCGAAACCCTAGCCCTCCTCTCTCCGCCTTCTTCTTCCTCTCCGCCGCCAAACGCCTCACCTTCGTCTCCCTCTCCGGTGGACCCCGCTCCAATCCGCTCGATTCGGTCCCGGAGCTCCGCCGCTTCAAGATCCTCCAGTCCTGCAATGGCCTCCTTCTCTGCGCCTCCGGCGGAGGCGATACAAGCCGGAGAAGATTCTACGTGGTCAATCCTGCAACCAGTCAGTTCTCGAAACTTCCAGCTCCTACATATTGTTATCAATTGGTTGATAGTTTGGGTGTTGCCATTGCTTTTGATCCTTTTAAATCTGGGAGAGTTAATTATAAGGTGATTGCGGTGTGGACGATTAGTCCGAATAGTATAGGGTTTGGGATATATTCATCAGAGACTCGAAATTGGAGTCTGCGGTTGTTGAATGAAGTTGAGTTCATGCAGGGACGGTTTGAAGTCGACTTCGGCCGTGGAGTATACTGCAATGGAGCAATTCATTGGCTGACACATAAGGATGAGCTGTTTTATTGTCACATTGGTGTTGGTAATGATGAAAATGCGGTGAGCGGTGGACTTGTAGCTAGTCCTGTCGGTTTAGTTTTCGATAGGGAGTATAGGTACTTCGGGGAGTCTTGTGGCCGTTTGCAGCTGATTGATGTTTTCAAGCCATATGTTACTCAGTTTGAGGTGAGGGAATTGGAGCAGGATTATTCTGGCTGGGTGGTGAAGTACCATGCTGATCTTGGTCCTATATTTGATACTTATAGGCCTTGTATCAATGAGATGTTGACGCCGAGGGACTACGCTGGCTGGTTTGTCAAGTGCAAAGCTGATTTGTATTCGACTAGCTATTCCTTTCAGGAGGTGGTTGAACACTATTTGGATCGGTATTATTCGTATGTTGTTCTCTCTGTTACTGGAGAAGAGAATGGAGGGGATCCGTGTTTGTTGCTGTATTTTCCTGCTAAGATCATCGCCTACAATCTTAGGGATAGGACCTTCAAGAAAGTATGTGACTTGGCTACGAAAGGCACCGCTGAGACCGATAGATCGTTACAGGTTCAATGGCTTGAGGCTTATAATTATTTGGCGACTTTGGCTTGTGTGTGAAGGTATTTCTATCCCATACTCAATTTTTACTTCATTATTATTGCTTTACTATTTTACTCTATGAATGTTTGTTGTAGACTGTTTTCAGTTTGGAAAGCACTAGACTTACAAACTTTTTAGGCATGTTAGTGTTTTCTCCTGTTAGGGAAGAAAATGGAGAGGGATAGTTACAGACTTACAGGTATAGACTTTATGAAAATAAAGAGACAGAAAACCAAAACTTTTGGGTAGATCTGCTTGTATCACATCTATACTCACAAGAGCCAAACAGGGTGTGTTAGAGTTTTGTGGAACACTTATGTTGCCCGTAAGAAGATTGATACTAGGACCTTAGTCTAAAAACCTAAGTTGGAGTCTGTTGGCCGTGTTGACACCTGGGTCAGAAGTATGAACTTTGATTGTATTTCTAGAACATTAATGCAAAATTCTATTGGAGTCCTTTTTCTTTCTCCAAGCATTACTGAAGATTAGGAGTCTGAACAAGTCTGGAAGGGTGCATATTTTGGATCTGGAGATGAGTTCTTTGCAGCTAATAATGATAGTCATTTGTATAGTGGTCGTGTTTGGTATTTCTTGGGTTGTACTTTCTGTTATCAAATTTCAGATAATTATAGGTTGTACTGTTGTAAGGAGGTGTCTGCTGGTTGGAATAGAAATATTGCATAGTGCAGTCATAATTTTGAGCTTGAAAATCTCTTATATTTTTTTATCATACAGAAATTGGACAGGGTTTTGCCTCTGGTTACTAGAGTTGGTAGTCCCATTGTTTAAGTTGGAAACCAAGAAGCTTAGCCCTTAGCTTAGTGCTGTCATTCAATTTTATCTTAACTAGACCAAAACTGCTCCTTAGGTATGCCACTGTCGTCTGATTATTAAGGGCGAAGATAACTTAGGCACTGTTCTTGTGTTCTCCTTGTCGAGGAAGCATAGTTTGTTTTTTTAATATATTTCATGCAGTCATGCCTCTCCTGCTTCAGATTAGTCTTAAAATCGCAAATTCTTGATTATTTGTTCGTTTGAGCAACTTCTTATTCTTTATCTAGATTGGTTACATATTTGTATGTTTTCTGCGTGTATGACACGATAAGTAGTTGCTTTGCATTATTGGGATAGCTCATGCTTTTCCCTTCCATTTCAGATTTTATCTTGGATTAGAAGCTCAATCTTGTGAAATTTCGACTGCAGTGGAGAAGATCTAACTAAAGTCTCAACTGAAGAATGTAAGATTATGTAATGTTATAATACCGTTTCATGTGGAGGTTATGAAACTATATATTAGGGTTCTAAATCTCTGAACATATGTATATGTATATATAAGTAACAGACAGAAGCACACTTCCATAATATATGCAAATGAAATATGTATAAAGCACATATTCTGAATAAAGACTTTTATTAGTTATGTTTCTACAGCACCCTAATAATTTGATGACACAAATTGGGATAGATTGCAGTAAGCGATACCCAATCATTTCTATTGAGTCTGGGCAGTCGATGTTAGATTTGGATTGAAAGTCACCGGGTTGGGCCTCGGAGGACATAATTTAGATGATTGCTGGTTTGGAACGTTGGATTTTGTGTGCTAATTGTCTACTTCCAGGTTAGCATCCTCATTAGACACTGTATTTGTAGAGGACGTTCACAAAATTGTTGCTGCTGGATTTGGGAATTTCCGCCGGCATTAACTATTTGATTACTTGCATTTTCCGGTAGGATTTTGTCCTGATGGTCGGGTCTAATGGGTTGAATAATACTGTTTTTCTTCTGAAACTCAATTTTTTGTATGATGATTTGGTTGAGCTCCGATGATGACTTGCTTCGATGCGTAACTATCACATTTCATTCTCGTTCCAATTTCTGAAGCTTTGTCAATTTTTAGTGACAGCGTCCTCTATGTGGAACTCATGGAATCTGAGGAGGTCAAACCCTTTTCCATTTTGCTGCTTGTTGAATTTATGGTTCTTTTCTTTCTTCTGTTATTTTTTTTTCTTCTTCTTTTTCAAGTGGGGCATTTGGGTTTTCTTGTGGATTTGGATTGTAATCGGACCTGGATCATCGACCAGAATAAATACTAGTTGGTACTTCAGCTAACACGAATCTGTCGTGTTCTTCCCAATGATGAAGCCAAAACCTTGCTAGCCCCATTCAGCAGTCATTATATACTCTAGAACTAAATATCCAACCAAAGAATTTCTTAGACCTTTGGTACATTTAGAGTTCTTGACCTATATAAGTCTTTTGTTAAAGTAAAAGTGAAATGTAACCCTCAGCCTAGGTCTAAGGTTCCCTCACCATTAGGACTAACCCCAACGGCTCCTCTCAGAAAAGAAAAGACCTAAATTTGAACAAGAAGAATATAGAAGAAGATGATGGAGTCTTGATAGTCTGAAAACAAACCTCTTTTTTTTTTTTTTTCTTTTTTATTCACAGGGAGGCCAAAAGGACCCAAGCAATTAAGAAAACTAAAGCAAAATTATATCTTACAACTCTAGCTCTGCCAACTTCAACAGTGTCCTCAATTAAAGTCTGAATAGTATGAGGGGGGAGGCTGATCCAACAACACATTTCCTCTAGAGCAATTGATGCCATCTTTAGCCAAACCATCTGCTACTGTTTCTTTTTCTTTTTTCCTTCAAGTCTATTACTTGTTTTATACAAAATGGACATGTGTGATCTCTTTTTTTTTATATATACAAATTGGTGTAGATAATAGATATGGGGCTTAATTTATTACTGCTTGTCTGATACAACATTGGGGCTTGATTTACTGCAAGCGGGTGTCCTTCAGGGTTAAGTTTATGGCATTTCTCCGATGAAAAATTGCTTTTAAATTGATGCTTTTCTTTCAAGCTTTTCCCTTTTCTGATTTGTTCCTGGTCTGAAGTTCTTTCCAACTATGCAAGAAAAAAGAAAATTAATTTTAACGAGAAACTGTAGAAAGGGTGGCTCTATATGTGTCAAGGTTTGTGGAGATATCTTCCAGCAAATAATGCAGCCTCCATCACAATTGTGATAACTTCCACAACATCCTCAACTTTGCATTTGCTATCTTTGAAGGTTCGCCCTTTTGCATTTTTGAATTGTGACATGCATTTTAGGAAATTTTGGCTGCACTCTGAGCTAAGATAGTCATCTGCACCACACCATTTGCAATTTTAATCAATTAGTTCTAGCTGCTGCTA
The DNA here is from genome assembly GCA_963682095.1 of Potentilla sterilis. Classification (NCBI taxonomy): domain Eukaryota; kingdom Viridiplantae; phylum Streptophyta; class Magnoliopsida; order Rosales; family Rosaceae; genus Potentilla; species Potentilla sterilis. Next base: position 47,995,594 of record OY821758.1, on the reverse strand, counting down.
ATACGAATCTAACTCACTGTCTCACACACAAACCAACAAATCAAAATTATGGAAGAGAATAAACAAGGGTTAACTTTTTTGTATGGATCTTGCACAACTAGACAAAAATTTAGACTTGTCATTATTGATAACCTAATCTTTAATGAGTTTATCATCTCCATCTTAATTTTAATAAAAGTTTTAGCTGCATCAAGTCCCATATCTGTATGACACTACAGACAATTAGAAATTAAGATCATCCTGTGAGTTGTGTCCTTCTCATTGTTAACCTATATGAGTATTCTATGGCTATTTTTCTGATGAAGTAGATGGGGCTCCCTTTAGAGCATAAAGACATAACAGTACCCATCCTAGCTACAAGATTAGCAGAAAGGGCCCTCTTTGTGACTCGAGCATCTTTCTGTTATCTCCCCTAATGTTAAATATCTTATCTTCTTGCTTCAAAAGTGTTCAAGATCTTACTTCAGCAATAAGCGCGCATAATATTATCATTCTATTGTTTTTTTCTCACCCTCAATTATGCATTTCATAGCTGTAAAGAACAAGGTCATCTCAAAGAAATTGCACCAACCATTTTTTCTGTTTTTGTTGTTTTCTTAACCAAATGCTCAATTAGGGAGCGAGTTTAAATTATGAACCTAATGTTAAGGCAACTAGTGGATCCAAAAGTTTAAGCTACTGTGATCATAATTGAACAAACAACAACAAAAAAGCATTTGAAATTGAAAAATAATCTCAGCTAGAAAGAGTAGTAGTGAAGTCCTAAACGACAGAAATTAACGAGTTAGAAATGAACTTACTGTGCTTAGATTGAACACAGGCATCATGCTGCATACAACAAGAATCTAAACCATCGCAGGGTTTCTCGCCAGGGCATCCACTATACAAAAGCCCACAATACTTTCCGTATCTTAGCAATGGAGGCACTGTTATCTCACACAAAAAAAAGATAATAGTCAAATTAGGATCATCACAATTAACTATTTTCTTCACAAAAATTTGCAAGAAGATGAAGAAGAACCCAGTACCTGTACAGAACTCGGACTCGCATGTTCTACTGCAATCTTTACTCTGCAAATTTTTAGCAGCAATGGGAATATTAGAAGATTTCAACATATATAGCTAATGTTATGATCTTGACAAAGAAAAGAGAGGTAATTATTTAATAAACGAAGAAGCAAACCAGAACAATAGAAGTATCTGTGTCTTGAACACCAATGTTAAGGGCATGAATATGATGTGGAATGGAATGAAGATAGAAGACAATTAGGATTACAAACTTCCATGACTGCATAACAAGATCAACCATGGTTGGATAAAAAAGCAGACTGTAAGTAAGAAGAGAAAGAAAGGGCTCTGATTTTTATAGAGAGGTTGGCAGAGAAAGTGAGAGGTGTAGATGGAGCATATGCTATAAGCTACGGCGATAGCTAGGAAGAAGAAAGAGGAGAGTGAGAGATGTTTGAGTGAGGAACACCAGAGAGAGAGAGAGAGATTGACGTTTCGTCTTGTGACGGCTCGTGATATGAATTTTTTGTACTGTTGCTTCACGCCTCTTCTACGTTTTACTTCGTTTTGTTTTCTTTGGAATTAAGGATTTAATACCATTTACTATGGTAGCAAATAGTTGAATTAAGGATTTAACTCCCTTAATTTCTCCAACTTCTCCCACGTAAAACTATCTATGAAAGTCAGTTCTTCTTTCCAATCTAAACACAGAAGAAATGCATGTGAGCATCTTGCTTAGATACACTCACCATCGTTCATTATAACCAAAAAAAAAATCCGCGATTATTTAGGTTAGTGACATAAGTCTCTTTATCATATCGGTTCCGTCCACGTCAGAAAGTTTAGATTTTGTGCTAGCTATTTGATAGATGTTTGCGGGTGGTTAGGGGAAGTGGGGAACCATGTCTCGTGAACAAGTTGCCTAGTTGGTGATGGCCAGATAAAAGATAGCTACATAGGAAGGAAAGGAAATGACAATCTCCTAGAGCACTTTTTTTGTTTTTGGATAGTTTCCTAGTAGCCAAATTATGCCTAGCTGGTTTGTGCATGTACCAAATATTTGCAGCAAACCTGCAAGTTTATGTCAAGTTGTAGATTCTTTGGATTTTCCATTATCTTCCTTATATTCCCTTCACATTTGCACCAACTAATGTTTGATGCATCTATCTTAACATATACGTACATATAAGGTTTGAGGTCTTTAACGAATCCCTAACAGTATAATGTATGAAGTTTAAGATTGTTTGATTCTAGCTAGTTCAAACTAAAACCTCAATACGGAACCTCGTTTTAGAATTTGATTTTCATTCCTGTTTCTATTTACTTTTGATTTTTAGTCATATGCAAGGCCAAAGCATGATGCAAGTTAATGTCATGTTTGCAAATTATCCTAATAACTTCTTGGTATGCATGTTTTCTTAGGAAAAAAAAAAAACAAAACTTCTCGGTATGCATGTCATCCCTGTTATATACACAAACATGAAAGTTACTTGCAAAGAATAAACCACCAAATCACAAGAATTGCTCACTAAAGGATAATGAGATAGATAATATTAATCTCACTGTTGGAGATAAAAAGTTCAAGACCTGTTTTGATTTACCTGTGCAGCTTCAGTCTCGTTGAGAGGCATAATTTCTCCCTTGGACGTGGCAACTTCCAAAACTGTTCTGATGGTGTTATGATCGGGAACGCGACCACGGCTACCTACTTCGAAAACATTCCGGCGTGAAGCACCATCGACCACGCAAGAAAGCCAAGCGAATGCAAACCCAAGAAGCATCACATTATAAACAACACCCTTCTTGAGCTCCATACTCGGTCCAAATCTTCTTGCCATGGCTATTAAGATCTTATAGCTCAGTTGTTCTTTCCGGTGGCTTAGGTCGCATAGAAGGACTCCTATGCCTCAAATGAAGAAGTCCTCCTATGACGGGATTTATCTTAGAATCTCTTTGAAGGTTTTTCCATGCATGCCTGTTAATTAATATTCCTCGACACCTCTTCTGGTTATTTGTCTAAAAGTAGTTTCTTCTCTCTATCTAATTTTAGAGCTTCAAACGGAAAATTACCTTAAAACAATGTAATCTTACTTTTTCTTTCCAATGGTAATTAATCTATGGTTAGCCAAGGCTCTAGCTAGCTTAATTAGCTATCCAAGCTCTCCAAACATAGTAAAAGAATTGGAATTTCCTTTTTCCTTTTGTTGAGCTATACTGAGGGTTATTTCGTGACCTGTGAGCATAACTTCAAAACCTGAATTTGTTATGTGTACTCGACGAGCAATTGTGACATGCATGCAGATCTTCCAAGTTAGTTCTAGTAGCACATACAATGCTTCTTTCACAATATATCCTCGCGTGCTGGTTCACCTGGTTGCATGCATGACTACGTACTATACTTAGCGTGCATGCAATGATATGCAAGGTAGATTGTTAGGATATTAAGCTGTACTAAACCTAAAGTTCGAACATCTTGTTTGGCTTGTGAATCAATTAGGTAGCTTGAAATTTGCATTCAGAGTGAAATGAACATGCAAGGAAAACAAAGCATATAATACATAATTTAATTAACCATCTGCGCGCAGATTTTCTTTCTCGATCTCTCTTATTCTCTCGATCGTAATGGTCCTGAGTTAAGAGTAGCTTCCATCCTTTACCTCCATCCATATTGAATTTCTTGAGTCTTCCGAAAAACATGACAGCGATGAGAACTATTTTCCCTTCATCGCCCCCCATCTTCCTGAAAATCCATACCATTTATCCTGGCAATCGCCGTTAGGGTTGAGCTGTCGTTTACGTACAGCTATATATATCCGGTCGTAAACCCTACATTTCCATAAGCACTGCAGCACATGGTAAATTAACAAAAATCAGAACCTAGAATGCTGAAGCTGTAATATGAAATGTGATATACTGATGTTCTGTATGTAATATCAAATAAGACTGCAAAATGCTAAATAAAATCATCGCCACTAAGCATCATATCATTATTCGCTATTTGGTGTAAATCACACTGATCATTATTCCGATAATATTTCATTTAGCACTAATATCTTAGAATTAATATGCTGATGCCATGTTCTCAACTGCGAGTAATCTAATATCTTAAGCTTGTAATAGTGGCAGTGATATGGCCCCTGTTATTTACCTGATGACTTCAAGCATGATATTGAGTACACTGAAACTGAGGGGATCTTCTTTCAAGCTTTTCCTCTCAGTTATGCAGACTAGGATGATAAAGATGGTCAAATAGGAGAGCTGTGAGAATATGAGATTCTCCATGAGCTTCATCTTCTCTTTTTCCTTCTCTTGTCGTCATGAGGTTGTAGATCATATTGATCATTTTCTTTAGCGGGGGAGGAACGAAGTGCATGTAAGGAGGCAGATCCTGCATGTTAAAACAAGAACCATTATCGACCACACTCTGTTGTTAACTTACAGTACTACTGATCATGTACATGCATGGCATTTGGCTCAAGTTGAAAGCAAAACGATTGATTAATTTAGCGCATATATGAAACAAAAATACAACTTCGTTTTGGTTACAAAAATACAAACTCATTTTCTTACGAACTAGTAGCTAGGTCATCTAACTTCGTTTTGGTTACAAAAATACAAACTCATTTTCTTATTTTCTCCTTATTCCATCAATACATTCGTGTCACACAAGTCCATCAATACACTACAACGAAATATAAAAAAGTAGTGTGTCCCTCCCTAGTCCCCTAGTAGCTCAATCAATAAGTTGTCCTTCTCCTTCCCAGAAGGCCAGAACAATTTTATTCACGATTTGAATTATTGAGTATGGAGCTCAGATCAGCTCATATGTCATAACCATCAGTACATATATATACTGATACTGATTAAAAGATATGATCAAATATAATCGCCACTAATGAATCAAATCAATTTTTTTTATCTCAGCTACGGCTTTGGTGCCAAATCCCCCATCAACCACCAAATTATGGCCGGTGACGAACGTCGAGTCATCTGAAGCCAGAAACACCACAGCATCCGCCACGTTCTTCTGCGTCAGTGGCCCATTCTTTCCCGTATAAATTACTGCTGCCATTATCTCCTGAATCTTTTGCGCCTCTAGCTGAAAAGTGTCGCACACCAGCGGTGTCGCCACCATACCCGGCGACACGCAGTTCACGCGCACTCCATGCTCCGCCAGCTGCAAGCTCGCCGACCTGACCAGCCCCAGCACCGCGTGCTTCGACATCGTGTAGTCCGTCATGTTATCCGTCCCACAGTTCGCCACAAAGCTCGCCGTGCACACTATGCTTCCCTTCACCCCCTTCTCCACCATCGCAAGTGCCGCGTGCTTCACACACGCCGCCATCCCGCGAGCGTTCACCGCCATCACCTTGTCGTATCCGGAAAGGTCCAGCTTCATCACCGTCTGCACCGACCCGCCGGTTATCCCCGCATTACTATACATGACATCAAGTTGGCCATACTTTTCGACGGTGGTATTGACTAGAGACTTGACCTGGTCCTCGTCGGTGACGTCGCAGTGAACGTAGGTGCAGCGGTGGGAGCCGATCGATGCGGCCACTTCTTTGCCCTTGGAGTCTTGGACATCGGCAATCACGACGGCGAGAGCACCATGGTACGCAAAGTGGCGAGCCGTGAATGCTCCAATACCGCTGGCAGCACCGGTAACAATGGCAACCTTGCCGTGGAGCTTCTGCAGTGGTACTAGTAAGGCCTCAGTCATCGTGTGTTGAGCACTTGAGCTGTAGTAGTTGTAAAGCACTTGAGCTATATAAGGAGTAGAATCACACATGATTACCATCTACCCCTTCTGCTAAAATGAATATTGCAATTTAGTTACCCGAGGAAATCTAAACTTTATTCCTGGCGTGTGGGAAGCATATTTACAGACCATCCTAATTTGCCCACCCTAATGCCCCGCCTAACCATAGTTGACACTATTAGTTAAAAATTAAATTTTCTTTAATTCTATTTATGTCCAATTCTTCAAAGCTCGGGTGACATTTTCTTTCAGCAATTAATGGGTGCGGCTCCTAATTCATAGCACTATATTAGGACTACCACTTGGGTTGGTAATTACTAAATTAACCAAATACTATCCGAAGTTTTAAGAGCAACTTTAACAGTCTCGCCAAAACAGATACTACACCATTTTAGCGAGCGTGAAACCCGGAAACCAGAGAAATCAGCCCTCCAGCAGACTCGCTATATCAATCGCCAAAATGGTTTTCGCTACTACGCTCGCCAAATCTAGGAGAGGAGAGAGAAACTGGAGACGCTCGCTATCTCCTCCAACGGGCAATTGCATTCAAATTCAAACTTCTAGGTAATCGTCTTCCTCTTCTCTTGCCTTCCTCTCTCCTCGGTGTTCTTCGATTTCAGATCTATTTGGTTTGGGTAATTTGATTTCATAAAGGTTTTGGCTTTTTCTAATGTTGATGATGATTTAAGATAAAGTTTTGTGAAATTGGGGTAAGAATTGGGGACAATGGTCTTGGATAGTTAAAGGGTTGGGTTAGATCTTCGATGCCTTGTGATTCATCAACTGGGTTTTAGTAATGGTATGTTCTATTGATGTTTCAGGGGCTAATCCAAGTTGGTCGCGTAATCTGAATTGGGTATTTCTTGGAATTGGGTATGCTTCTTATCTCGAGTAAATGCTGTGAAATCTGAATACAACACTCTAATCCATTTTACCTGTTCAAGATGGAGATTGCATTAGCAATTAGTACTATCTACTCTACCTCGAAGCTTAATTTTGGACACATTAGCCTAAATGATAATACTTTTACCCTTGCAGGTGCTGCTTCTAACAATATTCTTTTCCCGGGTTATGATGCCAAACTGACCAAGTCCTCCAAGCACACTATGAAACAAGTCATCATTCTGCTTCTCTGAACAGGTTACAATGTCTCCTTTCCAATGAAAGTACTTGAAACTGTTTTTACTTCTTAGCTACCCTAACTCGCGAGAGAAGATCTTGCCTAACTTGTACGTTGATCCCAGGCTCACCTGACTCAGTCTACAAGGTGAGCTGCTTTATGAGATCAATTGTCGTCGCAAATAATGACATTTTCATGAGGAATGGCACGTTGGTTTGTTTTATGAAAATCACACTGATCTAGCCAATCTAATGTCAGGGAGGTAGCAGCTTAAACAAACCATATATTCACCCTCAAGAAAACAAAATGATCCTAACTTTCCTGCTTTTTAAAAACCATATGCAAATTAAAAATTAACAATCATGTCTTTATCATCTTTGACTCCATGTCAGTAACTTGTTCCACCTTAAAATTTTGTGCTAGAGTCGGCCATTATGCCTCGGACAAAAACTGATTAGATTTGAATGAGATTAATAGATGCTATACTAAATGATATGCTTTTCTGCTATATGTTGCTGAGATTAATAGTACCTTTAATATGTTGCTGCTATAGGCTAAGTTGTCTGTATATGTATATGCTTTGAACAATAGTTTTTGTTGCATATCATGCCTATTTGGTTATCCTGTAGATGTTCTACATGCGATTTTAACATTTTACAATTCTTATACTTTGATTTGACATGTATTATGTTGATTGTCAATTGTTATAACTGTAGATGGCTCCTGCTCAAGTCCCTCGCGTGGCGATAGATTTAGGAGATGATATCTTAAATTATGCCAATATCCTCGGAGGAAGCTCAGGGCATATTGATAATATGTACTCAACGTTTGGTTATCCTACATCTGATGATACTATTAGCTATAGTCAGAGCCCTATTCAGAGTCAAGTTGGTGTTCCAAGTGACCCCAAAAACATAAAGAGAGCTAAAAGAGCCAAGAATTTCTCCATTCAAGAAGACAACCTTCTTGTGTCTGCCTGGCTCAATACTACCCTTGATCCAATAATAGGAAATGATCAAAAAGGTGCTGTGTATTGGAAAAGAATTTGGGAGTATTTCTATGCTGAGAAGACCTTTGAATTAGAGTGTGATCGCAATCAGGGTTCTCTAATGCATCGCTGGTCTGGAATTCAACTCGAAGTGAATAAATTATGTAGCTATTATGCTGAAGTCGAAAGGACAAGAGCAAGTGGTACAACTGAACAAGATAGGGTAATTTTTATTTTTATTTGATATATTCCAAGTTATATATTAAAGAATAACTAACTATGTATTTTGTTTTTGTGTTTGTTCAGATTGTTGAAGCCAAACAAAAGTTTAGGCAGGAGCGAGGATACAACTTTAGCTATGATCATTGTTGGAATGTGTTGAAGTTCCACCCGAAATGGAACTTGGAACTCTCTAGGAAGAAACCAAAGAAGACTCATGGTACGATTCCTGCAACTTCATCTCCTATTACTCCAACTGCTTTCCCGGATACTGTAGATTTAGCTGGTGGTGGTGTTGAAAGCAATGAGTCTCCATGTTTGGAGAGACCTATAGGAAAAAAGGCTGACAAGTCCTTGGTAAGTAAGGCAAAAGCTAAAGAGAAGATGGAGGCAGCTAAATCTGAATTAGAAAACTACTATGCTCTGAAAGTTGAACATGCTCATAAGGAGGATGAGCAGTTTCAACTAATGTATAATGCAGAACAAGAGAATATTAAGCTGAGGAAACAAGAACTGGAAATTCAAGTTCAAAAAGAAGATAATGCAATAATGGCAATTGACACTTCTACAATGGATACAATGCGAGCAGAATATTTTAGAGGACTTCAACAGAAAATCATAGCAAAAAGAGCTGCTGCTGGAAACTAGCTTGAAGTGACCCGGGAAGTGTGAACTAGATGTCAATTTACTTTTAAGAGCAAATCTTTTTATTCTCTCATTTTTAGGGACATCTATCTTTAGAGGATGTTATATATGGTCATAAGACTTGAAAGAGTTTCAGTAATTTCTTTTTTGTAACTATATAGCTTGTATTCAATTTAAACGTTTACTGTTGAACAAGTTCATCCTTTTTATACAAGTATCAACATAAATATTGTGTTTTATTCAATTTTGTATTTGAAACAGAAGCAAATAACTTTGGATTAAAAAAAAAAAAAGATAAATAACAAAGCCAAAAACTAAAATGAGTACTGCAAAATGATGATTCAATCTCCTCCATGCAGCTGCCACAAGTGTTCGATAAGATCAGTTTGTAATCTAGAATGAGTCCCCCCATCTTTAATGTGGAGATGGTTGTCCATGAACTCAATCAATGTTTGTGTGCGCTCATGTGATAGTAAAACAGTTGGAGGCTCTCCACCAATTACATCATAATCCTCAATGATTTGATCAATTTCTCTATCACAATCTCGACCAACATTTCTAATATAGTGGTCATCATTTCGCTCGTCTTCCACAATCATATTGTGCATTATTATGCATGCTGTCATGATATCCTTAAGTGTCTCTTGATCCCATAAACGTGCTGGTCCTCGTACAATTGCAAAACGTGCTTGGAGTACTCCAAATGCTCGCTCTACATCTTTTCTTGCTCCCTCTTGTTGTTTAGCAAAGTGCTTCTTCTTATTCCCATGTGGAGCCGGTATTGTTTTTACAAATGTCGCCCATGTTGGATATATACCATCAGCAAGGTAGTATCCCATGCTATACGGATTGCCATTAACTAAATAGTTGACAGGAGGAGCACGTCCAGTGGCTAGGTCATCAAACAAAGAAGACCGATCTAACACATTGATATCATTATGAGAACCTGGCAACCCAAAAAATGCATGCCAAATCCAAAGATTATATGAAGCTACAACTTCTAGTATAATTGTGGGCTCATGCCATGCAGATGGACAATTTTTCCATCTCCAGTGCATACAATCAATACTCCCTAACATTCCTGGAAATCCACACTTTTCACCAATCGAAAGCAATCTCGCTATATCATTATTATTTGGTGATCTCAAGTACTCATCACCAAACAAAACAACTATAGCATTAACAAATTTTCTAAGACTCTTTAGAACAGTGCTTTGACCAATTCGTATGTATTCATCTACATTATCTGCTGGAAGTCCATACGCAAGCATTCGTAGTGCAGCAGTTACCTTTTGATAGGATGACAAGCCGATAGCTCCTGCAGCATTCCTCTTTTGCAAAAAATATGGATCACATGAAAGCACTGCATCATGTATTCTAAGAAAAACATTACGTCTCATTCGAAATCTTCTTCGAAAATAAGTATTAGGATATACAGGTGGATCAGCAAAGTAGTCACGGTATAGGTTTTCATGACCATTAGTTATACTACACGGAATAGTAATCCTACCTTTGATTGAACCGCGGTGTATTGGTCTTTCTCTCTCTTCAGCCACGAGCTTAATGATTTCATCTTCATATTTTTCATCCGCAATGTTGTTTCTTTTGTGGAATTTTTTACGCATCCAACGACTTGCTAAGGATTGACTCGCCATTGAACACAATAGAAATGAGATGTCTAAACTAAAAGAAGTTGAGATATGAGATGAAAGTCTATCTTGTAATGTATCCATTTATAGTACTTCTTCGTCATGTTTATCAAGAGAGAAACTAATATTTCCAAGTAAATGAGAATGATCAACTTCCATTTTGTGTTGCTTTGCCAAATCTTTTTATACATATACATATTTATGTGTATCTACATTACACTTAATTAACATATATCTCTTTAATATCATTTCATTGTGTATAAAAATATTTGATTTGATTTTAATTTAATTCGGAGTAGGTTTTATCTGATATGAATATACAAAACTATCTTCCTCTCAATAAGCCCGATCAATATGAAAAATAGCTGTTGAAAAATTAGGGTTATACAATTTCAAATTTGAAATTCAAATTTAAATATACAGAGTTAGCTATAATAGAGAGCATTGGTTTTTGAGGTGTTTTAAAACTGGCTAGCCAAAATAACTTTTTAGCTAATTTGGCTAAAAAATAACTTAAATATAGCTAGCATTGGTAAAGTTGCTCTAAGTTGGGAAAATTACGAGCTGAAGCTTTTGCTTTAAGGTAATTTCTCGTAGCTACTTCTATATATGATCATTAGACTTGAAGGTTCAAGGAGATTCCAATATTTTACTTGACTGTATCAATGGTGTTATCAATATCTCTGGGAGGATTCCTACTCTAATTCGAGATATTAAAATTTTGGCAATTAAATTTTGATCAACTAAATTTCGGCATGTTCAGAGAGAAGCTAATTTCACTGTAGATGCATTATCTCATCTAAGACATCAAGTAGGCGTCAATAGCTGGACTACACTCTCTTGTAGCTAACGTTCTTTCTTTTGATGTTTCGTTTGTAGGTTGTGCTAAAGGGTTTTGTCTTTAATTTTCTTATTTTGTAATCGGAAAAAATAAAATAAAAAATAAAAAATTGGGTGCCAGGTAATTGAGGCCAAAGAGGAATCATCCATGTCCAATTAACTAAGCGGTTAATTAGGATGGATCCATTGGTTATGTCATTGAGATTGGACACCGCATGCTGTATATATTAGACGCGTTGCAGCGGGTTCTATAGTTAATTGATCTAGTTGTGTTAATGCGGGTTCTAGCCAAATTGATTTCGTTGAACAATGAAAAACGAGTTGCACATTGCAAGATCTTCCTCTATTGTGGCAAAATATATTAGCACTCTACAACATGCTCCAGTCTTTTGCAACTGTTGTTACAGATGCATCTACATAAGTTAGGTCAGTCTAATAGAAGTTTTAAACATACAAATGACCATTCACATGGTAGATTTTCGCTTTTCATATTAATTTGATGATGATGTTTGCTTCCTTGGCTGGCCTTACTTGTCACTTTCAACCAAATGAAACAGAGTTACAACTATATCAATGACAGAAATATAGATTCAAACTTGTGAAACATAAGTATGATAGCAATGGACATGATCAGGTATTAACGTCTTTGATAATGCAGGTTTTAATTGTATATTCATTTTTTCTTTTCAAATAAATAAAACAGATAAATTCCAAATTGTAGTTATAAATCAATGACAACTAAAAATTTAATGAAAGCCAATGAAGAATAACAGAAGGAGATGGAGATTCAAAGAATTTCAATGTTCATTTTATGCACAGCAAATTGAAATAGTTAAGATACAAATATGAGCTGAAGATTTGAATTCTTACAAAGATGAATGAAGCCTCTGTATTTATAAAACAGCAGCAGAAAAGGGTGAACATTGAAGTGGGATCGGTGGGGAAGAAGTAATTAGTACTATCAATCAAGATCTTCTAAAACAAAAGGAAACTGATGTGCAAAGACCATTCCAACCACGTTTACTACGTAACCACTACCAGAAAAAACAGTATTACCGACGAAAAAAAAAAAAAACGGCTGACGACGTAGTTTTTTCGTCGGCTATTCCCAAGAATGGCCGACGATATTGTCTTTCGTCGCTAAAAATAAAAAATCGTCGGCTATTCCTCAAGAATGGCCGACGATTTTTTCTTTCGTCACTAAAAAATATTTTTCGTCGGCTATACCCCTAGAATGACCGACGATTTGGATTTTCGTCGGCCTTTCTCGTAAAGTATAGCCGACGAAAACTTTAGAAAGTTTGGCCGACGAAATTCTAATTTTCGTCGGCTATAAGTCTTTATATTTTTAGATCTGGACAGAAGCTGCTCATTTAAAAAAAAACGAAAAAAAACGGGAGAAAGAGTGAAAAATCTGTGGGTATTGTTGAAATCCGTCCTCTCTTACATTGTGGAGCTATATATAGGTACGTATATGTGTATATATGTTGATTTTGAGTTTTAGTTGAGTTGATTTTAAGTTTTAGTGATTTTGATATAGTAAGTGATTTTTTGTTGTTTTAGTGTTAGAATGTATGTATATATGTTGATTTTGAGTTGTAGTTCAGTTGATTTTCAGTTAGAGTTTAATTATGTGTTTTAATTTGATGTTATTTTAATTAGTGTTAAAATATATATAAATATGTTAATTAATGGTTGTTGATAGTGTAATGAACTTAAATAATGGTTGTTAATTAATGGTATATATATATATATATATATATATATATATATATGAGTTGATGTTGATGTTGATAATAATATATATTGTAATATATATGTGTTAATTAATTTCTTATTAAATAAAGTTATACATATATATTATTATCAGGCTATATATGGATCGTGATAAGAGTTGGATTTCGCTTCCAAGGCATGACCGACGATACACTACAGGAGTTGTGGATTTTTTGCAGTTCGTCGAGGAAAATGCAAACGGGAAGGAATACCATTATTGTCCGTGCAAGAAATGTAAGTGTCGCAGTGATATGTGTCGATTTCCGATTAGGACAGTATGGGAGCACCTAAAGAGTAATGAGTTTTTGCCGAAGTACAAACGTTGGATATATCACGGTGAGCCATCATTAGATGGATCGCATGATCATGGGCAGTTTTTTGAGGCGTGCAGTAGTAGTACATCCAACGATCCAACAATGGCATTCGTCAACGACGTGTTTCCTTTTGAAAGCGGTGTACGTGGGGAACAATATATGCATGACCCGGTGCAGCCGTTCCCACAAGTTGTCAACACTGCTGCCTTTGACAAGTACAACAAACTGATTGTATTGCAACAGACCCCTGTGTCTTCAAGTTCTGAGAAGACAGTTCTTGAAAGTGTGATGGAGGTAATGAGGATTAAAGTCGAGACAAAATCAAGCATCAGGCAAGTGGATGAATATCTACAGTACACTTCTTCGTTGTTGGAGGAGGGTCATCGTAATCCTACCAATCACCGTAAGGTCCGAAGTATCCTCAAAGATCTAGGGCTTTCCTACATTAAGATCCATGCATGCACATTTGACTGCGTTCTCTTCTGGGGTAAAGATGCAGAAGGGAATGACCTTGTTAGCCTTGACGCATGTCCGATATGTCAGTCTGACCGATATAAGTTGACGGGAGCAGGCAATAGGAAACCTGTGAAAGTGCTTCGGTATTTTCTGTTGAGAGATAGGCTTGAGCGGTTGTACATGTCAGAAACCACCGCAAAAGCTATGAGGTGGCACGGTGAGCGGGACGCGGGAGACGCAGATATCATGACACACATCTCTGACGGAGCGGCTTGGAAGCATATAAACAATGAGTTTCCTCATTTTGCGTCAGATGTCAGAAACGTCAGGCTCGGGCTGTCAACCGACGGGTTCAACCCTTTCGGCACCATGAGTCTTTCATACAGTATATGGCCGGTGGTTTTGGTACCTTACAACCTTCCTCCGTGGATGTGCATGAAGAAGGAATATAATATGTTGACTCTGTTGATTCCGGGGCCTGGTTACCCAGGGAAATGTCTCGATGTGTATATGAGACCATTGATTGAAGAGCTTAAGGTATTATGGGACGTTGGTCATCCCACTTTTGACAAGTACAAGCAGGAGACATTCCAGATGCATGCCATGGTTATTGGTACCATTAGTGATTTTCCTGCTTATGGGATGTTGTCGGGCAGCGTTGTTAGGGGATACAAGGCTTGTCCAGAGTGCCTCAGCGATTATGGGAGCACCCCTCATTGCAACAAGATATGCCGAATGGGTCATCGTGTGTTCCTTCCGGCGGATCACCACTGACGTTACGAGTCCGCCGCATTTGATGGAACCGAAGAACACGGTGGTCCTCCCAGAAGATGGACGGGAAGAGAAATTTTAGCAGTGCTTAATGAGTACGATTTTGGGCCCCTCAGCAATCATCCCGATATTGTAGCGGAAATACCTGAAAGACCTGAGGAGTACAAATTCTGGACACATAAGAGCATATTGTGGGAACTCTCGTACTGGTGTGAGTTGCTGATCCGTCACTTCCTAGACGTTATGCACATAGAAAAAAATGTTTCTAAAAGTGTGGTGGGCACAACGCTGAACTTGGAGGGAAAGACGAAAGACGGTCCTAAGGCTCGCACTGATCTGCAAAACATGAATATCAGAAAATAACTATGGTTGAAACATGGGAAGAGAAAAATGCCTCAAGCTCCTTACACCGTCAAGCCTGAGCATAAACCAGAAATTTTCCATTGGATAAGTCGGGTTAAGTATCCCTCAGGCTTTGCTGGAAATATAGCAAAGTGTGTGAACAGACAATTCAACAATCTGTACGGGTTGAAAAGTCATGACAATCATATCCTGCTACAACGTCTCTTCCCTGTTTTCATTCGACCGTTCCTTCCCCGTCACGTTGTGGAGCCGTTAGTAGCGTTGGCAAGATTTTTCCAGAAGGTATGCACACGGGAAGTGAGAAAATCTGACCTCCGGGAAATGCAACAAGACATCGTTCATATCATGTGTAAATTTGAGATGATATTTCCTCCAAATTTTTTCGACATCATGCCTCACCTCATGATCCATCTTCCTCGGCAGTTGTTGCTTACCGGTCCTGTGCACTTCACTTGGATGTATCCGATGGAAAGGTACGTATTTTACACCTTATGTTAATTTCCTCATCAATATATGTGATATAGTGTTAATGTATTATCATAACACTTTAAAAACTTGATTTATAGGCAACTTGGACAATACGGTGGTTTTGTCCAAAATAGATCCGCACCTGAAGGATGTATAGCTGAAACATATATTGTGCACCAGTGCGTCACCTACATGAAGCTGTATTTAGGAGCATTACAGGAAAGCATACCGGAAGATGTACCTTCACAGTTCAATCTTTCCATACTCTCCGACGATGTTGTACTCGGTGGAAACATGCCAGTTTCCTACAAGTTGAAAAATTATGAGGTAGCCATTGCATATTGGTGGGTACTAATCAACTGTCCAGAAGTTCAGTTTTGGAAGAACATACATCTACACTGTGAACAAGTAGGAGGTGATGTCGATTACCACAACCGGCCATTCTCAGAGTATTTCGGCCGCTGAGTACGTAACTTTAACACTATTCTATACGTGTTTATATATTATTGTGTATATTTATTCATATTTATAGTTGATTCTAATGGTTGCAGATGGACCTTATTAAAAATGATAATCACCCAAATTGGTCGCACGAACTCAGACTTTTAGCGACGAGGCCGGTCTATTCAAAAGTTTATGCGACGTGCAAGGTGAATGGTGTGTTATTTCGATGTGAAGAGAGAGACCTCAGACTGAAAACACAAAATTCAGGGGTTATGGCACATGGTGGGGATGATGGAGTTGACTATTACGGTGTTCTCCATTCAGTTGTGGAACTACATTATGGGGAAGGCATGAAAGTGCACCTTTTCAAGTGTAGATGGTTTGACACACGGCCGTAGAGCATGAAAACCGATCAATACGGCATAACTTCTGTGAACACTAGTACATCATGGTATGAGGACGACCCGTTCGTTTTAGCCACATGGGTGAAACAAGTGTTTTATCTTGATGATCTCGCCAAGGGTGACCGTGAAAAGTAGTCAACACTATCCACCATCACAACATTTACCGGGCGTCTACACTTGGAGTAGCTGAAGAGAACGAGGAAGGGGGCACCGCGTATCAAGAGCCCAACTCAAACGGTATTCCTGACTCCTCTTTTATTCGCCTAGACACACCGGTGCGAATTCGACGTGAAGAGCCACTGCTTGTTGATGTTGATCCAAATGAAGAAACTAACAAGGACTCTAGTGGTGAGGAACGACATAGATTACCCCTATCGAGCAATTCAGAAACCGAAGAAGACTCATCCGATGATTCCGATTACAATCTGACGGATTAAGTAATTTAGATGATGTAATCCTTTCATTTGTAATCCACTCTTTTCTAATGAACGGGCGTGGGGATGAGCCTCCCAGCATAGGCTGGGTTCCAAACCCCTTAAAAAAAAATTTGAAATATGTTGACTGCTGGGTTTCTGTTTTTTTTTTATGTTTAATTTTGGTTATATATGAACAGGACATAGGAATACGAGAGGTGTAACACCACTGATTTTTTTATTTTTTTTAAAAAATAGCCGACGAAAAATGCATTATTTCGTCGGCCATTATCGCAATAGCCGACGAAAAATTCATTATTTCGTCGGCCATAATTTTATTGAAAAAAAATATTTTTTTTGACAGAAAACGACAAAAGTATAGCCGACGAGTACTAGGTTTGATTTCGTCGGCTATGATTAAAAACAAAAACAAAAAAACAGCAACTTCCATTTTCTATCACTATCGACAAACCATTGCTTCATCCTTCAAATGCAAATGTGTCGTGAAATAAGATATGCCCGAAATATTGAAATACGTCTACGGTTGAAAAATGAGAAGATTCCGACAAAATCTATGTGCCGAATGTTGCGGTTAACTGTTTTTTACTTCCGTTTTCCTATGGGTAGCCTGACAGTCGGTAAATATTTTGAGGAAAATTTTTATACGATTAGTTGCGTCTCATCCATTTGAAACTATTATCTGTTGAAGGTCAGGCCAAAAAACGTCATTTAGACATGCCAATTACCATTTCTAAGCGTTTAAAGGGTTGACTCACCCGGTTGACCGTCCCGATCGAGCCTTTAACGTTGTCAAATGTAGTTGGATTTTTTTTCATACATGTATTTAATCTTAACGGTGATATCTGACTGTTGGAATAGATTTTCCAAACTTTTATATTCAAAATCGGAACATATGCACTAATGTTCCTTAACTTGTTTACCAAGTGTTTAAGTGAATGTATAGTTTCAAATAGTTACTATACGTAGACTCTTCAAATGCAAATGTGTCGTGAAATAAGATATGACCGAAATATTGAAATACGTCTACGGTTGAAAATGAGAAGATTCCGACAAAATCTGTGTGCCGAATGTTGCGGTTAACTGTTTTTTACTTCCGTTTTCCTATGGGTAGCCTGACGGTCGGTAAATATTTTGAGGAAAATTTTTATACGATTAGTCGCGTCTCATCGATTTGAAACTATTCTCTGTTGAAGATCAGGCCAAAAAACGTCATTTAGACAGGCCAATTTCCGTTTTAAAGCGTTTAGAGGTTTGACTTTGCTGTTTGACCAAAGGTTTAGCCGATGAAAAGTCTATTTCGTCGGCTAAACTCTTGCGATCCGCTTATTGTCCGCCGTTGGATGGCTCAGATCCAACGGCTGCTGATTGTCCAAAGAATAGCCGACGAAATATTTAATTTCGTCGGCTAAACTCTTGCGATCCGCGCCTTTTCATTGTCCGTCGTTGGATGGGGGAGATCGGACGGCTGCTGAGCGCCTAAAGTATAGCCGACGACATTCAAAGTATAGCCGACGATATTAAAAATTTCGTCGGCTATAGTAAAGAATAGCCGACGAAATCTTTTTTAATCGTCGGCTATACTATCGGGTATAAGTCTGAAACTGCCGAACCCTAGCCTCCATTTTCTGCATTTTTCATATTTCTCCTCCTCCGTACACCTCCGCAGCAATTCAGATTGCGTCGCATCGCCGCTCTGCTCCTCCTCCCCTCCATCCGATCCGGCCGGCCATTCTCCTCCTCCTCCTCCTCCTCCATCCGATCCGGTAACCTTTTTTTTTTTTTTTTTTAAATTATTTTAATTTAAATATGTTAATTTAGGTTAATTTATTTATGTTAATTTAAATATAATTTATTTAATTATTTATGTAAATTTAGATATAATTTATTTATGTATTTATGTTAATTTAGATGTAATTGTTAATTTAAGTATTTATGTTAATTTAGGTATAATTTAGGTATTTATGTTAATTTAGGTATAATTTAGGTATTTATGTTAATTTAGGTAATTTTTTTAAATATTTTTTAATTGTATAATTTAGATATAATTGTATAATTTATACGTATAAATTGGTTGTTTAATTATATAAATGGTTATATATTTGTTATATAAATTATTATATATTAATTATATATATAAATTAGTAGTCTAATTATATATATATATATATATATATATTAATAAATAAAAATATAGTTATATTTGTATATAAATAGTTATATTTAGGTTAATGGTTAGTATTATTTAAAATGGCCGCGGCTGCAGATGGCCGATGCATTCAGACAGTTCTTCGGAGGCCGTCGTTCCAGATCGAGAGGTTCTGGAAGTTCCGCCGGTTCCGCAGACTCCGACAGGACCCTTAGCCAGCCTGAGAGGACCACCAGCCAGCCGCGGAGGAGTGTGGATTCCTCCCAGCCGCGGAGGACTGTGGATTCATCCCAGCCGCGGAGGAGTGTGAGTTCTCGGCACCAGACCCTTCTCCAGGCGGGGCGGCCGTCGAGCAGTTCACTTCCGCCTGTCGGGCCAGATGCTCCGAGGTTCAGTCGGCAGCTATTTCAGGACGAGATAGCTGCAGACGTTCCTCAGGTTCGTATGCCTGACGTTCATCGGGAGCCGATGAGGAGTCCGACGACGTCTGCTGCCGACTCGACTGAGGCTCCTACTCTCCCAAGCCAGCTCTACCTCCCGTACAACATTCCGGCGATACCGGAGGTTGTCTATCGTGGTGTGCCCATATGGCCTGATATGCCTCAGTACGTGAGTGCTGCGGAGACATACCAGCAGCAGTCATTTGAGAACCCTGACCACCTTATTTCGGCGAGGAGAAAAGGAAAGTCGACAGACGAGTCATCCAGTTCAGGTAACATTTGATTTTATTAATTAAATGTTTTATTAAAATTAACGCACTAATATTTAATTTTATTAACCAATCGTCGTTTATGTGATAGGGACAGCCGCTAGCAGTTCACGGAGGAATACGAGAGGTGTCATATGTTTTGACACGCTCAGGAGAACTGTTGAGCGCAGCGGGAGGATTCAGATCAACGAACCTCCTAATCAGGAGGTTCAGGGGAAGAAAAAACGCGACTACTCGGGTTGCGTTGGGGCACTGATTAGGGACAGAGTCCCTATGTTGTGGACCCGGTGGGCTGATGTGCCCGAAGAGATAAAGAGGGAGGTGAACAACGCCGCGTCGGTGAGTAATTTAAAAAATTTAATTTATTTATCGTAATATTTAATAATTTTCGGTATTATTACAATTGTAAAACTAATAAAATATTATTTTTCAGACATTCTTCGAGATTGCCGAACACAAGCGGGATTGGGCGGACACCGTGCAGAACTAGTGGTACGTTGGGAATCCCTGACTATCTTATAATTCTTAATATTTTATGATATTAATAATATTTCTAATGCACTTTTGTTTTTTTCGTAGGTTCAAAGAGTGGAAGAACGAGCTCCGTTCCCACTATAACGAATACGACAACCGTGGTCGTATGGGTACTCCCAGAGAGTTCATGTTCAGGGAGTACGAGTGGCGTTGGTTGAAGACAGTAGACTTCAACAACCCAGTTATGCAGGTAAATACTAAACTTCACTACAAATGTTTATTTTGTTAAAATTTTAATTATTAGTTTAATTATTTTATAATTATTACACTAATATTTTTTTATGTATTTTTCTAATATTTATTATTTGTTTGAAGGAACGGTCTCGCATAAACTCTGCGAACCGCCGCCGCAACACAACCCCCCATCATGCTGGTTCTAGGCCGTTTGCACAATATCAGGAGGAGGCGCTTAGAGATCATCCTGATAGCAACCCGTACGTGGAGACGTTCAAGGTCGCTTATCCACAAGCGACAGAACAGCTCGTAAGTCGTTCATTACGGTTTTAAAATTTTAATTATCAATTTTACTTAATTATATATTTGTTACAATATTAATTCTTTTTTTTCCCGTCCAATTAGGAGAGGGTGAACCGGGCCGAAGAAGAGGTGTTCCAGCAAGTAGTTCGGGAGACACAACCGAACATTTCAGAGGCAGATCCGGAAGAAGTCCTGCGCCGGGTCGACCGGTCCAATGTTCAAACGGCAGCGAGGATGTTCGACACAGCCTTCCCAAACCGGTCAAACAACTACTACTTCCGGGGTTTGGGAAGTTCTGGACTAGGGCTTCTGAAGACCACTAAGGGAGGTCAAAAGAAGGGAGGCCAACAGATGAGGGGGGAAGTGCAGCGATTGGCAGAAGAAAATGCAAGGTTGGCGGCCGAGTTCCAGAGATCACAGGAGGAACAACGCAGATCACAGGAGCAACACCGCAGAACACAGCAATATTATTTCGATCTGTCCAGTTGGTATGCTGAATGCGAGAGAATTCGGCAACACAACTACGCCGGCCAACAAAACTGGTGGATGGAAATGTTCGCGGCACAACAACAAAACCTTGAATCCCCGCCCCCGTTTCAGCCGTTAGTTGAACCTCCAATGCCTCAACCTCCCGTGGATGACGAGCATGATGGAGAGCAGGATGCTGGAGATGACGTGGTGGACTTTAGTGGATTAGGTGATGATTAGTAGGGTTACGTTATATGTTATGTATATTGGAACGAATTAAATAATAAGTCATTTAGACGTGTTTCTTGTTGGTGCAAATGTATGGACTGTTTTTGTGATTTGCAGGTTGCTTGGAATGGTAATTTAGAAAATAATTTAATTTTTTTTTCACCAAATGTAAGAATAGCCGACGATTTTTGCATTATTTCGTCGGCCATAAGCACTATAGCCGACGATTTTTACCAATTTTCGTCGGCTATAAGTCTTATAGCCGACGAAAATTACCTTATTTCGTCGGCTATAACTAATTAATACCTATTAAAATATTAATATATTTCGATAAAATAACCGACGAAATACATAAAATCGTCGGCTATAGTTAATGAATTTCGTCGGCCATACTCGAATATACCCGACGAAATTCGTCGGCAATTTCTCCCAGGTTTGGCCGACAAAAAATATTTTCGTCGGTAAGTTCGTCGGCCACATACTCTACTATAGCCGACGAATTGGTTTTTTCCGACGAATTATAGCCGACGAAAATTTCGTCGGTAGAAGGTATAGCCGACGAAAAATTGGCATAGCCGACGAAATTTTTTTCGTCGGCTATTCACTCAGATCTGGTAGTGAACTAACCCTCGATTTCGTCGGCTATTCACTCAGATCTGGTAGTGAACTAACCCTCGATTAACCTTCACTTCTGTATAAATCTGGAAATTTCTGACAACTAGACTGCGAAATCATTTTAGCATTAGGTTGAGTAAGAAAATATATCAATAAAATAAAAAAAAGGAAGAAATCAACATTTATCAATTTGAAGATAAATGTGTTCGTTAGAAAAACACCGGAAAATTAATAAAATCAGATGTTCACAGTACTGAAGTGCAGCCAAATATTCCTGCTGCTGCAAATTCTTCTTCATCATAAGCACCTGCATATACATTACGGCAAACATACGGTTAAAATTTACTGAGTGACAAACAAATTTCATATCGGAATGGAAAAATAAACCAAAAGTATTGATGACTACTTGTTTACCATCCCAAAACTGATCCCGGTAAACTTCCAATCCTCCTTCCCTAAATGTACTGTCATAATTGAAATTGTTTGTTGATGCATGCAGTGCCTTCAAGGAAAAGACCATCCAAGTTGGCCGCGTCTTCCTCATTGACTCGTGTACGCATTCAATCGTAGCATAAGGTTATTGATATTATGCTGATTAGTTTGGAACAATCTACAACCTTCTCTTCTACATATCAAAACACAGAATGCATCAAAGTCATTCCATTTGGCTGAAGAAGCTGATCTTTTGCAATCACATAAGTCTCCAGCATTCTTTTATTAATTAGCATAAACCTAGCTCTTATTTAAATGTAAATGAAGAGTAAGAAGATGAATCATCACCTTGAGCACATCTATAAAACAGGAAAATCTACATATCCAAATATGTGATATTCTCCTGCAATGTAAAAAATTACGGGTAGATGTTTAACTACTGAACGCGTAGTGTTTTATATATTCTTCTATATTCTTCTCCTGCAATAAGGTTGATAGTTTATATCTGTACAAAATGAAAACATTAACAAGACTATCCTATATCTGAACAAAGGAAAATAGCTTTACAGATGAACATGTAAACACGAGAATCTGAAAACAAATCGAATGCAGACACGTGTACAAATAAAATATAATTTTATTAATAAATCAAGTGTGGGTTACAAATCTTTGTGAACTCCTCTGATTCTATCTCCGAATGTGGTGTTTGACTCAAGGGCGATCGACGCTTGGTTCTTGAGACTTTGAATTTGATGTGATTTGGAATTTGGTGAAGAACTCGCTACTTGGGAACTTGGTGGTTCTTCGGGGGTTTTGAAGACTTCAGAATTTTTTGGGAGTGATTTTGCTCTCTAGGGCTGAAGTCTCTCTCTTGATTCTGAAGAGGGTATTTATATTGTCAAGGCCGCTCCATGTATGGAATACATTGATGAGGCTGAATTGATTTTATTTCCTTAGTAGCATAATCAAATCAATGAAAATTGAGTGATTAATTTAGATATGGTAATTTTCATAACTAAATCAATCAGCTTACAACTGATTTAATTATGACTACTTAAGGAATTTGACCGATTTAATTAAATGTTAGACTACAATGTCGATAATCAATTTATGTTAATTGATATATGATTGTCTAATAACATTTAATATTTAATTTGAATCGGAATCAAATATTTTATTACCGGTCCTCCACTTACGCGTCACCATGTGTAATTTTCATAATCTTGTCGACTTTGTCTACTTATGAGCCACATATACACTTTTGTTGAGTCCAGGTAAATATTAATAATTTAATAAATATTTTATTCATTAGATTTTATTTGTCAACAAAACATTAATAAAATACTTATACTTTATCTTAACCCAGACAACTCAGAAATACTTGTTGTGATCTGGGGACAGCTAGGACAGATCTCGCTCGGAATCCATGAGGATCCGAAAGACAATAGCGAATCATAATTCAAATTAAATAAAGATCATATGCAACCTAGAACCTAAAAGAGTGAAATTTGAGAGCACTAATATATACCTGGGAATCCTTTCTCTGTTACCCCAGAATCAAAAGTGCACACCGCAGCGATTATCAACTCCAACCAGAATAGAAAAGAAAAAAAAAAACAAATAAGGAAAAAAAAAAAACCCATAATCAAAATTCAGATTTACCACCCAAAATTCTCAAATGAAAACCTAATATGATCCTATTATGCACGATCGCTGGGTACCTGATCAAAGAGCAGATGAAGAGACCAGTAGAAGGAGAGAGTGTTTCAAAGAGACTGGAACGGGGAGGAACGAAGTGTAAGGAGCTAGGCAGATACCTGATCATATTAAAACAAGAACCATTATCGTTCACATTCTGTTATCAACTTACTGTATTACTGATCGATCATGTACATGGCATTTGGCTCAAGTTAAAAGCAAAACGGTACGAATGGTAGTACGGTACCGGCCAAGTCTATGTTTTAGACTACACCGGCCTAACCTCTTCCCTCACGGCCTCAACTCGCCGGTGACCATCACCAGATTCAATATTTAAGGACTTATCGATCTTCTCTCATAAATCCAGACACAAAGATTGATGCAAATAGGGCTTTAAATATTGAATTCTCTACCTAAATTCAATATTCAAAGCCTTATTTTTCTTTCCGCTTTCAATTAAGTAATGGGATCAACAACAAGAGAGATTGAGCACACGATATTTTTCGAATTGAAGATGGTTCATAAAGGTTATATAATATTCCAAGCCCTATTTGTAAATTATTAGAATTCAACAAGGTCCTTCTAGCTAGTAAGGGATTCTTTTTTCTCGATTTTTTTTTTTAAGCAATCTATCATATGCATTCATTTCATTTGTTTTTAATTTTCATCTTTTTTCACAAAGTTTTGGAAAAAAGCCAAACGACATGCACGGTGTGTTGCCAAATAAAACTTAATATTGGTCGTCAGGTAATGGTTTAATCATCTGAGTTAATTAGGATGGACAGCATGCATGCTGTATATATATATCCATGATACATTAGAGTGGAGAGAAACCAAGCATCCAAATCGAGTTGAGCATGTCACTATGTGTCGTGTCATGAACTCATGATGTGAGCTAATAAGGGTGGCAATGACGATGAATACTACTTGATGCGACCAAAAACTAAAGCCAAACTAGGTCGTCTAACTTTGTTTTGGTTACAGCAAACATACAAAGGCATTTTCTTACTTTCTCCTATAAACGTTTGAATCTTCTTCCCAGATGCATGTGGCCGTCCTTTTATGTGTCATACTCCTAGTCGGCCTGGGTCTGGGATGTGTATTTATCTATCTCTTGACTCGAAATGGGAGCAGGTTTGAAAAAGGATCTTAGAGTGTCTAGGGCTGGGCCAGGAGGGTCTCTTAACGCCTTCTTTTTTCTTCTCATCGGAGTTATTTCACAAAGACTTGCCATGGTAAGGAAGAAGGAGGAACAAACACACTTGGAGAGCGCAGTACAACGGAGAGTTGTTTGCTGCGTTCAGGAAGGATGAATCGCTCCCGAAAAGGAATCTATTGATTATCTCCCAATTGGTTGGACCGTAGGTGCGATGATTTACTTCACGGGCGAGGTCTCTGGTTCAAATCCAGGATGGCCCAGCTGCGCCAAGGAAAAGAATAGAAGAAGCATTTGACTCTTTCATGCATGCTCCACTTGGCTCGCACTACCAGAAAAAAGGTTTTTCCCGACGAAATAAAAAAAAAACAGCCGATGAAATAAAATTTTCGTCGGCTATTCCCAAGAATGGCCGACGAATTTTTTTTTTCGTCGGTAAAAAAAAAATTCGTCGGCTATTCCCCTAGAATGGCCGAAGAATTTTTTTTTTCGTCGCTAAAAAAAAAATCGTCGGCTATTCCCCTAGAATGGTCGACGATTTGAATTTTCGTCGGCCTTTCTCTGAAACTTTAGCCGACGAAAATTTTTGGAAGTATGGCCGACGAGTACTAGGTTTGATTTCGTCGGCTATGATTAAAAAAAAAAAAAAAAAAAACAGCTTCCATTTTCTATCACTATCGACAAACCATTGCTTCGTCCTTCAAATGCAAATGTGTCGTGAAATAAGATATGACCGAAATAATGAAATACGTCTACAGTTGAAAAATGACAAGATTCCGACAAAATCTGTGTGCCGAATGTTGCGGTTAACTGTTTTTTACTTCCGTTTTCCTATGGGTAGCCTGACGGTCGGTAAATATTTTGAGGAAAATTTTTATACGATTAGTTGCGTCTCATCGATTTGAAACTATTATCTGTTGAAGGTCAGGCCAAAAAACGTCATTTAGACAGGTCAATTACCATTTCTAAGCGTTTAAAGAGTTGACTCACCCGGTTGACCGTCCCGATCGAGCCTTTAACGTTGTCAGATGTAGTTGGATTTTTTTTCATACATGTATTTAATCTTAACGGTGATATCTGACGGTTGGAATAGATTTTCCAAACTTTTAGATTCAAAATCAGAACATATGCACTAATGTTCCTTAACTTGTTTACTAAGTGTTTAAGTGAATGTATAGTTTCAAATAGTTACTATACGTACACTCTTCAAATGCAAATATGTCGTCAAATAAGATATGACCGAAATAATGAAATACGTCTACGGTTGAAAAATGACAAGATTCCGATAAAATCCGTGTGCCGAAATAATGAAATCAATCAAAACCCGGTTTACTGCAGATTTGGCGTCCGGCGTCCGAATGATGATTGTGATACCATTCCGGAAAGGGAACGACGCCAGGAATCAAACTCGTTGCTTTGCCACGACGTGTGTGCTTTTTCGGGCTTTCGAGTTCGTTTAGGGCCTCAAAACGGCAGTTTAGTATGTTTTCATAGAATAGCCGACGAAACATTGTATTTCTGATAGGAGCACAATGTGCATCGTTCTTAATATGTTTTTACCCCCATTTATCCAATGCTTAACCCTTATTTTTGTAAGATAGAGTCATATTTTAGTTTAGTGTCCCGTTGGTAGAGTTTTGGAGAAAATGTGCTTAATTATCAGAAAAATGACTAAGTAAAGAAATCTGAGCAAAAAGTGAAAAATATGTTGTTTTCGTGATATTGAGGCCTGTGCTAAACTGATCTATCCTTTTCCAAATTTGATGAAATTTGGTATGCATATAATTAGGAAGCTAAAGTGTATTGTGTCAAAATTTCAGATCAATCGGAGTTCGGGAAGTCACCCAAATGAAGGCTGCAACTTGGCAGTTTGAGCAAACCAATCCAGGGACTACCAGGATTTTCCTGGGACTGTGTTCTGACTTCCGGAATTTCTGTGGGACACATCGCTTGGAACCAGAGAACGTGCCATACGCCGTTGGAAAGCTCTACGAGTCTAGTTTCTCTGGGACTTGGAATCGCAGCAAAATATTTCCTGCGCAAAAAGTTATGCTGGTTTGAATGCACGAAGGTCAAGT